>CM076577.1:128225494-128592994 GCA_034641835.2 Pinus albicaulis | reverse complement strand
ACTGGAAAGCTACAAAGAAAGTAATGAGATACCTTCAGGGAACAAAAAACTACATGCTTATATATAGAAGGATGAAAAATTTGGAAGTAATTGGCTACTCACATTCTGACTTTGCTGGATGTGTTGATTCACACAAATCAACATCAGGATACATTTTTATGATGGTCGGTGGAGTTGTATCATGGAGGAGTGCCAAGCAGACCTTGATTGCCACTTCCACTATGGAAGTTGAGTTCGTCTCCTGTTTTCAGGCTACTTTACATGGTGTATGGCTTAAGAGTTTCATTTCTGGGCCTAGAATTATGGATTCTATCTTTAAGCCATTGAGAATATATTGCGACAATTCAGCTGCTATTTTTATGGCTAAGAACAACAAAAGTGGGAGTCGAAATAAACACATCGACATTAAGTATTTAGCTATAAGGGAACATGTTAAAGAAAAGAAAGTGGTCATTGAGCACGTTAGCACTGAGTTGATGATCGTTGATCCTTTGACGAAGGGCATGCCACCGTTTAAATTCAAGGATCATGTAATGAATATGGGACTTGGTTCCATTATGTAGTTTCTCATTGTATGAACAATGTTATTTTTAATGAAATTCTTAATTATTGTGATGTTTTTCTCATATTTATGTGCACCTTAATTTGATTTAAGAAAATTCATCTGTGTAGGACCAAGAATAAACATAGGGTTTATTATTAAGAAATTGTTGCCACATAAATTTTAATAGAAATAAATACATAGTAATACATGGAAGATAATACTCGTCATTAGAGGACTTATCGCCATGATTCATGTATCTATTACTTAATACAGATTATCAATGGGTTTTCAAGATGATACATTAAGTTTGGAAGTATGGACCAAGTGGGAGAATGTTACGCTCCCTCTCCCAACGACCAGTTATTTCTGGAAATAACTGCAGTTAATTGTTTCTGGAAACCAACTGCAGTCATTTCCTTAATTTATGGAAACCAACTGCAGTCATTTCCTTAAATTATGGAAATCAACTGCAGTTAATTAATTTTCTTGTTGGGAGCTTCTGAAGTGGTTCATTACTCCCACTGCAATTCTCTACCATGATTTGTGGAACACTTGACACATAGCCAATAGAAGCTTGATGGAAGCTTGGCTATAAATACTTATGTTTGGTCCCCAAGCTCACAAACTCAATCCCCTTCAGTTTTACACCATCAAGTTAGAGTGAGCAGAGCTTGGAAGTCCCTTCAGATTTGCTATAAAAAGCAACTCTTGTTTAGTGAGAGAAGAAGGAGAAGGAGCAGTTTTAGTTGTGGCGTGTAAGGCATAAGGAATCTTCCTCCTGCAGATTTTCTATATAGTGAAGCAGCCCGGAAGCTTTGCATACAAAATACATTCTGAGTGTGAGTAGCATCAATGGCTGGAGGTATGATTTATTGGGCATTAAAGTTTATTTTTCGATTCTTTTTAAGTATTTATTCCGCATTATAGAATCATTATTCAGCTTATAAAATAATTTTTAACAACAATTTTAAATATAGCTAGAAGAGGACAACTAGATATTCAATAACCGTGTTACAAAGTATTATGTAAATTGAAAGGTACAAGATTCAAATCTCCCAAGAGTGTGTTTACTCAATAACAAAAAACAATTTCAAATATAATTTTAATGAATTTATATATATATAATATTTATTTTAAAATTGGAATGAGATAGTCTAGATGGAAAGTGTGGAAGGGGTTATTTTATGGCCTAACAAACAAAAGGGAGTTTTCTACCGAGGCAGAGGAATTGCCCGAACGGCCGAAAGTGGTCAGAATTCGGGCAAATTTTTTTTAAGAAATATTGCAGTAGCAATGTTTGAATCATGTTTTTGATGGTGGAAATTGATTTAGCACCATCAAAAACCTCTAGGGCATCCAAAATATTGAATTTTGATAGCTATAACTTGGATTTACAAAAATCCCTATCGTATTTTCTTAAAATCTTACCGGAATTTCAATGGTTTTCAGGGCAAAAAAGCAGTCTAGTTAGACTACGGCCAAACAAAAGGAGTCACAATATGCTTGGGGTTTGGTCATCTTTACCAACAATCAAAGAGAAGTCTTGGCACTATGACAAGGACTTAAAATAATCAAAGCTAAAAGAATTTGCAGATTAATGGTCTTTGACGATTCAATGATAGTGATTAGACATGTAAAACAAGTTAAAAGAAATTTTGCCACTTCTCTCACTCCAATACAATCAAGGATATCTCTACAACTCAAACATTTTTAGGAAATTTAGTTTTATCATACGAGTTGTCTTTAGTGCAACTTTTTGGAAGTTTTTCCGATGGTTTTTTTTTTGTCTAATTTCTCTAAAATCTGGCAGCAATTCATTGAAATTACAAGTTTGATGGGTAACTAGAGGTTTTTGATGGTGTTGAATCCATATATACAGTCAAAAAATCAGTTTAAATAACACAAATCAATATTTCACCTCAAAAATTTCTGCCGCATTTCGACACTGGAAACTCCAAAAAATCGCACTAAAGACAACTCCTTTATCATATATATCTTATCGGAGTAGTCTTTAGTGCGACTTTTTGAAGGCTTTTATGGTGGCTTTTTCCTGCCTAATTTCTCTAAAATCTAGCAGGAATTCATTGAAAACAAAGGTTTTATGGGTAACCTTGCACAATCGAAATGCCCTAGGGGTTTTTTAGGGTGTTGAATCCATATATACAATAAAAAAACTAGTTTAAATAACAGAAATCAAGATTTTACATCAATTTTTTTCACTGGATTTCAGCACCTAAAGCTCCAAAAAGTCGCACTAAAAACAACTCCCATATATATGTATATATATAAATTTAAATACGATGGCTTGGGGAACATCCTTGGAACAAAGAGCATTGGAAAAAGACCAATAGAACATAATACATCTACCACTTCTATGAATTGTTAGAACAAACATATTGCCAACAAATCTGAATATAAGGGAGATCAACCAAATCTCTCATATCCAGATATCGATGGTGGCATGTCCCGAGTTTGAAAGCATTTACTCTTGTTTAATGTCTTCCAGCATCTGGACAGGAAAGTGGCAACAGCTTGAATGACCCCGAGGCAATGTACGTACTGGGTGCATTCAAAATAAACATAGTTGGTTAGATGCTTGTAGCCATCTTAAATCAGGGAACAAAAAATTTTGTTTACCAATGAAGACGCTAGCATTCCAATACATGGCTCATTTAAATACACATCTCCTCTGTATAAGGTGACATTTGATTAAATTAATGGGAGAGATATCCATGACAGGCGGTATGATCTCAGAGGATATGGAATTGACTGCCCTTGGTTGGTGGATCTATCCTCATATGGCATTCCTCCGGAAATTTAATATAAGAATCATACCAGACTGCACTCAGCAAGTGTCCCATAGCGAAGCGGGGAAGCAGGATGCCAAAGGCCCTTCGAGAAGCATAATTTTTATCTGAGGCATTGTAATGGCAAACAGTGACATGAAGAAACTTGAATAAACAGTGACACGAAGAAACTTGAATAATCATCTGAAAAGATGAATCAATTGCTGGAAAGGCTTTCTCTCATAATCATGTGGAAAACATGTTGACTATTATGAGAGAAAGGGCGGGTCTGGTTGATAGGGAAAGGAAAGCTCATTTAAAGCATTTGGACAAGAAATAAGAACTAATGCAAAGTAAAATAGAGCAAATTCAAGCAATCATGGAGTCAAAACTGACTATTCTGGAAGTCAGGATAAAGAAGCTTGAGAACAACATTAACAATGAGATAAAAGGCACGCAAGAATAATTGGACACTAGCGAGGACCTGACGATGAAGAAAAGCAGAAGCACAAGAGCTCAAGGAACATAGACAAAGGGCAAAGTTGTTGGACAGGCAAAAGAAGAATAGGATGCAGGGCCCTTAGCCTCTTTAATTGGGAATATTTTATTTTTGCTTATCTATTGTAAATATAAGAAATATTTAGGATTATGTTACAAAGTTTATGGTAGAAACCAACATAGGCTAACTCGTAAAAGAGGTCATAAATATAAAAGGAAACATATTGGAAATGTAAAAACTGTGTAGCATTAGAGCACGATGAAACATGTAAGGGTTCTGGCCTTGACTCCAGTTTTTGTTTATAATATAAATAAACCATTCATTCCTTAAAAAAAAAATGAAACATATTGGAAATGTAAAAACTGTGTAGCATTAGAGCACGATGAAACAAGTAAGGGTTCTGGCCTTGACTCTAGTTTTTGTTTATAATATAAATAAATCATCCATTTCTTTTAAAAAAAAAAAAAATGAATGGAATGAGAAAAATGGAATTTTACTTCTTTGAATTTTAATCATGCTTTTATTTTAGTTTTTTAGTTTTTGTCTATAATATAAATCAACAAAAATTGGAATGAGAAAAATGGTATTTTACTTCATTGAATTTTAATCATGTTTTTATTTTCATATTAAAACTAAATAGCTTAGATTAATGATTGCCTCCCAAACATTGTATTTATATCTTTAAAAGAAGGGAAAATTAGTGGGTAGGAAAGTTCATGTAGGAGGCGATTGGGGAAATCCTAGCCGCTCCTTTTCTATGGTTTGGCTTATCGTTTATGCTTGGAATTTGATGTCATTGCCATTCATTGGAGTTTCTCATCGGCCTGTATGGGGTGTTGGTGTTTTTCCACGGTCTGTGAGCTTCTTTCTGCTATGATTTCTCACTGTTATTTATTTTGGGCTTCATTTCACTCGGATTTCCTCCATTTGCCTTTGTTTCTAGGCTTCATTCCATTGGGATTTCTTGTCGTTGCCTCTATCTCTAGGTTTTCATTCAGCTAGGATTTTTGTTGTTGCCCATGTATTCGGGACTCATTCTGATGGGATTTGCGTCATTGACTCTCACTTCCTCTACTGGTTTTGATTTGTTGTTGTCGTTGTAGCCTATTGCAGGTTTCATCAGGTCGGGGTATGTAGATGTCCATCTTGAAACTACTATTGGCTTCGTTCATGGGGTTTATTTTCCACTGCCTGGTTCTATTCATTGCCCTCTTCCCCTTATGTTGTTGTTCAGGCTCATGGTGTTGAGAAACCAAGTATAGTGAAGTCAAACACCTAATTTCTCTTTTAGATAATAACTTGTGAAAGTTAGTTGTCTTTTTATTACTTCTTATGTCTTCTTCATTAAGATATTATACAAATATTCAATCTTCCAGGAAAATATAAATATCACAAAGAGACAAGAGACACAAAAATTAGGTTGTTAGCTAGGGTCAAACCCACAAGGGGAAAACCCAACAATCCTTCTAATCAAGATTTATGCAGGAACACAATGAATTACAGAAATACACATAAAAGCAGAGATGCAGAAAAAATAAAACTTCATTTCATTAATAACAAATAACTGAAATATGCTTACAGACATAATGGAAATAAACTAGCTAGGGCGCTGGTAGCTTATCTCTGAGAAGATATGTGGCGGATACTGGCCTCTGAACTGTGTTACAATGAGGCTCAAGGGCCTATGTATTATTGAGAAATAATGGAAAACCCTAAACATCCAAAAACCTAACCCTAGGAGATGAAGCGCAAAAACTATGGGCCTCGTTTAGGTAAATTGGTACATCAATCTTCCCAGGGACGTAACTTTGGCATACGATCTTCGTTTGACACGCACAATTTCTTGTTAGAAATATCTATCTGAGGACTACAACTTTTAATATGAGAAAAATCAAAGGAACTTTTCTATTGCCTCTGATTTTTCCGAAAAATGTTGTTTAGGGCCTCAAAACGGCTCCGGAATTTCATGACCCGAAAAACTGCTAAAAATAGTAAATTGTGCTACAAATAAGGAAACTGAAAAACTGAAAGAAACAATGGTGGGGCCCCAAGTGGAATAGGCAGATGGCCACCAATATCCACCTGGATCATTCCTCCCCTTTTAGGAAGCAATGGTCCCCATTGTGTTGAGTTCCTCCATGAGATGAGGAAACTTCTGCTAAACTTGGTCCCTGGTGAACCATTTTCCTTGGTGCAGAAGTTGGCCAGCTTTTATAACCCGATATAGTTGGATCTTCTGCTGGCGAGTGTTCTTGATTTGCATGTCCATGATATGATCCGTGGTGGCCTGTTCTATGCAGTCTAGGTTTAGCTATGTTAGTGTGAGTTGTTCTTCAATGTCAGAGGTGTCCAGTAGAGGTGGAAAGTAGGGCCGAAGGCGGTCCACATTGAACATTGGGTGCAGACCAATGAATGGTGGAATACGAAGATCGAAGGCATTGGCCCCTACAGCCTTGGTGATTATGTACAACCCATATCGAAGGGGGCAAAGCTTGCAGTGGGGTCCAGCAAGGTGCTCCTTTTGCATATGTAGTCACACTTTGTCGCCCACCTGGAAGTTGTGTGGCATCCAATGTTGATCATGTCGTTGCTTGTACTTAGCATTGGCTTTGTCCAATATGTCATGAACCAGTTGGCGGATGTGTTGAATTCGCTCAATGAATTTGTTCGCCTTGCCAGCTTCAGACTGGACATGAGTTGAATCGGCCTAAGTAGCTGAAAATGGCATGGCTACGTCAATGGGACATAGTGGCTGGAATCCCAAGCCCACCTGAAAGGGGTTGTGGCTAGCTGAGCTGTGGATAGCCCAGTTATAACTGTGTTGTCCACAGGGAAGGCTCTGATCTCATGTGTGTGGATGCTTTTAATTGTACATGCGCAGAATGTGTAAGATCATCCTTTTGACGACCTCTGTGTCGCCATCAGTTTGGGGATGGAAAGTTGTGGACTTGGTGAGCTTGGTGTCCAACATTGACCAAAGGCTAGACCAAAATTTTCTGAGGAACTTGCTATCTCGATATGAGATGATAGACTGTGAGATCCAAAAGTGCACCCACACTTGTTCAAAGAAGAGTTTAGTAGTGGCTTTTGTTATGATATTCTTCTTGCAAGCCACCATAATTGCCATCTTCGAGAATCTATCGACGACCACAAAAAAACATATTCGTTTCCATGCTCAGTAGAAGGAAGGCGCAGCATGTAATCTATGGAAATGGTTTCCCAAGGTCGACTACAGGTAGGTAGCAGAGTATAGAGGCCTTACTTATTGATGGTCAGTTTGGAAATAGCGCATGCAATGCAGGATCTGATGTACTTCTCGAAATCTTGTCGAAGGTTCGTCCAATAGAAATAATTCTGCAACATTGCCACTATTTTCTCAACCCTGAAATGCACGACGACCCAACTGTAGTGCGCTTCCCAAATCATCTTGGCACGCTCGCTTGAAGGAACACAAAGGTGTCCCAGGTGACTGCATAGCAGTGCATCTTGGAGGTGAAATTTTGGAACTTGCATACCTCCCAAGAGTGTCTTGTATGTGTAGCCAAATTCTGGATTGCCCTTGTAGAGAAGTGGCCAATCATAAGTCTCGTGCCCACAAGAGTTGAAAACGATGGTCGGCTGAGGCAGTCTGCAACATTATTGGTGCTTCCCTTCTTGTACTTGATGTTCAAATGAAACTGTTGCAGATATGTGGACCACTTATGATGGCAATCGTTCTACAACTTCCCTTTGCATCTATATGAATTACAAGGGTCGGTGGTCTATGTGGATGACCGTTTCCTTCCCCAAAATGTAATGCTTCCATTGTCGGCAAGCCTGCACAATGGAATTCATTTCTTTGTCATAAGTGGGATACTTGCAGATTGTGTCGGACAGTGTATCACTGTGATATGCCACTGGATGCCCCTGTTGAGTAAGAACTTCCCCAACAGCATAGTCAGAGGCATCTGTCTCGATCTTAAATGGTTGTTGCAAGTCTGGTAATGTGAGCATTTGGGCAAAGCAGAGGCGATGTTTCAATTCTACGAACGCCTTCTGTTGAGATTCTGACCAAAATAATTTTTCTTTCGCTCCTCCCTTAGTGACTTGACTCAAGGGCCAAGTGATATGAGAGAATCCCAACATGAACCTATGGTAGAAATTAGCAAGACCCAGAAAGCTGCGAAGCCTTGTGAGAGTGGTTGGGGTTGGCCAATCCCAAATGACTTGGTTCTTGGTTGGATCCACATGCACTCCCTACTCACCAATAATGTATCCTAGATACTGAACCTCGGTCATGCCAAAAATACACTTCTCCAAATTGGCACACAACTTGTGTTACCGTAGTGCTTGGAGGACCTATCGGACGTGGTGGAGGTGCTCTTCCCAAGTCGAGTTGAAGATCAGGATGTCATCCAAGTACACTCTACAAATGAGATGGTGAATGGTCGCAGGATGTCATCCATCAGCCTCATGAAGGTTGCGGGAGAATTTTTCAACCTGAAAGGCATTACCAGCCATTCGAAAAGGCCCTCCTTGGCTTTGAAGGCAGTCTTCCACACATCAAAGGGTTCGATTGGTACCTGGAGATACCCAGACTTCAAGTCAATCTTGCTGAAATATTTCGCCGCTTTAAGTTGGTCCAAAAGGTCATCAATCTATGGGACGGGTACCTATTCTGAACAGTGATCTTGTTCAGCACCCGATAGTCAATACAAAGTCTTCAAGTCCCATCCTTCTTTTGCACCAACACAATCAGGCTCCCATAGGGTGATGAACTCGGTCAGATGTGACCTTTCTGCAGCAGCTCCTGAATCTGCCTCTTGATTTCATCGTTCTCCAAAACAGAGCGCTGATAGATCGTTCCATTGGGCAGCGATGCACCTAGGGTTAGGTCAATGGGGTGCTTGACTTGACAGTGCAGAGGCACCCCTGTGGGTGAGGTGAAGATGTCCATGAAATCCTCCACGACCTTGTTCATTTGTTTTTATCGTGTTGAGGAGCCCTATCTGGAGGTCATGGCCATAGTCTTCTTCTTGCCCTGAGGGCGGATCATCAAGAAAACAAATTTCTCGACTTTGGAAATGAGCTAACTGGATTTTTTTATAGTAACCAAAGAGATAGCGATAGGTGGTGGTACTTGTGGTATCTTGTACAACCTATTTCCCAAAGTAACAATAACAGCGCGAGTTCGAGACTCATACACAACATGTTGCTTCCAAAAGTACGGTCCTAATAATACATCACAAACATTAAGAGGATCAATGTCAAATAATACCTCATCCATGAGGGCTTGATTTTGTAGGGAAGGCAGCACTGCTGGCTGACGCAGAGATCTCGTCCTTGGTGAAGCCACTCAATGGTGTACGGTTGTGGGTATGTTGTGGTCGGCAAGCCCAACCGCTTCATGACCTCTGCTGAAATGAGGTTCTTTTGGCTCCCACTGTTGACAATGAACTGTAGCGGTGAACCCTTTACCCACATCTAGGAGTGGAAGAGACACTCCTCCTCCTCTGGATATTTTGGATCCTCCTTATGGATTTTCGTGGTGGCAATGGTGGAATTGGGCTCCGCATTGATAATCTGCTTCCCTTTGTCATTCCTCTTGTTGGGTTCCGATTCAGAGTTGGAGCATGCATATGATTTAGAAGCCTTCATCTCGGCCACCAGCGACTGCTTGGCCCAACACCCACTTGTGTTGTAAGTGGAGCTCTTATGGAACTCACACCACTCTCCTATGTCCTTATTCGTCTTCATGGTGTTGTTCTTTTCTTGTGGCTTTGGCATGTTGTCTTGAGCCGCCATGCCTTAACTTTGTACTTTTTTCTGTTGTTTTGGGGCACCTTTCCCTTGCTTTTGATTCGCAGATCCAAAGTCATGCTTCTTCTGTTTGAATTTCTGCTCAATCTTGGAAGCATACCGATATGTCCTACCCATAGAGGAGATGTCGAGGAACTCCATTTCCTCCTGAATGTATCTGTGCAGAAAACTACGGTACTTTATCACCAGATGTTTCTCTAAATATTTGATACCCAACTTTATGCGCAGGGTATCAAACGGATTCGTCATCTCACGCACATCTTGATCCCTTTGTTGTCGCAGCATAGTCCATTGTATGTACTTTCCCTCATAGCTCCCCACGGGATCATATTGTTCCTTGATTGCGTCTTGGAAATAATTCCAAGTGGGTATGGCCGAGAATAGAGAGGGTTCCCCCTGGTCCTTTTTCTCACAATAGGTTTCCCACCAGTCCTTGTCATGGGGGATGAC
Organism: Pinus albicaulis; assembly: GCA_034641835.2. Taxonomy (NCBI): domain Eukaryota; kingdom Viridiplantae; phylum Streptophyta; class Pinopsida; order Pinales; family Pinaceae; genus Pinus; species Pinus albicaulis. The sequence continues at coordinate 128,582,916 of CM076577.1, read as the reverse complement.
TTTGAGGAATGAAAAAATAATCTTCTCCTGGTCGGAAAAGTCATGAACCAAGAAATATCCTTCTAATAGATTCAACCATATATCTACGGCGTCTACATATATTTGACCCTCAAATATGGGAATGTCAAAGTTTACTTATACCCTTAAAGGAGTGGCACCTCCAGAGTGACTTTTGGATGTAGATGCGCCACCGGTGGGCAGTCGTTGAAGGATCTGGGAAAATTCATCGATCATCACGTTCCTTTGTTTCTTGAGGGCCTCCTCAAGCAATATTTTGATGGGATCTCTTGATCCCTCATATTTCTTTTCTTCCCCCATGGGTGATCATCAGGGTTTGCGAGGTTGATCTTGCAAAGGTTCAACCAGATCGAGCCCTAGCTCCTTATACCCTGACCTCGTTGTGGACATGCAAAGAAGGATAGAGAAAGATCAGACCGCTCTGATACCACTGATTCAGATTTATGCACGAACACAATGAAATACAGAAATACACATAAAAGCAGAGATGCAGCAGAAATAAAACTTCATTTCATTAATAAAAAAAAACTGAAATATACTTACAAACAGAATGGAAATAAACTAGCTAGGGCGCTGGTAGCTTATCTTTGAGAAGATATGCGGTAGCTACATGCCTCTGAACTGTGTTACAATGAGGCTTGAGGGCCTATTTATTATTGAGAAACAATGGAATACCCTAAACATCCAAAAACCTAACCCTAGGAGATGAAGTGCCAAAAATATGGGCCCCCTTTGGGTAAATTGGTACGTCAATCTTCCCGAGAACGTAACTTTGGCATACGATCTTTGTTTGAAGTGCACAATAACTCGTTAGAAATATATGTCTGAGGACTACAACTTTCGATGTGAGCAACATTGAAGGAACTTCAATGTTGTTCCCGGTTTTTCCAAAAACCGTCGTTTAGGGCCTCAAAACAGCTCCAGAAGTTCAGGACTTGAAAAAACTGCTAAAAATAGTAAATTGTGCTACAATTAAGGAAACTGAAAAACTAAAAGAAACAATGTGGGGCCTCAAGTGGAATAGGCAGGTAGCCACAAATATCCACTGAGACCACCTTCTCTTATAGAATCATATCAAAATGAGATATCCAAGGCTAAGACCAAGACCAAATTTCCACCAAGAGACCAAGTCCAAACCCTCCTCCAAGTCACCTCCAAAGTTAAAATCAACACTGGTCAAATATGCTCCAATCTGCTAAAACTTCGAGATTTTCATACCTGCAACTAGGGTCGAATTTTGTCCTGCAACCACTTCATAAAATTCAGTCGTTTTCACAGGAATTATAGTCCACACATCTAGTTGTTTCAAAGTCAAACTTCGATAAAATGAGGGAATGTTATTCTTTGCTTTGTCTTCGTCTTCTCTCTCCTTTAACTTGTATTTTTCCTCTTCTTCGCTAGGTTCTGATGTGATACTTTTTTAGTGGTGAAACTGCTCTCAACTGAGTCGAAATTTTCCTTTATATAGATTTGTCTTAGGAGGGTCGAATAGGTTTCCATTGGAGGTCCTGACTGACTTGTTCAAGGAGGGTCGACTTGGTCATCTTGTGGATTTTTGACTCAACATAAAAAATCAAATTCCTTTTCTTTTTAAATTTCCAAAAGGGACATGAATAAAATACATTTTATTTTGACTCATAATAAAATATTTTTGACTCCCTAAGAATGAAGAACATGCTTTGGCAAAAATATAATAAATATTAATATATCAATAATAAATTTATATTATGAAGACCGACCCTAGTTACAACTTCAACACTCCCTCTTATTTAGGGAGGTATTCATAATGACACAATAGGATAATCTCAAGTTGAAATATTTATATAAGAAAGGATTTGGATTGATAAGCATTAATTATGATAACATCAACATAACCAACATTGTCAAAATACCAAGGCCTTGAAAAGTAAGCTCTATCTCTCAACTAGATCAGAGCTTAATGTTTGGAGGCATTCAATAGGACACCACAGCCTCTCAAGGCACATACCCCACCTACTTTCACCAAGATATGTCCTCATAGGATGATCTCCTCCTAATCCCAAGGAAATGTTCATCCATCGGACCATTCTTTAACCAAGTCCATGTATTTAACTTACAATTGTTAGTCCTGGTCAAAATACATGACTCAAGAATGTTTGTCCAAGATGCTTATCCAATCCACCATTCTCCCTATCCATTTTCATGTACTAGACTTATGAATATTAGTTCTGTCCATAGTACATGACACATGGAGAATACATTTCCATCCTCACTCCCTCTCAAACGAGGAGATATCCACAAGCCTTAGTTTGTCTAATAAATACTCATCCTTTCCATCAGAAATTAACTTCATCACTGCATAGACTACATGTTCATCAGTAGAGATATATTGTAGCTTCATGGCTCCATCTTGCATCATAATGTTCTTCAACCTTCCTTATTCTCTAATGATCTTCATATAGTTTTAATCAATTGAATCCAACATGCCATTAAATATTCCATTGAAAATTTTATAGATCCAAACTACTTCATAGCTGATTGTACAAACTTCCATATATTTTTCCTTCACATTGCAATCGAATCTTACTGCATGTTTTTCCAAGAAATCAAACCAAATCCCAAGTAGGACCAACCGTCTATAGTATTTTTATTCGTCATCAACACTGCCATCTCAGTGGATTATACTTAAATCGAATATATTAGGGAACCAATCAGTTGTCGGTACAATAATATCATAACTCTTCAACTTCTTACTAGATGGTGTTGTCATATGTATATAATTTGTTATTTGACCTTCTGGATGATCTTGGTCACAAGTTCCTCTTAGTTTTTCTAACCTTAAGTGGTAGTGTATCCATCCAAGATATTTCAAATTATGTTTTCAAATCCCTCTGAAGAAAATATCTCTAATTTGTGAGTTCTTCTTGAGTAATTATTCTTTAATCATGAAATTCCTTTTCATTCTTCTAAAAATCAAGAGTAGCCTTTCTATTTGAGGTAAGCGAACTTCTTCCTTTAATAGGGAGAACCTTCTCAAGTATTTCCATGTTGTCATATAATGCTTAGTATTGCCTTCTTTGATGTATACTTCAAACTGCTTGCTTTTTCTTGTAAAATATGATTTGCTATGTCCTGTTATATATAAGAAAATTCCGCTTCCTGAAATACTCTTCTCTAGCTATCATGGTATCACTGGTTCTTTGTTTAATGTACAAGGTCAAATTTGTTTCACTGGATTTGAAGTGAATGGTAACTCTTTTGGCTGGTGGAATCTCTATTATGTTGCAAGTTACATATTGACTACCAGTATTATACTTCTCTACTATTCTTCCCTTTTTCCTGACTGCCATCATGTTAGCTTCCTTACTTCTTAGAGAATTGTTAGCTTCTTTTGGATCTTCATGATGAAACTTTTTGGAGACATGAATCTTTCTACATCATCTACCAATGTAACTTGAACACTTCTTCTAGGGTCCTATGATGTATTCTCTGTAGACAATGGTTAAGGACGTTCCTGTTCTAACTTTAGAAATTCTAACTTCTTCATTGTAGATAACTATGATCTCCCTCTTAGTTTCAGTCTCCTTGAAACGACTTGTAAGCTTAATTCATGAATCCCAATAATCTTCTATTTTACTACCCATAAAATATATAATTGTCTTGCCATCAACAAATATTATTATATTTTTCATTCTCTAAACAAGAAATAGAAATCAAAATTGACTACAAACGTGGTACACAAATAGATTGTAGAGCTATGTACACTTCCCATATTATTCATTATCACTAATAATAGAGATCCTTGTTGTCTTCGACATTGAGTTTATTCTGAGCTTCTTCATCTTCAGTTTTTAATGCTTCATTTATTTCCTTCCTCTTGTTTTTCTTATTATCCTTAGGATTCTTGGGACAATCATTCTTGATATGTACATATTCATGACAACCATAACATTGAACTTTGGACATATCCTTGTTTTTATGAGACTTGTTGCCATTGGTTTTGCAATGAGATCCAAACTTTCCAAACTTATTTTTGATATAGCTGCAAAAACTTGAGAGTTTTTATTATTAGGCTCAATATCAACTTTAGCCTTCAGTCTTGATTCCTCTAGAACACATGAAGCCCATAATTCTTCAAAGGTTGGAGTTTCCTTTCTATCATAGATGCCTCTTGTAAAACCATACTAAGTTGGATGTGGAGCATTGATTACAGGAAATCAATTCAAAATCAGATATAGTTTCACCAAGTCCTTAAAGTTTACCTTTGATTTTTGATATCTTCATGAAGTATGAAACCACATTCTCTTCTTTTGACATCCTTGTTCCATAGAGTTTATTCCTTGGGGATATATTTTGACTGGTTGTATTGATGGAGGATAATTTCACTAATGTGTCATGAACTTCCTTGGATGTAGACAAATATGAAACAACGGTAATGAGATGATCTCTAATAGGCTCAAAGAGAATCCTTTGAGCTCTAATTTCTCCCTTACTGTATTTGGCCACTCCTTGAGCATTTTTTTTCTAGTATTAGAAAATTTCCTTCAATGAATTGCATGACTTCATTTTCTTTAAGAACCAAATCAATCCTCTTCTTCCAAGCTTATAAATTGGATGCTCCTTCAAGTTTTTTGCCTTCCTTGCAGATAGATGTCATTTGATTGGGAGGATTAGACATAAATTATAGAAAGGAACTTACTTGATAATGAGAGGTAAAGTTGCTACAAAAGTATCTTCAAGAATTTCCTTAAGTGAGTAATAGTTGCTATAATGATGTCTTCAAGAAAATGGCCTTCAAGCCTCCTTTATTTTTTTTTGTTAGAGAGAGAGATGTGATACAAAGGTGTCCTCAAGTGTGCCAACAAGTTTGTGATATTCAAGCTTCCTTTATTCGCCTTCGCTTTAATTTCATGTTGAGAAACCAAGTGTAGTGAAGTCTAACACCTAATTTTCTTCTTGATAATTACTTGTGAATGTACAATATATTTTTTTTACTTATTATGTCTACTTCATCAAGAAAATATACAAATATTCAAACTTCTAGGAAAATATAGAGATCACAAAGAGACAAGAGACACCAAAACTATGCTGCTAGCCAGGGAAAAACCCACAAGGGGATAACCCAACAATCCTTCTCTTATAGAATCAGATCAAATTGAGATATCTAAGACCAAGCCCAAATTTCCACCAAGATAACAGGTCCAAACCCTCCTCCAATTCACCTCCAAACTCAAATTCAATGTTGGTCAAATATGCTCCAATGTGGTCAAACTTCAGGATTTTCATACATGTGTTATGAAAGCAACTCCCAAAATAGAAGAAAAGAGAGATCAACGCCTTATAAATCAGCCACTTCGAGGGGGCAGCCTCCTTTACATCACATAAATGAACAATTCTTGGATGATACAAATGAAAACCTCCTTTCTATATATAGGAGTCAATGGGGTCACAACATAGTCCTAGTCGACCTAACAATAATAATGTAAGGGCACAACAATAACACTATTGGCTTTAATGAGGCACAATAATAACAATATGGGGGCTACAGGGGTACAAAAATAACAATAAGGGGGCTACACTAAAAACAATAAGGAACTACACTAGTAATATAGGGACCTAACATGCCCCTCTCCTTCAAAAAAGTGTTGTCCTCAATGCTTGAGTAGCTTTAGATGCTTCTGTATAAAATTCTCATCCTCCCATGTGGAATATTCAGTGGGTAAGTTATTCCACTTGATGAGATACTCTGAATTTGATCGATTTTTTAGTTGTCGAGTTCTTGTTTCTGTGACTGCTTCAGGTTCCAATTTGATTTTTCCTTCCTCATCAAGTTCTGGAAATATTGTTTGAACTAGAATTTTGTCACCTATAACCTTCTTTAAGCATGAAACATGGAAAACTAGGTGCACTCGAGAAGAAGCAGGAAGCTCCAATTTGTATTCCATAGTACCAATATTTTTCAACACCTTGTAAGGACCATAGTACTTTGGCAATAATGTATTATCCTTCTTAGCTTTCTTGAGGGACATTTGTTTGTATGGTTGTAGCCATAAAAATACCCAGTCTCCTACATCAAAACTTCTCTCACTATGATGTTCATCTTTCTGTTGTTTCATTCACTTTTGTGCCAAATTTAGGTTATCCTTTAAGACTTGGATAACTTGTTGTTGATGCTCGATCTGATCCTCCACTACTTGAACCTTAGAATTTTCTCTTAAATATGAATTTCTCATCGGCCTGTATGGGGTGTTGGTGTTTTTCCATGGTTTGTGAGCTTCTTTCTGCTATGATTTCTCACTGTTATTTATTTTGGGCTTCATTTCACTCGGATTTCCTCCATTTTCATTTGTTTCTAGGCTTCATTCCATTGGGATTTCTTGTCGTTGCCTTTATCTCTAGGCTTTCATTCAGCTGGGATTTTTGTCGTTTCCCATGTATTCGGGACTCATTCTGATGGGATTTATGTCATTGACTCTCACTTCCTCTACTGGTTTCGATTTGTTGTTGTCATTGTAGCCTATTGTAGGTTTCATCAGGTCGGGGTTTTTAGATGTCCATATTGAAGCTACTATTGGCTTCGTTCATGGGGTTTATTTTCCACCACCTCGTTCTATTCATCACCCTCTTCCCCTTATGTTGTTGTTTGGGGTCGTGGTGTTGAGAAACCTAGTGTCGTGATGTCTAACACCTAATTTCTCTTCTTGATAATGACTTGTGAAAGTTAGATGTCTTTTTATTACTTCTTATGTCTTCTTCATTGAGCAATTATACAAATATTCAATCTTCCAAGAAAATATAAAGATCACAAAGAGACAAGAGACACCAAAATTAGGTTGTTAGCTAAGGTCAAACCCACAAGGGGAAAACCCAACAATCCTTATAATCCAGATTTATGCAGGAACACAATGAAATACAGAAATACACATAAAAGAAAAGATGTAGCAGAAATAAAACTTCATTTCATTAATAACAAATAATTGAAATATGCTTACAAACAGAATGGAAATAAACTAGCTAGGGCGCTGGTAGCTTATCTCTGAGAAGAGATGTGGCAGATACTGGCCTCTGAACTATGTTACAATGAGGCTCGACGGCCTATGTATTATTGAGAAACAATGGAAAACGCTAAACATCCAAAAACCTAACCCTAGGAGATGAAGCGCAAAAACTATGGGCCCCATTTGGGTAAATTGGTACATCAATCTTCCGAGGGACATAACTTTAGCATACTGTCTTCGCTTGACATGCACAAAACCTTGTTAGAAATATATATCCAAGGACTACAACTATTGATGTGAGAAAAATGAAAGGATTTTTTCTATTTGCCTTGGTTTTTCCAAAAAAACGTCGTTTAGGGCCTCAAAACGGCTATGGAAGTTCAGGACCCGAAAAACTGCTAAAAATAGTAAATTGTGCTACAATTAAGGAAAATGAAAAAATGAAAGAAAAAATGGTGGGGCCCCAAGTGGAATAGGCAGGTGGCCACCAATACCCACCTAGATCATACCTCCCCTTTTAGGAAGCAATGGTCCCCATTTTGTTGAGTTCCTCCATGAGATGAGGAAACTTCTGCTAAACTTGGTCCCTGGTGAACCATTTGCCTAGGTGCAGGAGTTGGCCAGCTTTTATAACCCGATATATTTGGATCTTCTGCTGGCGAGTGTTCTTGATTTGCATTTCCATGATACAATCTGTGGTGGCCTATTCCATGCAGTCTGGGTTTAACTCTGTTAGTGTGAGTTGTTCTTCAATGTCAGAGGTGTCCAGTAGAGGTGGGAAGTAGGGTCGAAGGCAGTCCACATTGAACACTGGGTGCAAACCAATGAATGGTGGAATACTAAGATCGAAGGCATTGGCCCCTATAGCCTTAGTGATAATGTACGGTCCATATCAGAGTGAGCAAAGCTTGCGGTGGGGTCCAGCGAGGCGCTCCTTCTGCAAATTTAGCCACATTTTGTCACCCACCTAGAAGTTGTGTGGCTCCTGATGTTGATCATGTCGTTGCTTGTACTTAGCATTGGCTATGTCCAATATGTCATGAACATGTTGGTGGATGTGCTGAATTCGCTCAATGAAGTTGTTCGCCTTGCCAACTTTAGACTGGACATGAGCTGAATCGGCCTGAATAGTTGCAAATGGCATGGCTATGTCAATGGAACATAGTGGCTAGAATCCCAAGCCCACCTGAAAGGGGTTGTCGCCAGTTGAGTTGTGGATAGCCCAGTTATAACTATTTTATACACAGGGAAGGCTTTGATCCCATGTACGTGGATGCTTTGAATTGTACATGTGCAGAATGTGTACGATCATCATGTTGACGACCTTTGTCTGGCCATCAGTTGGGGGATCGAAAGTTGTGGACTTGGTGAGCTTGGTGTCCAGCTTTGACCATAGGCTGGACCAAAATTTTCTGAGGAACCTGCTATCCCGATCTGAGATGATAGGCTGTGGGATCCCAAAGTGCACCTGTTAGTGCAAGTATTTGCATACTTCCACCAGGGATCAAAACACATTTTTCATTATGCATCTTATGTGTTCCATTCTGAAGAAATTTTCCATCATTCCATTAGGTCATGATATAAAATTGTTCCACTGGTGGTTTTCCTTGTCAATAAGCTTCATTCTCCCTCATAAGATCATATTAGCTGACTCATTCTCATGTCTCCTTGAGCATAAAAACACCTATGGAAATTCTCTTTTCACTTGGAAGTCTTTTAAGTCAAAATCTCATTTATGAAAGTCAGGTCAAAAGTAGTCCCATTAGGTCACTAGGTTTTCGTTTTTCTCAAGGTCACTCCTTCATTTCAGATAAGGTCAGCACATTTATGAGAGGGACTAAATAAGATTATCATGATGTAATTATTACATTTTCAAAGTTGTAATTTTTAAAATTTAATGATTTTTATATCAAAATGTCATTTTGATATAAAAAGTCAAATATGTAATTTATTTATATTTTTCCAAATGTAATTTTATATTCACATATGTAATAAATTCAATCCCATGTTGTCAAATGTAATCACGTCCAGACTAAGTGGAGCAAAGAAAGCCAAACTCCATGTTTGATCAACCTACAATGCCAAAACTTCAGACATTCAAAGAGTATCAATGCCAAAGGAAAAGTGAACATTAGAAAAGTGGGTGATTCAAATTAAATTTCAAATCCACTTGGATATAAAGTCTGTCAAAGCACCTCAAAACAAGTCGTTTTTTCCATTCATCCATCAGGAGTTTTCTGAGCATTTTGGGTTAAAATTTCAAGGCGTTGCGCGTTTGCACCTTGGCGCTACGTGTTTACCTAGTGGCATTGTGTGTTTGCCCAAAAAAACCTGTCCAAAATACATTTGCGTTGCATGTTTGCAAAGAGGCGCTGCACAGTTGTCTTGGCGCTGCGTGTTCCTCCAGAACGTTGCGCATTTGCACAAGGAGGGTTTTGAAGAGTTTCACTACCTCCAACAAGCTTGAATCTCCTCCCAATTTCTTCAAGACGATTTTAATCATTAAGTGGACCCTAAATCACCTCTCTTCTCATATATTTGGTGTTCTATAAAAAAATTGAAGTGTTTGTTGCCTATAAAACCCTAGCTCTCATTTCCTTTCCATTTTTCATGCACCATATCCATGGTCATATCCCTAAAACACATTCAATCATAAATATGATTAAATCCTAGGGTTTTCATAGACGTAGGTTTTCATTTACATTCCATTCCCTCCATTTTCCTAACCTAGTCATCTCATCTCTCACTCCCTTCATCTCATTCCATTTACCCTAGGGTTTCCAAAGCCTTCAAATTCACAATGTCTGAAGAGGAGGACAGAGATGACAGTGAGGAAGAAACACCAAAGAGAAGTGACCACAAAGGAGGGAAAATCAACATATATGAACTAGTAACCACAAAGGAGCTCATGGCTTCTCCTCTCACTGTGTCATGTTTTAAACATGTTGGTTGTTTTGAGTTTTGTGAGAAAGTGCAGCAGATTCAGTTTCACCCTATGTTAACAAGGTTTTTCATCACAAATCTTTATGATAGGTAGGTCACTATTGCTGGGGTCACTTTTACCATGTCCACTAATGCTAGTTCAGCTACTATAGGAATCCCTAATGTGGGAGATAAATGGTTTAAACAAGGAAACCTTGGTCTACGCTATTATGAACCATATCTCAAACCTAGATACAAGGATGACAAGAAGACCATTTTCCCCTTCTCACATCTTCTTGACCGATATGTCCCTATGATGAAGATAATCATGAAATACTTCACCTGTGAGGGGAGGTTTTCTCGACTCTATTCATATCATATCTGACTCCTCATGCACTTCACTAGAGTTAGAATGCTTCACATACCTTACTATCTCTCCCACAGCATTGAAACAATGGCATATATTATACAAAAGAGTGATTATAATCACCACGTGTAGAGTCTTTTTCACCATTCCCTCATCAAGATGATATTCATGCATCAACTTGAGCAAAAGAACATTTCATGGGACACATTCATAGCAAATGAAATTTTCACTACCCCACCTAGTCAGCATGAGAAGAGTATCCCTTCATCATCTCATCCTCCCATATCCATTTCTCCATCTTAGCCTGCTGCTCATACATCATCACCTAGTCAGTTGCATTCACCTCATATTGATCCTAATTCTTCACCTTTCCATAACCTTTCACCATCATCACATCATGATACTGAGGCATCAAGCAGTGAGAAGGAAAATGAGGCAACTTGGGCTAATGTGACTGATGTTGAGCCATTTCCCAAGACCTATCAAAGAGGCCACATGCATGTGTTTAATTCACTTGGAGTGAAAGGGGCCATACCTTCTTCATCAGCAAAACAGGTAGACAAGGGCAAGGAAAAAGCTAAAGAGCCAATCATCGAGGAGCAGGAGGATAAACATGAAATAGAGTAGGAGTTTCAATAGATTGACCTTAATGAGGAGGATGAGGACAGAATCACTAGTGCAGAAATCAAAGGCAAAGAAGAAAATATTAGTGAACTTCAAACTAATCTTGATAGAGCACAATATGTGATTGATTTTCTTGAGCAAGAAAATCAGCAGTTGAAAGCCAAGCAGATTATCTGTGAGGTCAGAACCATCAAAGCACAAAGAGAGGTAGAAAAGTCCAAGGCCTTGTTGGAGGATAACTTGGACATATTTGGTGAGATTTATGATGATGAGGATCAGCCTCCAAGACAAATACCAAAGACAATAGGGCTAAAGTGATCTTTTGCTCGAGAAAGACAGAGAGAAGCTGAGTTGGCAGAGCAGTTCACTCCAAGTGAGCTGCTTGCCCTAGAGATTAACAGGGATAGAGAGCCATGGCTTGATAGAGCCAATTTGAATCTAGAGAGTTTTCTAGATAAGGCCAAAAGGGACAATGACATTCAGAGGAAAATGGCAAATCACTACGCCATGAGGAACAAAATTGCAAGGGCCAAGCTCAAACGAGCCCATGCAAAAATTCAATATTTGACCGAGCAAAAGGAGAAGGAGAGGTTAGACATACTTGTTGAGGTGTCTCTTCATGCCTCAAGCACTTGATCAGCAAGTAACCTTACAATTTTGGCATGTTTTTGGCACATTTGGCACTTTAGTGCATTTTTGGTTTTTTGAGCAATTTTGACACACAGAAATTCTACCAAATGCGCAGCGCCATTGGCGTTGCGCTCTTTTTTGGAGCCTCCAATTAACAAATGGCCACCACCATTTTGTATAGAATGATGAAGACATCAACCCTAGCAAGTTTCAGAAAATTTGGAGGATATATTGTCCCTCAAAAGTGAAAAAACCCACCAAATTTTCATGTTTCTGCCTCCTTTTTGACCTTGGCGTTGCGCATTTACCAGTCTTGTGAGATTCACTTTTTGACAGGGCATAAGGGCACCATTTTAGAAACTGGAGGAATATTTGGAAACTAGACTCAGAGGGATTTATAATGAGATATATTGGATCTGATTTGGACACCGGGAAATCCTCCAAAAGTTGCTTGCAAAAGAGGTTATTTTTCCTATTACGGCGCTGCGCGTTTGCCAATTTTCAGTCTTCAGCAATTTTTTGATTTTCACTCCAGTTTGACTTTTTATCTTGGGAAATGAGAAATTACTGATGTAAAATGTCAAGATAAATGTAAATGTTATGTTTTTACTGTTATCTAGGGTAGATACATCTGGTGAATCCTCTAGAGGTCAAATGAATTAGTTTCCTCTCTTTTAGAGGCAAATTGTTGGGTCTTCCTAGTTTTTAATTTCTTGTTTGGGAGAAGGTGAAACTGATCCCTATCTCATGAATTCGACTCCCTGAGTCTAGGGAGGGTGGTTTTGAGGTCTATATGATGTATTTCCTCAGTCATTGTAACGGTTGGACTAACTTGGAGATTTGGCATCTCAAGAGACATATTTTTGTATCAGTTTTGGCCTGGACATTAATCAAATTTGAAACTATTTTTATGGGATCCATGTGGTATTGTGTTTAGTTTCAGTTTCTTCTTTTGTGCTCATATTTTAGAATGTTTTGTTACTTCATTCATCATTTCATTGCTATTAAATGAATTTTTCAAGCTATATGAATAGAATCCATAATTTCTATGCTCTGTTTTGAGTACATTCATAATTTGTAATTTATTCAGTTTAGAAAGAAACCATGAATTCACCATGCTCTTTCTAGCCCCTCACCTGTCTTGATCATCCCATCATCAAAACCCTAAAGTGCTAAACATTGAACCTACCTTTCCCCATAGAACACCCTCCAAATTTTGACCTAATTTCCTTGCCCTAGCTGCTTGACTCCTCCTAATCCAGCAGAACCCTATCAAAATCAAAATCAAAACCCTGAGCTACTATACCTAGCCTAATATCCTCTTTCCGTATTCATATTCGTTGTGATATTTATGGGGAGAGCCCTTTCCTGGCTAGTAGGGCTAGCTACTTGGCTAAGTGTGGTTTGAGGTTACCTCAGAATTGCCTTTCTCAGCCTAAGGTTCAATCCGAGTGATAACATTTTGGCGACTCCACTGGGGAAGAAAAGTGAGATCAGATCAACCCCAGTAGTAAGTTTTCATTGAAATTCTTAAACTTGTGGATGATAATTTTACAATTTATTCAAAGTCTGAATTGAAAAATTTGTAAAGTGCAAATTTGTTTTTGAAATTGGACATACTGGCTTCCCGAAGATACACTAGACCCAATCCCGATCTGAATCCTCCCACCATTGTTAGTGATCCTTAGAACATATGAAGAAAAGCTAAATTTGTTGTAGATACATCTATTTCAGTCATAAATCAATCAGAGAGAAGTTCCATTCCCAGAGCTAATTCATTCCCTAGAAAGTTAGAAAACTTGCAAGATATTGAATTTGATATAAATTTTGAACAAAGCTTATTCTGAAGTAAATCTTTGAGTTGGATTGATGAAAAAGTTGTTGATTCCTATCTTTCCTTTCACAGTCCTGTTGAAGATGTGTTTTCACATTCACAATCAGGGTCACAACTTTTACAAGTTCTTAAAGATCTGCAGAACTATTCTTCGCAAGTTAATGCTTGGGTAATAAACAGACCTCGGGTTTTAGCTTCTTCTACCATCACTTCATCCACTATTCACACTACTCAATAAGTGACCAATCCTCCCTTGATTACAGTACTCAAATCCCTGTTATAAATCCTCCAGTCATCATGGTTGCAAGATATGCCCCCCATGTTCTCCCTCATAACCCTGGTGCTATGCCCCAAGATTACCAAACTAAAATCCCTTTTTTTGACAATACTCTGCCTATGACAGCACAAAAGCACATAGATAAGATTAATGATTTCTTTGATCTTCATGAAGTTGATATTGAGGATGTGAAGATAGGCTTGTTTACACAGAGTCTAGGAGGCGAAGTAAGAAAATGGTTTAGAGCTCTACCAGAAGCCACTATTGACACTATAGAAGTTTTGCATCGTCAGTTTGTAGAAATATGGGAAGAAAAGAAAAATCCCCTTCAAATTTTGTCTGAATATGAGAACATCAAAATAAATGTTGGTGAGACTGTGCAAGATTATTGTGTGATATTTAATGCATTGTATAATGCTCTTCCTGCACATTTCAAACCACCGAAGGGTTTGGATTTATTCAAATTTCCGGATGGATTTGATACTGATATGGCATGTCAGCTGCATGAACGTGATCCTACAACTTTAGCAGAGATGCAAAAGAATGTTGTAAGTGTGGAAGCGAATTTCCTGTCCAAGAGAGCAAGGATTAGATCTGAAAAGAGAGTGACTATCAAGGAGGAGACATCTACTGCTGATGCAAAAATGGATTCATTACTTCGAACTATAGAAATAATGGTTGATCGATTGTCTATCTCAGATAGACCGAAACCACAGATCCAGAACCCAAATTTTAAAGGGCAGCAGCAGCCTCGGTTTAGAATCAAGAAAAGAGAGCAGAAAGCACCCAAACAAGAAGCACAACAACAATAGCAGATTCGAACCCCGTTGCAGCAGAACTATGTTCAAGGAGTGGAAGAGGAAGAAGATGAAGATCCGGTGGTTGAAACAAATCATTTCTTTACAGTAGATGGCCTGCCCATGTTCCTAACTGAATATGAAGAGTATACTGAAAAATTGGATTCTCCAGAAGATGAGGGCTATATCTTGGTAAATCATGATGATTTGGAAACTGAATCCGATGATTACCAGTGTGGGTATATGAATGCTTTTGGTGCACAGCAAAAAAAATACTCTTTAAGGAGCAGAGATGTACCTATCAATCATATTCATAAAAGAAAAGAGGTCCAGTCAAAGAATGATCTTCTGAATAATCAGAGAAAGGGTAAAGAGCATGCAGATCAGAATCATAGCAACATCAACTAGCCATCAACAAGCTCAACTACCAAAGAGAAAGACACTCAAAAAAAGGAGAATGTAACAATGGATCACCATGATAGAAGAGAGACTTTTGTCAAAGAGGTAGATAAAGTCACAACTTTTAATTTAGAAAATGAAATAGCTAAATTGAAAGTGTCCATTCCTTTTACAAAATTAGTAAATAATAGTCATTATAAACATCAGGTGTTTAAAATGTTGCTAGCTAATCCTTTGTCCAATATGGTTAATGTTGAAGATGACCACCCTGAGCTAATTTTTGGTCCAGCTATAGATGGTCAATTAGAAGAGAGTGAAGTTCCCCCCTTTTATTTAAGCCTTAGACTACATGAGTA
This sequence comes from Pinus albicaulis, assembly GCA_034641835.2. Taxonomy (NCBI): domain Eukaryota; kingdom Viridiplantae; phylum Streptophyta; class Pinopsida; order Pinales; family Pinaceae; genus Pinus; species Pinus albicaulis. The sequence continues at coordinate 128,567,715 of CM076577.1, read as the reverse complement.
CATAGTTCATAATTCTATGCTTGATTCTGAGGCTTCTCACAATTTAATGCCGTAAGGCTATTATGGAAAATATGGGCATGGATATCACCTGACCATATCATGATTTGTATGCTTTTGATTCTGGTAGAGTTCATTGTATAGGTCTCATTAAAGATTTAGTGGTTTCCTTAGACCAAATCCCAGCCAAGAATGTTTTAATGGATGTGGTTGTGGCTGATATACCGCCTCGGTTCGACATGTTGTTTTCTAGATCATGGGGAGCCAAAATCAAAGGTACTTTACAACTTGACTTCTCTTATGCTACTATTCTTGATTTCGGGCAATTGAGGAAATTGTATCGAGAAAAGAAAATGAATTATATGATAACTAGTAAGGAGAAGCCCATAAATCATCCAATACAGGTTGTACATACAGATTTAGAATCTTTTATTTTGTATAATGATGGTGATTTGAATGATGTAAATAATCAGCTAGTAGTGGTAGATGATGTACCAAAAGTTTCAGAGAGTTTTAGAGCAGTTCTTGATAAGGAAAAAGAAATGGTGACTTCTTCCGAACAACCTTCAGAAGAACAGAAAATCAGTGCAATTCTGAAAGATGAGGTGACTGTCCAAAGTAAATCAGAACCAATAGTTAAGTTTCAGCATCTAGAAGATGAAGATGGACTTTGGAGCATGGATTTCGACGATGCTTTGGGTAAGGAAGGTGCAGGTATTGGTATTTGGATCTGAAGTCTTGTTGGTAAGTCAGGTGGAATTCCAAGTAATGTTAGAGAATGCTCTTATAAATTAGCTTTTGACTATTCTAACAACAACGCGAAGTCTGAAGCATTGATCACAGGTCTCAAAATTTTGAAGAAACTTGGTGCAAAAAGAATTTCTGTTTATGGTGATTCTAAGCTTGTCATAAAGCAGGTGAAAGGAGAATATCCAGCAAAGCATCCACGCATGAGAGCTTATAGGAATGCAGTCTTGGATATCTTAAAAATGTTTCCTGAATATACATTAACAGCGGTACCAAGTCAAAATATCATTGCATATTCGCTTGCTACAATAGAAATTAATATCAAAATTCCTATGAACTCAAGTAATAAATTTGAAATTCATGTCAAACATAGACCTAGTGTTCCTGATAACTTGAGGTACTGGAAATTTTTTTGGGATGACAAAGAAATTAATAGCTTTTTTCAGAATGAATGGAAGTTCAAATATGCCTTTATTGATGATATTTGTGATTGTGGTGATCAAAAGATAGAGGCCAATCAGATGAATATTTTGCAGCTGAAAGATAATATTATTCCTAGAGGTCTCATTCCTTTAGAAGAACTTTTTGATCAGGATGATGTGGCCAAAAAACCAACATTGACTCCTACAGAAAAGCGTGTGTAAGATGTGAACATCGGAACAGCAGATAAGCCCAAGATGGTTAAGTTGTCTAAGACATTATCTCCTGAGGAAAAAGATAAGTACATCAAATTGTTCTCTGAATTTTCTGATATTTTTGCATGGGATTATGCAGATTTGAAGGTCTATGAGAAGAATATCATTCAGCACACTATTCCCATCAAGCCATATCAAAAACCTTTCAGATAGAAGTTGAGAAGGATAAATCCAATATTGTTGCCATCCATCAAGAAAGAGGTAAATCGATTGTATAAATATGGTATCATTGTTCCAGTTAGGTTTTCTGATTGGATTTTGAATTTGGTTCCGATAAGGAAAAATACTAGAGAGATAAGGTTGTGCATTGATTTTTGGAATTTGAATAAAGTGTCTTTAAAGGATAATTACCCCCTTCCTAAGATGGACCATGTTCTGCAAAGGGTAGTTGGAGCATCACGGATGTCACTGCTTGATGGTTATTCAGGTTATAATCATATTTTGGTACATGAAGAAGACCAAGGTAAAACTGCATTCACAACATCGTGGGGAACCTTTCTGTATGTCAAAATGCCATTTGGACTCAATAATGCAGGGGCTACTTTTCAGTGAGCGGTGGATATAGCCTTTGCTAATGAGAAAGATGTTTTCTTAGTGGTGTATTTAGATGATTTGACAGTGTTTTCTGGTTCTGATGATCAACATTTGTATCATTTGAGAATTATTTTTCAGAAATGTAGGGAGTTCAGAATTTCTCTGAATTCGAAAAAGAGTCTTTTTGCCATGGAGGAAGGCAAACTTCTCAATCACATAATTTCCAAAGATGGCATTCGCATTGATCCTTCCAGAGTAAAATCAATTCAGCAAATATCTTTTCCGCGTAATAAAAAGGAGATACAAGATTTTAATGGTAATATGAATTCCTTACGCAGATTTGTTCCTAATTTGGCTAAGCATTTACGTGAAATGACTAATATGTTGAAAAAGGATAGCAGTGTGAAATGGACTACTGATGCTATGAAGTCTTTCAATTTGGTAAAGCTTGCTTTAACCACAGCCCCTATTTTGGCTAGTCTGGATTATACTAGTGATTTTATAATATTTTCATTTGCATCTGAGCACACCTTAGCTGCGGTTTTGATGCAAAAGAAGTATCAGGTTGAGCATCCCATTGCTTTCTTCAGTTGAGACATTAGAGATGTTTCTCTTCGCTATAATAGTATTTAGAAACAAGCTTTAGTCTTGATCAAAGCTTTGAAGTATTTCTGGATCTATATTCTACATTCACATACTATAGCTTATGCTCCAGATGTAGCAGTAAAATAAGTTCTCACGCAGACTAATATAGAAGGAAGGACAGGTAATTGGATCACAACAATGCTAGAGTATTATCTCGAGATCAGGCCCACCAAGATGATCAAGGGACAGGGGTTAGCCAAACTCATGGCTGAATCCAATTTGCATGCTCTAGATATAAAACTTATTGCAGCAATGTCAGATGATGAAGAAGATGGCGCTCTTATACAGGTATCAGAAATGTTTCTCACTTCACCATGGTATTCATATATAGTGTATGTTCTTCAACACTTATGTCCTCCTCCTGGAATGTCAAAAATAAAGGGCAGGTCTTAGAAATTAAAATCTGCTAAATATTGCATTCTAGGTAGTGCCCTTTATTGGAAAGATCCAAGAGGTGTTCTTTTAAATTGTTTGGTCGAAGATGAAGCTAAGCAGGTAATGGATGACTTCCATAGGGGAGATTTTGGAGGCCACTTGTTTTGGAAAACAACCACTAACAAAGTGTTGAGAGTAGGCAATTATTGGCTGAATTTATTTTCAAATTTGTACAAAACTGTCACAAACTGTCATGAATGTCAAGTTTTTTAGGGAAAAAGGAAACTCCTTCCTCTTCTGTTGAAGCCTATTGTAGTAAATGCTTCTTTCCAACAGTGGCGACTTGATTTTATTGGGAAATTCATCCCACATCATCAGCACAGCACAGATGGATTCTAACAGCCACCGATTACTTCACCAAGTGGATCGAGGCTATTCCTACAAGGCAAGCTACGGACATGGTAATTATTCAATTTTTAGAATCCAATATTTTGTCTCGTTTTGGTTTTCCTCACAATATTATTACAGATAATGCTGCAACATTCAAGTCAAATAATATGATTGAGTTTTGTCACAAGTATAATATTAGGTTGGGCCATTCCACCACATATTATCCACAGGGAAATGGACTAGCTGAGTCCTCTAATAAATCCTTGGTTAATATCATTAAGAAAATGTTAGAGGAGAACAAGTAAAATTGGCATAAAAAGCTTTCCAATGCTTTGTGGGCAAACCGAGTGAGCACCAAGAATTCTATAGGTATGTCACCCTTTGAATTGGTTTATGGTATAGATACAGTGTTTCCTACATCACTTGCAGTCCCAGTTATGAGATTATTGAAGGAAGCAGGCAGTGAGGAAGATGATATACAACGTCGAATCAATCAAATGATTCACCTTCAGTGTTGGCTCGAGGGGTCCTGACCCAGGTTTGGAGGTTAAGGTTTTCCAACAAACCCCTATACTATTGGCCCTTTGGGCAATGACCTACTTGCGCAGGCCAAATTCTCACTCGAATCAGTATGGGACGGTGTTGGAACTAGGTTTACGCACCCTAGGAGAGAGCAGGTAAGTCAAGTCGGCCCGTAACTATCAGATCTATATGGAAAGAGGCTATTTGCATGAGTCTCAATAAATAACCAGAAGGTAGCTTATTAGATCTAATTAACAGATTCACATCCACGTGCGTACTATCAGCTATAATCGTAGAACAGCAGAATCATAGCAAATTAACAGATCACAGATACATGTACCATAAATAAAAATAGTCTACAGCTACTACAGATACATAAAAATATAACTCAAGTTTGCATCAACCATATAGAACAGATTCATATAATACCAGATATCCACAATACTTCCACATATATATATATATATATATATATATATATATATATATATATATATATATATATATATATTTATTTACTTATTTATTTATTTATTTATTTATTTATATTTATATTTATATTTATATATCATTACCCAAAATCCTCTTACATTCCCAATTACCACCTGCGCACATAGCCAGCAAGGTCCCCACACAGCAGGACAAAGGATCTCCATGCACACAGCCAGCAGGAGTCCTAACCAAAACAACCCTACCATCGATCTAACAATCCATTCTTCACATCAACCTCTATTCATTCCTACCTATGACTCAAAAAGATTCATCTATTTCTAATTATTTAGCCTACGCATCCAATGGTCCGTAAACTGTGGTTTACAAACTGTTGGTCTACCCTTGACCCATTTACATTGTGTTAGGGGCTTTGACCCACACCAAACCCCTGCATTAGACTAAACAATACAAAATTATACAAAAATGGACAAAATTCATAGCCTTTAGGAGACCCTGCTCCAACAGTCCCCCAACACAATCTTGTGACTCATCCCGAGTCATTGTACCAGTGAGGCTTTGACCTGAGCTTGAAATAATATGATCGCCTCAGTTAATGGAGGCAACACGCCTTCACTTTGGACAGTTGCATGTTGTGCAATGTCGACCAAAATTTCTGACAGCGGTCCTTCAGTCACAGCGGCGACACTATCCAAAGTTTGGTTGAGATGTTTGATAGCAACATTGGTATGCTATGAAAGTTTGAGGGTTGTATCAGCCCACGGCTTCAGTCGGTTGCCAAGGATCTTCTTCTTCTGCCGAAGGTCATCAATATCCTCTTAGAGTGCTTGGCTGGTGCGCAGTTGTTGCAAGCGCTGAGCAGGCACCAAAGTGGGCAAGATGGCTTCGATTGTCTCAAACTCTTCTTCTTTTTGGCACAGGTCCTGGTTTATCCCTCACAACATTGGATCGCGCTAGACCTTAGTCCATAGCTGCATGGTGATCTCCAGTAGTTTGGTTCCCTGCACGATCTGCCCTGCGATGACATTCATAGCCACAACAACCAAAGCAGTTCGCTGGGCCCGAACATCCGGAGGTGTTTCGGGCTGTAACTTAGCCTACAAATCTGCGATCTACTGCTCCATGCGTGTCTTGACAACCTGAAATTCATCCCGAGAGGCCTTGAGTGCTGCAACCAGTCTTTCTACTTTTGCCTAAGGGGTGGCGGAGGTTGAGATCTCTGCAGGAAAATCTGCGCACAGTCGATGAATCGTGTCTTCGAGCTCTGTGTGCTTTGTGGTGGAGAATCACACCTCGGTAGTCTTTGCATTGATTAATTTTTTAGCTATGCCAAGCTGTTGGTGCACTTGTTGGTCACGATGGTGGATTTCCTAAAATACAGTAGTGTGGAGACCCTGCAGGGCCTCATGAGGGAGCCTAGCTAAGTTCAGCTAGAATTTTGTACTGGCCCAGACTTGGAGTCCCAGGTCGGGTGGATTAAGCACCAGAGTTGCAGCAGGGAGAGAACAGAGGCGACTGCCATCTGTAACTAGTGCTGCACTGCTGGCGGCAAGGGTTGGACGTACCAGGGTCGTGCTAATTTGTAATGTGTTAGTCTTTAATTGTAGCGCTCACAACTCAGCCTGAATTTTGTCGACCGTGGCCCGCTGATGTTCTTCTAAGGCGGCCCATTTGTCCTTCGTGGCCAGAGTTACTGCATCAGAAATTTGTTCCATGTCTCCGTCAATCAAGGTGACTGTTTCGTCTCGTTTCACTAGATGAGAGCGCTGCTTTTGGCGAGGCGTTCTGAGAAGCTCGCTTGTTTGCTTCATGCCACGGGGGGAGGCAAGTCTACCTGCAGTCGGACCTTCTGTGCTCAAGCCAGTCTGTAAATCCGTCTGGGTCTCCACCTCGACGTCCTTCTTCTGTTGCAAATCCTTTTGGGTGGTCGCACCAGTGTCTTGCTTGGTACTCTTGGGCGTACCTCTGATATTTGGGACGACAACAAGGGGGGTGACTTGGGATGTGCTGGTACCTCCAACACCCTTCGCGCCAGTTTGGAAGCCAATTTTCCAATTAGGGGAACAGAGCGTAATGATGTTGTCGATTTTTTCGTCCATCACCATATAAGGAAGCGAAGTCCAAGATTTCTCCTTGTGTGCTCTGACCTGAACATTATGCAGAGTGACCTCAAATGCAACAATGCCCTTCTATCTGTCATACACGGCAAGGGACAACCATGGTCGGGAGTTAATAGCTACAACTACGCTACTCTGAAAGAGGACCCAAAACACCTGGTTGTCCTCAAGCCGTTGTGGATCCGTGGAATCCCATAAGTGGGCATAGCGAGCCCCTTCGCACATATCTGGGGTAATCTCAGGGAGGACTGACTCCATAAGAGCTTCCCAGGAAACTAATGCTATCAGAAACAGCAACCAAGAGTAACAAAAGCCACAGCCCTGCTCCTGGGAATCGCGAAACTCATCACACAAATACTGTGTCGAGTTAAAACATACTCCTTTCCCGCATTGGCCGGCCAAACGTAGGTGGTAACGGAGGTGACCTGACATTTCCTCATCATTTTATAGGCTAACAACATGGTGCGCAACTGCGTACCTAGGTCACTGATGGTCTTGATGATAAACCCCCAAGTTTTGTGATCGACATGATAATTTTGGCGCACGTCCTCAGTAGTCTCCCCCTCATATTTCTTACCCACGCGCTCCAGGGGGTTCGGCCCACTCATGGGGAGACTAGTAATCCGATGAACTAGCGCAGCATCAATGGGGATCTTGTCCTAGATCCATAGGCATCCATCATGAATTAGCGCGAGCAATTGTCGTGTGAGCTGGTCCGTGACATTGTAGTGTCCAAAGTGGGGCATCCTGAGCATATTTAGGAGCCCGGACCCAACCAAACCGCGTACACATCGTTGGGGGACAACTTTGACTCCCTTGGTGCCGTGAACTATATCAAGATATAACATAGGTGCTAGCTCAGGGAAGGCCTCAAAGTTGGCCAAATCATGATCGTCGAACTTAACTTCATGAAGCCGTCCAAAAGGTTCCCCTATGACGGGAACCTCCCCTGGGGTCAGCGGCATCTGCAAGTAGGTGATCAAGCCATCAAGGTTCTTTGGTGTGTGCATCGATGCCCTGCATAGTAAAATGAAGGGGGGCAGCCAATTGATTGGCTCAGCGGGCTAGGCCTCCTCTGGAGTAGCCCTCGGAGATTTCACATTTCGCGGGGAAGTACGGGGCTTCCCTGCGACCCATTTCATAGGTTTCGGAGGCTTGCCTGAGCCCTGTTCTTTTTCTTTTCCTTTCCTTGTGGCAGGTTTGGGTGTGAAGAGGACCTCTTTGACTTCGGACTCAACCTCCACCACTTCCTTGGTTTCTTGTTCCAACAAGGTTACTGGCTCCGAGAGTTCGGTAGGGTTCGTGGTCGTCATTCTGGCGCAAAATATAAACTCAAGATTGCTACTGTCAGAGGGAGCAGGTTGCTCAGACATGAAATAGATGTTATAGGCACAGAATTTCTTACAGCACAACTTCATCCAGGACAACCAGGCTAAGTACACATTATTCAAGCAATATGGAACTCGTGACTGATCTAGCTCACCTATTTTATAGCCTTGGTGATCGCCCAACGATAGGGTAGACTTCACGCAGGACTTACCATCAAGTAAATGGTAAAAATCTCCAAAAATTGTCGCAATAAATGCCGGTTGTCTGCCCCATCCAATGATAATTTTTCCTTTTTACCCATTTTGACTATTTCAACAGCTAGTTTTCGTATCCAGGGTGCGTTCAACGAACCCCTGCGATCCCAGCACACCCCTGTGTTCTGAGCAAACCACCTGCATTCCCAATGCACCTACTTCATTCTGATGTGACTCCTCCCAACTGAAATTTTGTGGTGCCATAGCCCAGTCGTCAAGATCTCATCAGTCGTCGTCTTTCCTGCATGGTGACCTCCTATTATGCCTCTGTGGGCTTCTACCAAGAGAGCATGGTTTGCTTGCTCCAGGCCATCTCTGCACAGTACTTCCTAGGCTGCGATAATGATAAATTTTTCCACTTCGTGAACCAACTATTCCTTTTTTCGTTCCGAATATTTGGCAGGGGCCATGACTGTGGTCAAGAAATGAGAGAGCTCAGTGAAGTGCACCTCCACGACCTTATTGGCGAACAGCTTCGTATCAGGCAATCCTTTCTTCTAGCTAGTGGGCCCGTTGCCCATCACAATTTAGGACAAGTGCTCTTGCTTCGTACTCAACTTGCCTAGCTTGACGATGATTTCAACACTGTATTCTTGAAACAGTAGCCACCTGCAGACTGTCCCCCCCCAACACAGTCTTATTCCCCAGGTGCTCTAAAACTGAATGATCTGTAATCATCTTACAATGATTTCTTAACAGATTGTGCTGATACTTCAGGGCCAACCCTTCCCTCTTCGTGGTGGCATAATCGCGCTCCGCGCCCGTGATTTCCCGACTAGCACATGCGATTGGGTGATTACGGGCCGCGTCCAAGGAAATTCATAAAGTATCCTTATGAAATATCGTCGTCCAATCAGTGGAAGTGAGGATAGGTACAGGGACCATCATTTTCCTAAGTAGCTCAAAGCTCTTTTGGCATGCGTCACCCCAATTGAGTGAAATATCTTGCTTAAGCAGCGTTTTCAAAGGTGCAGTGATCAGTGCGTATTCCTGACTGAATTTTCTGTAGTAGCCCATATGTCCCACGATCGAGCGCAGCAACTTCGTAGTCATAGGCCTTACCCAGTTTACTCGTGTGACTACTTTAATGAGCGTAATGTCAATCTCCTCCCTAACCTTCTGCGTATGATAAGTCCACTTTCTCACCAGTGGCACATCTGAATTGAGAGCGACACATATACCGCCCAAATCCCCCGTGATATTTTTAGGCCCTGAAAATTTGGCTGGACATACATCTTGATACTTTATGAGCAGTTCCACAATCTTTCCTATTGTCCCATCATCCCAGCAGTTCCCAATTGTAGCCAGCTTGAGTGTAATGTCATATTCATGTTAGCGCTTCATGGTTTCGTACCATCCATCTTATGTATTGAAGGTCATGCAACTGTGTGTTCCCCCCTGATTCTATGATCGAGACCTGGCACGGATCTATGTCACACCTTTCCATGGTGGCCTAGTGGGACTCGACATTATCCTGCATCTCTGTGTCCCAGATGGGTCCTTCTCTAATGGCGTCAGGGTTGGATTCATCACTTACAAAGGTATCAATAGCCTGCAGAGGTTCCTCAAGCACCTCCAACCCTCCCGTTAGCCCAAAGGTCCCCAATAATTCATCTTTTAAGGTGTTCCACTGGCGTGTATGCTGATGTGGCTCTGCATCGAGGTACCATGCAGCGGGAAATGGTCCTAAGGCATGAATAAACAAGTGGACCCATTCTTTTGTAGTACGATCACACCATTGCTCCATCGAAGCGAACAAATGCTCGTGTGGATTTCCTGGGCCCTAGAATCTCTTAACGCGCACATCAGTCGGAGACTCAAACTGTAGTACCATCATAGCCTGACATTCCTCCCATTCCTGGAATGCCCCCTTATGTGTGTCCCACCATTTCGCAGGCGTTGTGCGCATAGCTAGGTTAATAGCCCATAGCCTTCGTTCTTTGGGAACCTCAGCTTCAAAGGTTCGCAAAAATTCATTTATACTACCAAAGCCATCAAAGTAGAGTAATTCTCATACCTTGGAAGATATATACTAGAAGTCCCTGGTCATTTGTAGGCAGCGCAATGTAGAGATTTCCTATAGTCGGTTTTGCCAATTTTCTAATTCTTCGTCGGAGTCGGAGAAGCATTCGTTGCTCTTCTTCCAGCAAGGCATACCGTCGACCGTAGGGTTGATCCAATCTTCATCCTTCGTAGTTAAATTATAGATGTGATCCACCTCTTCCTCCTCCTGGGCTGGCTTGGTATATCTTTCTCCTTCTACGGGGTCTAGTGGTACGATTACCCATGTCCCTTCACTTTCAAACACCATGCTTTGTTTCTTCAAATTGATAATCCCACCCATATCAATGGCCCAACCCAATCCCAGGAGTGCTGGTAAGGGTTTGCATCTTCTATAATCTGAATGAATTCAAATTAATCTCGTACCTTAGCCTCGGCGATAACTACTACAATATTTGACAATCTTCCCAATGGTATGATCTTCTATTGATTAGCCATACGCAGCTATATAGTGGACCATTTCAATTTAGGTTCTCCCATCTGTTTCCACGTCTATTTAGGTAGTACATTTGCATCTGATCCTAGGTCTAGAATTACCTGGTCCATTTCATAATCACCAATCTGCACAGTTAATCGCATCTCCTGGTCAGTGCGTCTCTTCTGCTCATAAATTTTGTGCACATCCTTAATCTTCATGACTGGGTCTGCTTTCTCTGTGCAATCGTCAAGTAGGGCTTGGAGGTTTTCCACAGCCTGTTGATTGCACAGCAACTTCATGCATACCTGCAGGAACGGTTTGACCTCATCTTCAATTTTAGTGTTTGGAGCTGATGTTTTGTATTGAGCAGAGTCTTGTCGAGTTGCGAAGGAGGTCTCATTCTCCTTCTGTAAGCCCACACCTTCTGGTTTAGTAGCTGCTTTATGGATCAGAGACTCTATTTCATCTTTTTCTGCCGACCCCTCGGTGGCCATACTGCTGCGCGTTATCATATTAATGCTCAGCCCTTCTTTCCAGGGTTCTGCCTTAACCCATTGTACATTATGTGTAGGAGTATACTACTTTTCCTACACCTTCGCCATCAGAATCGGGCAATCCTCGATCACATGGTCCAACAGTCTACAATATCTGCAAGATTGTCGAGTTGGGTTCGTGCAGTCTCTCTCAAAGTGACCTACTTCCCCGCAGTTATAGCAAATAATTTTTCCTCTACCCCTACCTGTGCTTCCCCGTCATCCCCCTCCCCTACCCCTGGCCGGGGACCCTCCTATACCTGCGGGGGATCTAGGTGATGAGGGGTCCGACTGTACCCTATATAGGTTTCCTCGGTCGATCATTAGATCATACGTTCGACAGTTATGTTCGTCGTGTCCTACAGACCTACAAAACCTGCATCATTGTTGTTTTACTTTTGGGATGTATGTGAGAAGGCGAGGGCAGTGGTTGGTATCATGCAGCCCAGCAACACGGTAGTCATCGCACCATAGCGCCAACCCACTTGGTCCCACAACTTCCCTAGGGTGAAGTGGGCTGGGACCCCTGGCCTACATGTAGTCTACAAGCAGCGGACAGTTATCTTTGGTGTGGCCATTGACCCTGCATCGTATGCACCATCTCTCAGGACTGGCCTTCATCCCTCGCTCCTTGCGCAGATTTTGAATCTCCATGTGCATTGCCTATAGCTAGTCGTGTATCTACTGTACTCCTAATTGGGTGTCATCTCTTAGCGCAGCTTCCAGTTCCATGGCAACCTCCAAGGCCTTCTCCTATGTTTCAATGGCCTGATGACCCATAGGTACGCACAGGTGGGGCAACAACATAGCAATAAACCACTCAGTGTGTTGCCTTCATCATACTGGAATCCTCCTTCTCTGATTACCTTCTTTAATCATTGATCTGCTTCCCATATGGACTTAGAAGGTCCTTGCTTGAAATCCTTTAAGTCATTTATTATCTGAGAGTAGGACTTAGGTTTCTTGAACTGTTGCTTCAGTGCATTCTTGATTTCCTCAATAGTCACGTTCGCATGTTTGTCAAGGTATCCCATGTACCATTCCAAGGCTGTCCCCTCAAAAGCAAGGGATAACTGTGCTCGTTTCACTGCATCACTTGCTATGTTCTGCGCAGTCCATACCGATCCTGCGACAAACCAAAATCGATCCATGTCCTCATCACCCACGCCCTTGAAGGTAGGTAGCTTCAAGTGCGAGGCCATATCATCTTCTAGTGGGGGTGGGGGTGAGTTTTTTCCCCTATGAGGGCTCGAAGGTGGCGTAGATGGAGGGCTATGCGCAACAAAATTTCTTACTGGACTATAGACAGATCGATCCCCTTCTTGGTTAGTTCTGTAGTACTTACCACTACGTGTTGTACCGTCGCTCTGGTCAGAGCTCATTCACTCTGTATGGCTACAAAAAATACTTTTTTCGCACAATAGGATCTTAATCAGTAATGGAAAATTTTTCAAAAACTTACCTCGAAAACCCTTGAAGAACCTATGTTCTGCTTCTAAATAGGATACGAATTGGTCGACTGCAAATTCTGTCACAAATCCTCCTATCACATTGTCCACCCAGTGATCTACCATGTGAGTGATGGTGTTATCAGTCTTTTCTAACTACAGGATCCACTCTAGGGTCCACTGCATGACTCATTCGTGTTTCCAACACTTCTAAAACTCAACAAGCCTTGCAAGCCACTCCTGGAGCTCGATCACAATCGTTACAAAGAAAATTTCATAGATCTTCGTGAAGATGTACTTATTATTCCACTCCTATGTGGTCAAATTCTTACTGTGATTTTCTTTTACTGTGAATTCCTGAACCTGTTTCTCAAACCACTCATCGATTTCTTTTCTCTCAAGTTTCCAATACGACCTTGGCATTACCTGATCTCTCTCAAAATGCTCTTGGTCCCAGCAACGGAACCATTTTTTGGCTCGAGGGGTCCTGACCTAGGTTCGGAGGTTAAGGTTTGCCAACAAACCCCTATGCTACTGGCCCTTTCATCAGTGACCTGCTTGCACAGGCCAAAGTATGACCCGAAACAGTATGGGAGGGTGTTGGAACCAAGTTTCCGCACCCTAGGAGAGAGCAAGTAAGTCAAGCCTGTCTACAACTATCAGATCTATAAGGCAAGAGGCTATTCACAGGAGTCTTAATAAATAACCAGAATATAGCTTATCATATCTAATTAACAGATTCACATCCACGTGCGTACTATCATCTATAATCATAGAACAACAGAATCACAGCAAATTAACAGATCACAGATACATGTACCATAAATATAGATAGTTTGCAGCTACTACAGATAGATAAACATATAACTCAATTTCACATAAACCATACATAATAGATTCAGATAACACCAGATATCCACAATACTTCCTCATATATATATCATTACCCAAAATCCTCTTACATTCCCAATTACCACTTGCGCACACAGCTAGCAGGGTCCACACACATCAGGACAAAGGATCTCCATGCACACAGCCAGCAGGAGTCCTAACCCAAAAAACCCTACCAACGATCTGACAATTCATACTTCACATCAACCTCTATTCATTCCTACCTATGACTCAAAAAGGTTCGTCTATTTATAATGATTTAGCCTACACATCCAATGGTCCACAAACCGTGGTTTGTGGACTCTTGGTCTACCCTTGACCCATTTACACTGCGTTAGGGGCTTTGACCCACCCCAAACCCCTGCGTTAGACTAAAAAATACAAAATTATACAAAAATGGACAAAATTCATAGCCTTTGTGAGACCTTGCTCCAACATTCAGCAAACAAGGGAGGAAGTTTCTCAGACTACCTCTAAACTTCAAGAGAAAATCGAAAATATTTATGATTGCAAAACCAAGGTAGATAAGTTTCAGCTGGAGGATGTAGTGTTGCGGTGGGATGCATGAAATGAAGAGAATGGAAAGCACGAGAAGTTTGAAAATATTTGGAAAGGACCCTACAAGATCTTAGCTTATCGAGGAAAAAATGCCTATTTGTTGAAAGAGATGAATGGAAAAGAATGTTCAGGAGGACCAGTCAATGGTAGGTGTTGAGTCTCAAATCTGCATCTTTCCTATACACCTTTCTAGACTTTTTCCAATTACCTAGACCTCCTAAGCTATCAATATCACTACATATTAATCATAAAAGAGCATTTAAAATGGTTTTTAACTATGTTTTTTGTCTGCTGTTTGAATTAGATTTTTGCTCATTTAGCTGCGGAATCTTGTCACTTTCCGCAGCTGCTGCAACTTTCCGCAGCCATTTTGTTAAAGTCTATATTGCAGGTGTCTTCAAGCAAATCGATCCACATGGGCAAGCTGGAAATGATATGGACATGGATCGAGTCCTATTGGCTCAGTCGAATTCACCTAAGAAGGCTGTGGTTAAAGGTGGCCAAGTGGTGGTCAACCATAGAGTCCCACGGTGACAGAACTCTGTTTTTCATCACGTGAAGACTTGCGTGGCCGTTTCTAAATCACGAGAGACATATCAACACCTATAAACGGCTCCATAAGCCGAATCCAACAGCCACTTTCCATAGATTTAATCTTCACGGCAGCCATGATGCTAGATTTCTGGACGTGGTTGTTCACGTGTCTTCTATCAACGCAGACTTTAGGGAATTAGTTATATCACCCTCTGTTATAAATAATGCGTTCTCATACGCATAGTAGTTGGTTCTTGTAATGTAATTCTGTTGTAAATAAAGCCACTGTGACGTAACACTCTTTCCATTGTTATGACTGCATTTTGAATATATGAGAAGACTCTGTTTATCAGCGTAATTCGTGGTTGATAGCTGTTGTCCGAGGTTTGTGCAGATGGCCCCTGCACACGCTGAGGTTTTGTGTATTATTGTATAGTTTCATGCTTCATTTATTTACGTTCATTGTGCCATAGTAATTCACGTGTATATATATTACATCTTTCATGGTATTTACGTTTCATCTTTGTCCATAATCTTTCATGCTTTACATTTTACTTCTGTCCATAATCTTTTATGCTTTATATTGTTGTTAACTGATCAGTGTTTTTGTTCCAGATTACAATAGGCAGCCCGGGCATTTGCACATCATTTTATAATGACTAATGACATGGAATCAATCTTGTCCTTCTGCTGATTTCTTTTTCTTAGTTTTTTTATTCCAGCACTGTTTTATTCATTTCAGTTTTGAACATTTGCTTTACTAGTTAGATTAGATATTAAGCTGCTCATTTCATTATCAGTTACCTTCGAAAGCCATAGCGAGACTAATGGTGAGGGATTGAAGTATGAGTGTGTAGTTTGATATTAGTTTATCTTTCTGCAAGTTAGATATTAAATTTCTCATGTCATTATCAGTTACCTCTCAAAGCCATAGCGAGACTAATGGTGAGGGATTGAAGTATGAGTGTGTAGTTTGATATTAGTTTATTTTTCTGCAAGTTAGATATTAAATTGCTCATGTCATTATCAGTTACCTCCGAAAGCCATAGCGAGACTAATGGTGAGGGATTGAAGTATGAGTGTGTAATTTGATATTAGATTATTTTTCTGCAAATTAGATATCAGATTGCTCAAGTTGTTTATGATTACCTCTGAAAGCCATAGCAAGACTAATGGTGAGGGGTCAGAATATGAGTTGATGTAATTTGATTTTAGTTTTACTTTACTTGCAATCTTTTCTTTGAGTACAGTTTCTTTTGTGTTTAGACAGCAGCAAGGGTAATGGTTTTCATGATCAATACTTCACTGTTTGTTTAACTAGAATAGTGGCACATTTTCATTTCCTTTTAGGAAATAATTTTGTCATTGTATGTTTCAAAATACTTTTGAAGTTTGAAGTTTTGGAAATCATTATAAAGGACCTCATTGCCTTGAACAATCATAACCATAGTTGTCTTTTAGAATTTCCATCTCACATTAGGAAACCAACCAAGATAAAAAGAAAAAAAAAGAAAAACGACAAAAAGTAAGAGATAGGTTATCTTGCACATATAGTGCACCACACTTCATCATTTTACGAATCCCGGATTGACAAATTAATGTAGCAATTTAGGACACACTAAATTGACCAAACATTTTTGGCGCCGTTGTCGGGGAAGTGTAACTAGGTAGCCAATTTCTTAAAAATATATATATATAAAAGAAGGGAAAACTTGATAACTTCTTGAAGTATGCTCTCCTCTTGCACCTAGTGTGATCTGGAGGATCAGAAAAGAGAGTTATTGGTTCAGTAATTTCTTAAGTATGCTCTCTTCTTGCGCCTAGTGTGACCTGGAAGATCAGAAAGAGAATTATTAGCCCAACTTAAAAAAAAAAATATAATAAAAATGACATGCATAGAGCAAGAGATTCTAGGGGAAGGTTTATAGCTAGAGCTAAGAGTTCGATTTTCACAACTCCATCTTCTTCAAGGCATAGACAAGATTCACCACCATCTACCCCTAGCCTTAAGATTCTTGGAATTCAAGGAGCAGCTGAATTAGAGGATTCTCCTACACCATCTACCAAATCTCACTTAGAAAAGGACCCTTTCTTTACTTCTACAGGAGAGTATATTGTAATCAAAGAAGTAGAATCACCTGAAGAAGAAAAGGAAGAGACTCCCTCTCATCCTCCCTTGATAGAAGAACTAGAGGACTTTGAGGACTCTAAAGAAACTATCATGGCAGAGGAAATAATAGATGGATTCGGAGGTAGAGGTAGAGGTAGAGGAGGAGGAAACAATGGAGACAACAATGGTGGAGGTGAAGGTAATAATGGAAGAAATAGGGAAGGAGACAACTTATTTGGATTCCCTATAGTTGATGAGGAAACTCATACAACAATGAAAAAAATCTCACCATATATCCTCCCTAACTTTTATGGATTGTGAAGTGAGGATCCTGAAACATTTTTGTTTGAGTTTGAAGTCGTGTGCCGAACCTATGACTATATGGAAGACTCTCAAAAACTCAAACTGTTTCCTTCAACATTGAAGGGAGCCGCTTTGAAATGGTTCATGGGATTGGCCACCCAATCTATTAGGACTTGGAATGATATGAAACAAAAATTTTTGGATAGATACTTGGACTATTGTATGCCCACCAATCACAAGGATGAGGTATTCAAAATGATGCAAAAAGAAGATGAAAATTTGGAAGATTTACTTGAAAGATTTCAATACAACTTAAAAAGAGCAAAGATGAGCAACTTAGATGAAGAAAATTTGAAAGCCCTTATATTAAAAGCCATCAGAGATGAATGGATAGATATTTTAAACATGATGGGGAAAGGAGACATTTCTCAACTTCCACTTTGTGACATAACAGAACTATGTGTCCATCTCTCAAGGGGAAAATCTAAAATGGGAAAAGGGCCTAGAGATCCTTCTCTTATCAGGGAAAAAAAATCTGCAACTGGATCAGTAAGTAGGGCAGAGATTGGCAATATGCTTGATGAATTCAAAACTAATATCTTAGGGAGCCTTAGTGAACAACTAGACACCCTTAAAATTCAAAACAAGCAGAAAGCAGAAACCGATGCTCTAGCCATCTTTTGTCCGAAATGTAGGAAGAAACATGCTTTAAGGGAATGTCCCTTGGATGCAAAAGTTGTAGAAACATGTATGATTTGCTCAGAGAATCATGAGATCAAGGATTGTCCTTCAATTCCTGGACTCAAAGCTGTTTTTCAAGAAGATCCAAATTCAGTATAATCTCTCTGTTTTGTTGCAAGAAGACCTTGGCAGGGACAACAAACTCAAGGGTTTAAAAACCCTATGAATCTTCAAACCCCACCAAATTGGAATCCTTGGCAACAACCTTGGCCCCAACATCAAAATCCATATCAGCCATGGGTACAAGGAATGCAAAATCCTTACGGGAGATTTGCTCAATTTTATCAATATCCTCCATCTTTTCAAAATCAACAAGCTCCACAACTTCCAAACCCAAATCCACAACTTTCATTGCCATTTCCACAACAACAACCTTCTCAGCAGAATCCAAATCCTCAACTCATGCTTCCATATCAACAAAAGACAAATCAACTTCCAGCTCAGCCATTGCCAAATCCTAACAATAAAAATCCTCATAATACTTACATGATAGAAGGACAACAATTTCCTACCTATATGAGTGTTCCTCTCAATGATGTACAACTCAGGTCTGGTAGAGTTTTAGAAAAACCTTCTATAGATGTCCAAGAGCAAGATACCTCTGAGGAGGACTCTCTTAAAGCCAATAAGAATTCTGAGGAAGCATCTCTTCAAAACTCAAACATTCAAAAAGAGAAAGAAAAGTTAACACCCACAAATCCTATAGTTGAGCAACCTGCATTTTCATCCACACCTCCTTTCCCTAAAAGATTACAAATTGATAAAGGGGTGGAACTATGATTTTCTAGATGAATTAAAGAATGTTTGTATCAAGATTCCCTTGCTACAAGCTATTCGAGATATTCCTATTCTAGCAAAAACAATAAAGGAGTTGAGTCTCAAAAGACCAGGAAGGAAACTAAAAGACACAAGAAGAATCCACCTGGTAGGAAAAATTGCAGATATTATGATGGGAAAAATTACCATGCAGAAGTATGTAGATCCAGGTAGTCCAATTGTCAAGACACATATAAATGGGATGGAAATTCCAAATACATTGATTGACTTAGGGCTGCTATCAACATTATGAGTAGACAGACTATGGACCAGCTAAAACTTCCTAACCTTATTTTTACACCTACTTTACTACAACTTGCAGATCGATCAATTATTAAACCAGATGGTGTATTAGAAGATATTTCAGTCTCCTTAGATTCTTGGGAATATCCAGTAGATTTTATGATTTTGACTCCCAAGAGTAATCTAGGAGGGCACCCACTTATCTTAGGAAGACCTTGGCTAGCCACAAATGATGCTTTCATTAGTTGTAGATCTGGGGATATGTACATTTCTAATGGTAATTCGACAAAGAAATTCAATTTGTATCCTCCAGCAAAAGCAATCATAGAAGTAGGAGACAATGAATGGGTTGATGATGAGGACATTATACAACCTGTCTTTACCATTTCTGAAATCAGTGAGGATAGTCAAATTCTGAACACATTAGAAAATTTTGAGATATCTTCAGAATATGACCCCACACAATTTCAATTGGAATCTGACATAGAATATTTATCATCAAGACAAATGTCTCTTTACTCTATGGAAGAGTTTGGTAATTCTACTATTGAGATTTTTCCAGGAAAAACATTAAATATCAACAAACATTTGGAAAAGTCACAACAAGAAGAACTAACCAAAATCTTGCAAAAACATTCTACTGCATTTGCATGGGAGTATACCGACATGAAAGGTATTGATCCTAAGACTTGCATCCATCATATCTATATTGAGGAAAACAGTAGACCAATCAGACAACCTCAAAGAAGGATGAATCCAAATCTTAGGAGATAGTGAAAGAAGAGCTCCAAAAACTACTCAATGTAAACTTCATTTATCCAATTTCAGATAGCCGATGGGTTTCTCCTTTGGTTATAGTACCTAAAAAGAATGGTAAATGGAGGGTATGCATTGATTACAGGGAATTGAACAAAGCAACTTTGAAGGATCACTTTCCTTTGCCTTTTATCGATTAGGTATTAGATACATTAGCAGGTAAAAAGTACTTTTCATTCTTGGATTTAGTGGCTATAATCAAATTCAGGTAGCACCTGAAGATCAAGATAAGACCACATTTACCTGTCCATGGAGAAATTTTGCCTATCGAGTGCTTCCTTTTGGGTTATGTAATGCACCCGCAACATTCCAAAGAGCATTACTAGGAATTTTTTCTGATCTAATCCATGATTGTGTAGAGGTTTATATGGATGATTTTACAGTTCATGGTAATTCATTTCAAGAGGCATTAGAAAATTTGGAAAAAGTTCTTATAAGATGTAAAGAAACAAACCTTTCATTAAGCCATGAAAAATGCTCTATGATGTTTACTGAAGGTATTGTTTTGGGGCATCATATTTCAGGAGATGGGATTAAGGTTGATAGATCAAAAGTTGAAGTCATCCCCAAGTTTCCTATTCCAAATTGTCAAAGAGATGTTAGAAGTTTTCTAGGATTTACTGGTTACTATAGAAGATTTATAGAAAACTTCACTAAAATAGCATCTCCACTCTTCAAATTGCTTACAAAAGACTGTGAATTTAAATGGGATCCTGATTGTCAATCAACCTTTGAAACTTTGAAAACAAGAATATCTAAAGCACCTATCTTGAGAGGACCAAATTGGAAACTCCCTTTCCATATTTCTACAGATGCTTCAGATACAGCTCTAGGAGCTGTGTTGGGTCAAAAGGATTTAGTCCCTTATGCCATTTACTATACCAGTAAAAATTTGACTCCCACAGAGTTGAACTATACTGTAACTGAAAAAGAGTTTTTAGCCGTTGTTCATGCAATTAATAAGTTTAGACATTATATAACAGGCTATGAAACTTTTATTCATACTGATCATTCTACAATTAGATATCTAATGAAAAAACCTGTTACTAATGGCAGAGTGACAAGATGGCTCTTACTTTTGCAGGAATTCAATATTACTGTGTTGGATAGACCAGGAAAACAAAATACAGTAGCTGATTTCTTGTCTAGGATTCAGAATTTTAAAGAAGATTCTCCTGTAGAGGATAAGTTTCCTGATGAATACTTGTTTGTAGTAACTATTAAGACTCCTTGGTATGCAGATATTGCTAACTATTTGGTTACAGGGAAACTGCCTCCACATTTATTTCCAAGTGAAAAAAGAAAAATTATTCAGGAGAGTTCAAAATATTCATGGATTTCTAACGAATTGTTTAAAACAGGGCCAGATGATGTGTCAAGGAAGATGAAATGCCTGATATCTTTAAGGCATGTCATGATGAACCATGCGGCAGACACTTTGCAGACAAAAGGATAGCCTATAAAATCCTCTCTTTAGGATATTATTGGCCTTCCCTCTTCAAAGATGCAAAACAATATGTCAAAAGGTGTGACAGCTGCCAAAGAGTAGGGAAACCTACCCTTTCAAATGAAATGCCATTGCAACCACAGGTACTCATCAAACCTTTGAAAAATGGGCTTTAGATTTCATAGGACCTATTAATCCACCATCTAAGCAAAAGAAGTATATATTGGTTTGTACTGATTATGTTACTAAATGGGTAGAAGCCAAAGCATTAGTGTCTGCTACTGAAAATTCAATTGTTAATTTTCTTTATGAGGATATTTTTACTTGCTTTGGTGTTCCAACAGAAATTGTGACAGATCAGGGAAGACACTTCACATCCAACCTAGTGGAGAAGATGATGGAAGAATACAAAATCAAGCACAGAAAATCTACTCCTTACCATCCGCAAGAAAATGTTCAAGTGGAGTCTACAAACAAAGTTCTTGAAAATATCATCACTAAAACTATTCATCTTCATAGAAGAGATTGGGCGGAAAGGCTTCCTGAAGCCTTGTGGGCCTATAGAAATACATGGAGAAATACAACAGGACATTCTCCCTATGAACTTGTTTATGGGAAAGAAGTCATGCTCCCCATTGAGTTCCAAGTCAAAACCTTCAAGATAACAGTTCAGTTGGGGATGGATCTATCAGAAGCCCAAAAGCATAGAATGGAACAGTTGAATGAGCTAGATGAGATCAGACAAGAGGCAATTCTAAGAACTGATCTAGTTCAGTATCAAAGAGCTAAATGGCATGACAAATATATCAAAGAGAAGAAGTTTCAAGAAGGAGATTGGGCATTGCTATTTGACTCCAAGTTTAAAGATTTTAAAGGAAAATTTCAGACTCATTGGCTTGGGCCATATGAGATTGACAAGATCTTTAGCAATGGAGCAGTAAGAATCAAGACCATTGATGAATTTCAAACTCCTCTTATTGTGAATGGCCACAGATTAAAGATCTATCATAAGCCACTCTCAAAAGAGGAATTTGTCAAAATATTTCAAGATAATTCTGCAATAAGGCTAGTGAAGAAGAATCCTTCTTCTCCACCAGCCTAGCCTTTGTTCTTTTCAGTTTCAAGTAAAAAAAAAAAAAATTGTATAAGCCTGAAAACCAATCACTGATTGGCAGTTTTATACAGAAAATGTAGGGTGAAAATCAGGAGCACCTGACACCCTATATTTTCCAAAAAAGGATTTTCTCTCTCTTATTTCACAAGTTTTATGACAACCCACTCCATTTCATTCCACTTCATTCCACTTCATTACACTCAACTTCATTTCACTTTACTCCATTTCATCTATTTTATTTCATTTCATCAATAAAATTTTCTTTCATGACCATTTTCATTCAGACAGTTATCATCTATCCATCTCCATTCACCCAAATAATTGTTGTGTCAGTTTCCGCAGCTGACACCAGTTTCCGCAGCTAGAAACAGTTTCTGCAGCCACCACTCTGTTTTTCAAAAATTTACAGTCAGATGTTATTTCCACAATCATGAAACCAAATGCAGGTATGAAGACATATTATGAAAACATGGGGCATTCAAAGACATCAACGAGGAGCAACTGATTGAAGACCAATGAAAAATGGCAAGAATTCCAAGGTATGAGTAAAAATTTATTTCAAATGGCATTCAAGCACATTTTTACATAGTTATAAACCATAGCTCCATTATATGCAATGATTGCGTTGATAACTCCGTAGCCATCCCACGATCTCTATACGATTCCCCCACAATCCTTGCATTCATTTCTAAACGGCCTCATAATCAAGCCTCTGGTCTTCATTAGTGTTCATCTATACGTTGATACTCCACCTGTAGTTAAGAAACGTAGTTGATTTGACTACGGCTTCTCTTAGCCGCACAAAATCCGTAGCCATTGCATAAACGTGCTTGCATCTACTCTGCAGCCACCCAATTTTAAATATTTCTGGATGCGTTTTACTCCTCCTACTGTTCTATTGATCTCATGGCTACATTTCCACCGTGCTCATGTAACCCTTCTCTGTTCCGCTTCACCCCATTTTTTTCTCTGTTACGCTACATTCCGTATACCCATTCTCTGATATCCGCTTATAGTCACTAGTCTCTTTCATAAACCGTGCTCATTTCCGCTAATTCAGCCCTTTTACCTCCGTTGAACCCTTCTCACGCAGACAAGTTTTAAAGAGCAGAAAGAAGGATGGGTCATTTGTTGAGAAAAGAACCAGAAGGACCCAAATTTATGGAAGGGTATCCGCAAGTCAGAGATATATTGAAAAAGGCAAAGTGGCTTCGGTTTATTCAAAAGTTTAGAGGCTACCATAAAGAGGTGACAAAAGCTTTTGCAAGGTCTTTCAATGGTCTGGAGGTAGATATTGGGGACCTCAAATTTACGGTGAATGAGGCATCCATAGCAGCTGCTACAAAACTTCATCAAGAAGGTGAACGCTGGTTCAAGAACAAGAGTATTAGTGATGAAGCCTAGAGAGTGATCCTACGTAACCCAGGTATGGATGTAACTATTTTTAAAAATGGAATTCCTGTTCATGCTTTAAAAGAAGACTGGGCCAGTCTACTGTTGGTCATTCAAAATTTTATCACCTGTGAGGCACGTTTTGGGTCAATGTACATGTATCATACCCGACTGTTGATGAATTTCCTAGACAATCAGGCCCTCAATCTGCCATACTTTTTATTAAACAGTTTGAAGAAGATGTCTGTAACCGTCCAGAAGCATCTAGGGGATGTGGAACCACATTTGTATCACCATGGTCTTGTGAAAATTTTGATTGAAAAACAGTTAAAGGAGAAAAAGGACACCTGGGAGAAATTTTTAGTTAGAAATTTCTTTGAAGAACCTCAATAAATTCCTGAAGGAAGTACATCAAAAAGAAGTATAAGAAAGAGAAAAAATGATAAAAATCAAAGCACTCCTACTAATACAGTTGAAAGAACTAGTAGAGAAGAAAGACTGTCAAAAAGGAGGAAGGAAGAAACCAAGGGTAAAAAGCCAATAAAATCAAAAGAGAAAAGAAGCATTGAGGCTGTGCATCAAACCCCTTCCTCAGAAGAAGATCATCAAGTGTTATCTGAGAGACTAGTTCACCTTCATGAACAGTCATCTATGGCCAAAAAGAGGGGAAAATAAAAACAAAAGGGAAAATACAGTAGTCCATAGTATGTAAGAAGAAGCAGCAGGCTTAAAGGGAAGTTGAGAAAAACACAAACAAAAGGACCCCATTTTATTTATTTGGGAGAAGTAACACCTGAACAAACTCCAGCTGGCCATAGTCCATCTCATTCTCAGTCAGACATTGAACATAGTCCATCTCATTCTCAGCCAGACGTTGAACATAGTCCACCGCATTCTCAGTCAAATATTGAAACTAGTCCTCAAGACGTTGACATGAGCCCTTTTTAGCCAAATTTTGAAGACAATTCTCCTCCACGGCATATTGGGGACAGCCCAATGAAAACGACACCTGAGATAGACCCAAAGTAGCAAGAAGTGTATGATTATATAGAATCTTTAGAAAGAGCAGCCACGGGTCCCAGCACTTCATCCACTCAGCCTCACACAGCACAAAAATATCTAGTCCAATCATTGAAACAAGAAGTCTTTGAGTTGGAGGTTTTAAATAGATACATTAAAAATGAAAATGAGGCATTAAAGGAACAAAGAAAATTGGACAAGATCATTCATGACAATACCATGCTACATCTAGAACTGTGGCAGAAAAAGAACAGGAAATTGAAGAAGAAATGCCAGAAGTTAAGTAGAGCACTGGTTAATATCAAATTCAGAGGCTTGATGAAGAACCCCAGGATGTTAGCAGCACCAAGGAAGAGGAGAAGAGGACTGGATGTACTAGCAAAGGTGTCAAGGCATATGAATTGAAAGAGGATGATCAAAATTTTGGTTGCATGAGGACATGCAACACCTTCACAGTGGGGGTATGTTGAGTCTCAAATCTGCATCTTTCCTATACACCTTTCTAGAATTTTTCCAATTACTTGGACCTCCTAAGCTATCGATATCATTGCATATTAATCATAAAAGAACATTTAAAATGGTTTTTAACTATGTTTTGTGTCTGCTGTTTGAATTAGATTTTTGCTCATTTAGCTGCGGAATCTTGTCACTTTCCGTAGCTGCTGCAACTTTCCGCAGCCATTTTGTTAAAGTCTATATTGCAGGTGTCTTCAAGCAAATCGAGCCACATGGACAAGTTGGAAATGATATGGACATGGATCGAGTCCTATTGGCTCAGTCGAATTCACCTAAGAAGGTTGTGGTCAAAGGTGGCCAAGTGGTGGTCAACCGTAGAGTCCCACCGTGACAGAACTCTATTTTTCATCATGTGAAGACTTGCGTGGCTGTTTCTAAATCACGGGAGACATATCAACACCTGTAAACGGCTCCATAAGCCGAATCCAACAGCCACTTTCCATAGATTTAATCTTCACGGCAGCCATGATGCTAGATTTCTAGACGTGGTTGTTCACGTGTCTTCTATCAACGCAGACTTTAGGGAATTAGTTATATCACCCTCTGTTATAAATAATGCGTTCTCATATGCATAATAGTTAGTTCTTGTAATGTAATTCTTCTGTAAAGAAAGCCACTGTTTCGTAACACTCTTTCCATTGTTATGACTGCATTTTGAATATATGAGAAAACTCTGTTTATCAGCGTAATTCGTGGTTGATAGTTGTTGTCTGAGGTTTGTGCAGAGGGCCCCTGCACACGTTGAGGTTTTGTGTATTACTGTATAGTTTCATGCTTCATTTATTGACGTTCATTGTGCCATAGTCATTCACGTGTATATATATTACATCTTTCATGGTATTTACGTTTCATCTTTGTCCATAATCTTTCATGCTTTACATTTTACTTCTGTCCATAATCTTTTATGCTTTATATTGTTGTTACATGATCAGTGTTTTTGTTCCAGATTACAATAGGCAGCCCGGGCATTTGCACATCATTTTATAATGACTAATGACATGGAATCAATCTTGTCCTTCTGCTGATTTCTTTTTCTTAGTTTTTTTATTCCAGCACTGTTTTATTCATTTCAGTTTTGAACATTTGCTTTACTAGTTAGATTAGATATTACGCTGCTCATTTCATTATCAGTTACCTCCGAAAGCCATAGCGAGACTAATGGTGAGGGATTGAAGTATGAGTGTGTAGTTTGATATTATTTTATTTTTCTGCAAGTTAGATATTAAATTGCTTATGGGAGATTTGCTCAATTTTATCAATATCCTCCATCTTTTCAAAATCAACAAGCTCCACAACTTCCAAACCCAAATCCACAACTTTCATTGCCATTTCCACAACAACAACCTTCTCAGCAGAATCCAAATCCTCAACTCATGCTTCCATATCAACAAAATACAAAACAACTTCCAGCTCAGCCATTGCCAAATCCTAACGATAAAAATCAACAAGCCCATCCGCTTCATGACCTCTGCTGAAATGAGGTTCTTTTGGCACCCACTGTTGACAATGAACTGTAGTAGTGAACCCTTTACCCACATCTAGGAGTGGATGAGACACTCCTCCTCCTCTGGATCTTTTGGATCCTCCTTATGGATCTTCGTGATGGCAATGGTGGCATTGGGCTCCGCAATTCCCCTTGTCGGGTTCTGATTCAAAGTCATATCATGCCTCTGATTTAGAAGCCTTCATCTCGGCCACCAGTGACTGCTTGGCCCGACACTCACTTGTGTTGTGAGTGGAGCTCTTATGGAACTCACACCACTCTCCCGTGTCCTTCTTCATCATCACGGTGCTGTTATTTTCTTACAACTTTGGCATGTTTTATTGGGCCTCCGTGCCTTAGCTTTGTACCTTTTTCTGCAATTTTGGGGCACCTTTCCTTGCTTTTGATTCGCAGATCCAAAGTCGTGCTTCTTCTGTTTGAATTTCTGCTCAATCTTCGAAGCATACCGATATGTCGTACCAAGAGAGGAGATGCCAAGGAACTTTGTTTCCTTCTGAATGTATCTGTACAAAAAAATATGGTACTTCATCACCAAATTTTTCTCTAAATATTTGATACCCAACTTTGTGCGCAGGGTATCGAACAGATTCATCATCTCAGGTACATCTTGATCCCTTTGTCACCGCAGCGTGGTCCATTGTATGTACTTGTCCTCATAGCTCCACAGAGGATCGTATTATTCCTTGATGGCGTCTTGGAAATAATTCCAGGTGGGTATGGCTGAGAATAGAGAGGGTTCCCCCTGGTATTTTTTCTTACAGTAGGTACCCACCAGTGCTTAACATGGGGGACGACTTTGAGGAGTGCAAAAATAATCTTCTCCTGGTCAGAAAAGTCATGAACCGAGAAATATCATTCTAATAGATTCAACCATCTATCTACAGCGTCTACATATATTTGGCCCTCAAATATGGGAATGTCAAAGTCTTCTTGTACCTTAAAAGGAGTGGCGCCTCCAGAGTTACTTTTGGATGTAGATACATCGTCCGTGGGTAGTCGTTGAAGGATCTTGGCAAATTCATCCATCATCGCGTTCCTTTGTTTCTTGAGGGCCTTCTCAAGCAATATTTTGATAGGATCTCCCGATCCCTCATATTTATTTTCTTCCCCCATGGGCGATCGTCTGGGTTTGCAAGGCTGATCTTGCAAAGGTTCAACCAGATCAAGCCCTAGCTCCTTATACCCCGACCTCATTGCGAACGTGCAAAGAAGGATAGAGAAAGAGCAGACCGCTCTGATACCACTGATTCAGATTTATGCACGAACACAATGAAATATAGAAATACACATAAAAGCAGAGATGCAGCAGAAATAAAACTTTATTTCATTAATAACAAATAACTAAAATATTCTTACAAACATAATGGAAATAAACTAGCTAGGGCACTGGTAGCTTATCTCTTAGAAGATATGTGGTGGCTACAGGCCTCTGAACTGTGTTACAATGAGGCTTGAGGGCCTATTTATTATTGAGAAATAATGGAATACCCTAAACATCCAAAAACCTAACCCTAGGAGATGAAGCACCAAAACTATGGGCCCCCTTTGGGTATATTGGTACATCAATCTGCCCGAGAACGTAACTTTGGCATACAATATTTGTTTGACGTGCACAATACCTCATTAGAAATATATTTTTTGAGGACAACTTTTTATGTGAGCAATCCCATTTTTTCCAAAAACCGTCGTTTAGGGCCTCAAAATGGCTCTGGAAGTTTAGGACTTGAAAAAACTACTAAAAATAGTAAATTGTGCTACAATTAAAGAAATTGAAAAACTGAATGAAACAATGGTGGGGCCTCAAGTGGAATAGGTGGGTAGCCACCAATATCCACCTGGATCACCTTCTCTTATAGAATCATATCAAAATGAGATATCCACGGCTAAGACCAAGACCAAATTTCCACCAAGAGGCCAAGTCCAAACCCTCCTCCAAGTCACCTCCAAAGTTAAATTCAACACTGGTCAAATATGCTCCAATCTGGTCAAACTTCAAATTTTTCATACTTGCAACTAGGGTCAAATTTTTTACTACAACCACTTCATAAAATTCAGTCGTATTCACAGAAATTACAGTCCACACATGCTATTTGTTTCAAAGTCAAACTTCGATAAAATGAGGGAATGTTCTTCTTTTCTTTGTCTTCGTCTTCTCTCTCCTTTAACTTGTATTTTTCCTCTTCTTCACTAGGTTCTGATGTGATACTTTTTTAGTGGTGAATCTTCTCCCAAGTGACTCAAAATTTTCCTTTATATATAGTTGTCTAGGAGGGTCGAATAGGTGTCCATTGGAGGTCCCGACTGACTTGTTCAAGGAGGGTCGGCTTGGTCATCTTGTGGATTTTTGACTCAACATAAAAAATCAAATTCCTTTTCTTTTAAAATGTCCAAAAGGGACATGAATCAAATACATTTTATTTTGACTCATAATAAAATATTTTTGACTCCCTAAGAATGAAGAACATGCTTTGACAAAAATATAATAAATATTAATATGTCAATAATAAATTTATATTATGAAGATCGACTCTAGTTACAACTTCAACACTCCCTCTTAACTAGGGAGGTATTCATAATGACACAATAGGATAATCTCAAGTTGATATATTCATATAAGAAAATATTTTGATTGATAAGCATTAATTATGATAACATCAACATAACCAACATTGTCAAAATACCAAGGCCTTGACAAGTAAGCTCTATCTCTCAACTAGATCAGAGCTCAACGTTGGGAGGCATTCAATAGGACACCACAGCCTCTCAAGGCACATACCCCACCTACTTTCACCAAGATATCTCCTCACAGGACCATTTCCTCCTAATCCCATGGATATGTTCATCCATCGGACCATTATTTAACCAAGTCCATGTACTTAACTTACGATTGTTAGTCCTGGTCACAATACATGACTCAAGAATTTTTGTCCAAGATGCTTATCCAAACCACCATTCTCCCTATCCATGTTCATCTAATATACTTATGACTGTTAGTTTTGTCCATAGTACATGACACATGGAGAATACAATTTCCATCCTCACTCCCTCTGAAACTAGGAGGAGATATCCACAAGCCTTAGTTTCTCTAAGAAATACTCATCCTTTCCATCAGAAATGAACTTCATCACTGCATAGACTACATGTTCATCAATAGAGATATATTGTAGCTTTGTGGCTCCATCCTGCATCATAATTTTCTTCGACCTTCTTGATTCTCTAACGATCTTCATATCGTTTTAATCAATTCAATCCAACATGCCATTAAATATTCCATTGAAAATTTTATAGATCCAAAATAATTCATAGCTGATTGTACAAACTTCCATATATTTTTCCTTCGCATTACAATCAAATCTTACTTCATGCTTTTCCAAGAAATCAGACCAAATCTCAAGTAGGACCAACTGTCTATAGTATTTGTATTCATCATCAACACTGCCAGCTCAATGGATTGTACTTGAATCGAATATATTAGGGACCCAATCAGTTGTTGGTACAATAATATCATAACTCTTCAACTTCCTACTAGATGGTGTTGTCATATGTATATAATTTGTCATTTGACCTTCTGGAGGATCTTGGTCACAGGTTCCTCGTAGTTTTTCTAACCTTAAGTGGTAGTGTATCCATCCAAGATATGTCAAATTATGTTTTCAACTCCCTTTGAAGAAAATATCTCTAATTTGTGAGTTCTTCTTGAGTCATTATTCTTTAATCATGAAATTCCTTTTCATTTCTTCTAAAAATCAGGAGTAACCTATCTAATTGAGGTAAGTGAACTTCTTCCTTTAATAGGGAGAACATTCTCAAGTATTTCCATGTTGTCATATAATGCTAAGTATTGCCTTCATTGATGTATACTTCAAACTGCTTGCTTTTTCTTGTAAAATATGATTTGCTACATCATGTTATATATAAGAAAATTCTGCTTCCTGAAATAATTCTCTCTAGCTATCATGGTATCATTGGTTCTTTGTTTAATATACAAGGTCAAATCTGCTTCACTTGATTTGAAGTGAATGGTAACTCTTTTGGCTGGTGGAATCTCTATTATGTTGCAAGTTACATATTGACTAATAGTATTATAATTCTTTACTATTCTTCCCTTTTTCCTGACTGCCATAATGTTAGCTTCCTTACTTAGAGAAATGTTAGCTTCTTTTTTATCTTCATGATGAAAATTTTTGAAGACATGAATCTTTCTACATCATCTTCCACGATAACTTGAACGCTTCTTCTCTGGTCCTGTGATGTATTCTTTGCAGACAATGGTTAAGGAGGCTCCTCTTCTAACTTTAGCAATTATAACTTCTTCATTGTAGATAAATATGAGCTCCCTCTTAGTTTCAGTCTCCTTGAAATGACTTGTAAGCTTAATTCATGAATCCCAATAATCTTCTATTTTACTCCCCTTAAAATATATAATTGTCTTACCATCAACAAATATTATTCTATTTGTCATTCTCTAAACAAGAAATAGAAATCAAAATTGACTACAAACGTGGTACAAAAATAGATTGTAGATCTATGTACACTTGCCATATTCTTCATTATCACTAATAGTAGAGATCCTTGTTGTCTTCGACATTGGGTTTATTCTGAGCTTCTTCATCTTCAGCTTTTAATGCTTCATTTATTTCCCTCCTCTTGTTGTTCTTATAATCCTTAGCATTCTTGGGACAACAATTCTTGATATGTACATATTCATGACAATGATAACATTGAACTGTGGACATATCCTTGTTTTTATGAGACCTTTTGCCATTGTTTTTGCAATGAGATCCAAACTTTCCAAACTTCTTTTTGATCTAGGTGCAAAAACTTGAGAGTTTTTATTATTAGGTTCAATATCAACTTTAGCCTTCAGTCTTGATTCCTCTAAAACACATGAAGCCCATAATTCTTTAAAGGTTGGAGTTTCCTTTATATCATAGATGCCTCTTTTAAAACCATCCCAAGTTGGAGGTGGAGCATTGATTACAGGAAATCAATTCAGAAACAGATATAGTCTCACCAAGTCCTTGAAGTTGACCTTTTATTTTTGATATCTTCATGAAGTATGAAACCACATTCTCTTCTTTTGATATCCTTGTTCCATGGAGTTGATTCCTTAGGGATATCTTTTGACCGGTTGTGTTGATGGAGTATAATTTCACTAATGTGTCATGGACTTCCTTGGATGTCGACAAATTTGAAACAATGGTAATGAGATGATCTCTAATAGGCTCAAAGAGAATCCTTTGAGCTCTAATTTCTCCCTTATTGTATTTGGCCACTTATTGAGAAATTTTTTTATCTAGTATTAGAAAATTTCCTTCAACGAATTGCATGTCTTCATTGTCTTTAAGAAACAAATCAATCTTCTTCTTCCAAGCCTAGAAATTGGATGCTCCTTCAAGTTTGTTGCCTTCCTTGTAGATAGATGCCATTTGATATGGAGGATTAGACATAAATTATAGAAAGGCACTTACTTGATAATGAGATATAAAGTTGCTACAAAACTATCTTCAAAAATTTCCTTAAGTGAGTAATAGTTGCTATAATGATGTCTTCAATAGAATGGCCTTCAAGCCTCCTTTATTTTTTTTTGTTAGAGAGATAGAAATGATACAAAGGTGTCTTCAAGTGTGCCAACAAGTTTGTGATCTTCAAGCTTCCTTTCTTCGCCTTCGCTTTGATTCCATGTTGAGAAACCAAGTGTAGTGAAGTCTAACACCTAATTTCTCTTCTTGATAATTACCTGTGAATGTTAGATATATTTTTATTACTTATTATGTCTACTTCATCAAGAAATTATGCAAATATTCAATCTTATAGGAAAATATAAAGATCACAAAGAGACAAGGGACACCAAAAGTATGTTGCTAGCCAGGGAAAAATCCACAAGGGGAAAACCCAACAATCCTTCTCTTATAGAATCAGATCAAATTGAGATATCCAAGACCAATCCCAAATTTCCACCAAGATAACAGGTCCAAACCCTCCTCCAATTCACCTCCAAACACAAATTCAACGCTTGTCAAATATTCTCCAATGTGGTCAAACTTCAGGATTTTCATACATGTGTTATGACAGAAGCTCCCAAAATAGAAGAAAAGAGAGATCAACGCCTTATAAATCAGCCACTTCAAGGGGGCAGCCTCCTTTTCATTACACAAATGAACAATTCTTGGATGATACAAATGAAAAAACCTCCTTTCTATATATAGGAGTCCATGGGGTCACAACATAGTCCTAGCCGACCTAACAAGAATAATGTAAGAGCGCAATAATAACAATATTGGCTTTAATGGGGCACAATAATAACAATATGGGGGCTACAGGGGTAAAAAAATAACAATAAGGGGGCTACAATAAAAGAAATAAGGGACTACACTAGTAATATAGGGACCTAACATGCCCCTCTCCTTCAAAAAAGTGTTGTCCTCAATGCTTGAGTAGCTCTGGATGCTTCTGTATAAAATTTTCATCCTCCCATGTGGAATCTTCAGTGGGTAAGTTCTTCCACTTGATGAGATACTCTGAAATTGATCAATTTTGTAGCTGTCGAGTTCTTGTTTCTGTGACTGCTTCAGGTTCCAATATGATTTTTCCTTCCTCATCAAGTTCTGGAAATATTATTTGAACCAGAATTTTGTCACCTATAACCTTCTTTAATCATGAAACATGGAAAACTGGGTGCACTCTAAAAGAAGCAAGAAGCTCCAATTTGTATTGCATAGTACCAATCTTTTTCAACACCTTGTAAGGACCATAGTACTTTGGCGATAATTTATTATCCTTCTTAGCTTGCTTGAGGGACATTTTTTTGTATGGTTGTAACCATAAAAATACCCAGTCTCCTACATCAAAACTTCTCTCATTGTGATGTTCATCTTCCTGTTGTTTCATTCGATTTTGTGCCAAATTTAGGTTATCCTTTAAGAGTTGGAGAACTTGTTGTTGATGCTCGATGTGATCCTCCACTACTTGAACCTTAGAATTTTCTCTTAAAGACCGGTGCTAGGCACATTGCCTCTTTAAGATGTTCAAAGGCCTTAGTTGATTTAGGAGTCCATGAAAATGCATCTTTCTTCAATAATGTTGTTAAAGGTGTTGCTATTCTCGCATAATTATTAAAAAACTTGCGATAATACCCAGTTAACCCGAGAAATCCTCGCAACTGCTTTATCGTTGTGGGGACTTTCCCTTCCTTAATGGCTTTAATTTTGTTAGGTTCTGCCTTAACACCCTCTTGAGATACAATATGACCCAAATATTCCACCTCTTGTACTCCAAAGAAACATATGGAGGTTTTTGAATATAATTTTTTCTCCTCCAATAGTTTGAGGACTCTGTCAACATGTTGAACATGATCCTTCAAAGACCTGTTTTAGATTAGTATACCATCAAAAAATAATAACACAAATTTTCTAAGAAAGGGTTTGAAAATGGAATTCATCAACCCTTGAAATGTACAAGGTGCATTGGTAAGGCAAAAAGGCATGACCAAAAATTCATAATGACCCTCATGAGTTCGAAATGTTGTTTTTGAAATATCTTCAATCTTCATTCTAATTTGATGATATCCTAAACGAAGATCCAACTTGGTAAAATAAATTTCTCCATGTAATTCATCCAATAATTCATCAATCACAGGAATGGGAAATTCATCTTTAATAGTGAGCTTATTGAGCTTCTTATAATTCGCACACATGCACCATGATCCATCCTTCTTTTGCACCAATACTACTGGAGCATAGAAAGAACTTTGACTAGGTTGAATTCACTACAAGGAAAAGACCCTCTAGTAGATGTTTTTTAGGAACCCTTTATAAAAATTTCCCAGACATCCGTTTGTAGTGGAGGTTACTAGAGGAGGTTGGAGGGTGGAGGTTTTTTTGGTTTTTTTATTCTGGTGTGTTTCTCATCCTATACCACACCGGTGTGTTCCACTAGAGAAAGCACAAGTGCATACAAAAAATTGGCACATTGAGACACCGTGCGCTCGGTACAAACCCACCCAGTGCGTCTCCATGGTGGGTTTTTGTGACAACTTATCCACAGGTGGAATGCCCACCGACAGGCTTTTCGGGCTGGTCCTAACCAGTGGTACGCACCCACTAAGGAGGACATTTGTTTCATTACTGGCCTATCTAAAAGAGGGGTGCATTTTCCCTCGTTCCAAGAGGTCCATGTTCGCTATGCAACAAGGAGTTAGTTTTTGTACTCCCAAAGATACATTAGCGTGGATATAGGGTCTCCTACAGATATTCAGGTCTCCGGAGGTCAGTTACATATTGCTTCATTTGGTGGAGAGGAGGTGAGATGCCTCTCACCACTGATTTTGACCATTGTACACCATACTAGCGACATGAAACACATTAGTTGCTTGCTTCTATTTTATGTTGATTCTTTATTACAGGTGCCATGACTTGTGAGGTGGTCTGCCATTTTTTTGCGGCAGTTCTGTACAGCTTTAGATAGATGTAGTGCTCAAGCACAAGGGAGGGTGAGCTTCCCTTTTGCTTCAAAGATATTTTTTTATTTTTTGAGAGGTTTCCAAAGACGATGCCTACTTTTGTTTGGCAGCCTCATAGGTTGATGCTGCATGTACGGATGCAGATGTGGGGACATATGATGCCCAAGAGGGGCGAGTCAGAGTTTTCCGTGAGGATATCACATGATGCACTGGAGTTGCTAGCCAGTGTTAATGAGCATCCCTTCGTTCTGGTCCCCTGTCCATATGTTGGTTTGGATTGGTGAGGGTGTGCCAACATCCTCTTCACAGAAGATGAGTCGTCGAATGATAGAGGTAATATTATTGTTTTCTTTAAATTTATTCTAACATGTTTTTTAACTTGTTTTTATTAAACTATTTAATGAAATTTTATAATTATTGTTGTGTACTTATATATATTTTGCAGACATTGGGTCATTTGATGGCGATGATATGCCACCACCACCAAATTATCCAGGTGTACATCCTGATGACGATCGGGAGATGGCAGATGTCGAGGATCAGGCCGGTGCAGACAGACCTGGTCCTCATGTTGCGCAGGTACCGACTGGTGTGAGGCGTAGGCCTGACACTAGATGTAGGATGGAGTTGGGTGACCAACTTTGTGCATTACTTGTGGAGGAGGAGTCAGGCCCGCCACTATGAGAGAGATATAGGCCGATGCTAGGCTGGTAGAGATGTAGAGAGGCATGCCACATGACATGTTGACCTTGATGAGGCATGTCATAGGAGCTACCAGCTTAGTGACATGGTTGAGGAGGGCCCTTTGACATAGGCATGTTTGAGACGCAGTACGTCGACAGTCGAGTAGCGATGCATCATCTAATTATCACAATCAGGAGAGTGATCATTGTTCACCTCGCACCGTAGATGAGTAGCTTGCAGCCAACCAGCAGTCATGATCATGAGCAGGCTGGACCATCCACGTCGAGTCAGTCTTCTCAGCTTGCAACATCTAGCATTCATGATCATGATCAGGTTGGACCATCCACGTCGAGTCACCATGATCAGCAGCATGCAGCATCCAGCAGTACTCATGATCATGAGCAGGTTGGACCATCCATGTCGAGTCATCATGAGCAGCCCGCACTTGATCGTGATCAGCATGAGGCACCACCAGATCAACAGGCACGTGATTATCAGCATCTATCTGAGCTAGTCGAGGTTGCACCATTGACTGAGCAGGCCTCGACTAGTACTACTATTGATGATGTACCACCAGCTGATATTTGACATTTATATTACAGTTGTATATTTTTTACATTATATATATACATGGTCCATGTATTTTATGTTCATGTTGTAGTTGTACTTAATTTACATGTTGGTGATCATCATGATGTGTATATTGTTAGGTCATGTTAGATATTTTCATTTAATGTGCTGCTTACAGATAGATGTGTATGTGATAGCAGTTATTTGACATGAGATGTATATTTGATGTTTGTGTTGTGATGATGTTATACAATGCTTGTGTTTTGTTAGATGATCATGATCACAATGATTAGATGATGTTAGCGAATTTGAATGTGTTTTTTAGTCGAATATGATGTTTGTACGATGGTTATCATGATCGTGATGTTTATTTAATTTAATATTAAATCATGATATTTATTGAATATTATGTCATGATTGTAATTGAAATTTTAATTTTAATTGCATGTAAAATTGTAAAATTGTAATTGTATTTCTAATTTTAATTTTAATTGTAATTGTAGGTAAAATATTTGTAAAATTTTAATTGTAATTGTAATATTTAATTTATTGTGAAATGATTGTAATTGTATATATGTAAAATTGTAAAATTGTAATTGTAATTCTATTTGTATGTAAAATTCTAAAATTGTAATTGTAATTTTAATTTTAATTTTAATTGTAATTGTATGTGAAATTGTAAAATCGCAATTCTAATTGTAATTGTAATTTTAATTTTAATTGTAATTGTATGTAAAATATTTGTAAAATTTGGGCAGGATGTTGGGGAAAAAACTGGAGCTCTGAAACCCTAACTCTCAAGATGGGTTGAGCTTCGTTTCACAGGTGCCAAGGGGTTGTTGCAGCATGTAGACAGTTATCGACAAGGGGGGACCTAGGAGGAAGGCAGATGGTGTCATAGAGGGAGACGAGTGGCGAGGATGGAACGTATATGGAGGTGTGTCGTAGTTGTTACGGACGCAGGGTCATAACAGTTTCAGGGTTAAGTACTTTCCAAGTTTTACTACCTGTTTTTTCACTTTCCTTTTGATTGTTTAAGCATTGTTTGTCGAAGGGATTTAGTTGGAGGTAGAAGGTTGTGACCGGTGGGGAGGAAGCAGAAAGGGACCTGTCGCTATTTTTACTGATTGCTCGGTTAAGCTAGAATGGTCAACGGATCGGAGCGAGTAGAGGTAGATCCCAAGCCAGAGGACCTGCTTACAATGTGGGGTATGGAGATCATCGAGCAGAATATGACGGTTATCATTGGGGCTGAGGTTGGAAAAGGTGGAAAGCCTGGAAGCTTGGGCTTGGGTGACAAATCGGAAGAAATTCCAAGGCAGCCCGAGAGACTCGTAACTACCACGGATCTCGTTTCTAACTGCATGCAGGTGGTTACTTTGCCCAATAGCGAGTTTTTCGGGTCTAGCAGCACATATATGAGTCTTTAGCGGAAAAAGGGGAGGTTTAATGAGGGTTTTGAGCCGTTTTTGCAAATTGGGGGCCTTGAGGACATTGTGGCCAATTGTGGGATGCTTAAAAATGAGCGTTTAAAGCAGGAGCTTAAGAGAGCAGGCCATTGTTGAACGCTTGGAGGAGGAGAGGCACTGGGGTTGATTGGGGTTTCGGGGTCTCTGGGAGGAGAGTAGAGGATTCAGTTAGGATTTATTGTAGAAAAGGGCTTGGAGCGTTTAGCAAAATACATAGCAGCGGTTAGAAGGAAGCAGCCAAAGATTCTAAGAAGGGGAGTCATCCCTCTTCCAGGAGGAATTCTGCGTGAAATTTCCCACCCACAAGGTGGGAGTACTAACAGAAAGGGGTCAGGTGGAGTTCGATCGACTAGTCGAGAAAAGGAGGTAGCACAGAATGTTGCTGTGAAAAGCAAGAATAAGGAGAAACGAGCAACGTCGGCGTTTGAAGGAGGCAAAGCAGACTCAGCACAAGGTATTAATCAAAAATATATCTGAAAATGAGCAAGAACTCTCGGATCTACTGCGGAAGAAAGTTAAGGCGATTAGGAGAAAATACCAAGTCCCAAACCTAGTGCTGGGCATCGATTTATCTATTGACGAGGCAATGGATATGGTGGATTTAACTCTGGTCGGGAAAACTAAGGGGAAGAAATTTTCTGCTCCTTTCTTGAAGGATTGGGCGGAGAAAACATGGAAGGAAGGGCCAAATCCGAGGTTCAAAGCACGCATTTTGGAAAATGGCTGGTTTATGATAAGATTTAAGAGAAAGGAGATGGCCTCATGGGTCCTGGAAAAGAATTGGGGTTTTTGTCGGGCCCCGATCCTATTTAAGATATGGCACCCTCTTTTTGATGCTCAAAGGGAGAAGCTAGCATATCTCCCAATCTGGGTCAAGCTTCCAGGGCTCCCTCAACTGTTTTGGACTGTAAATGTTTTTAGGGACATTGGGAATGTTTTAGGTCAGTTTCTATAGGTGGATATGCCCTTCATGAAAACTTGTGAGCAAGGCACTGCTAGGATTCTGGTTTGTATTAATCCCAGAGAGGGATTGGTGGAGGCAATTCAGCTGCATTATCGGAATTGGTCTTTCATCCAAACCCTGAATTATGAATAGGTGTCGTTCAGGTGCCATAGATGTCACCAATATGGGCATTTGGCAAAAGAGCGTCCTCTGGGCATCTAAAGAAAGAAAAAACCTTCAAAAGGGAAAGCTCCACGAAATTCTAGAGGAAAAGAAGGGGATGGGAATCGGGGCTCCGGTTTGGATATGAATCAACATTTTCAGCCTCCTCAACATGACTCGGAAGGGAAGGGTGATGATGTAGCCATGGGGGAAGTGGGAGCCATAGGGATTGATGTTGTGGTCGATTCCCCGGTCGTGGAGCCCTTGGTTGTTGCAGTTGTTACAGAGGAGCCTCTGTGGGCAGGTACTGATCCTCTTACCCCCTCATATCTTTCCTTTTATTTTTCGCATATGTTTTTTGCTTGATCTGGGTCTGGTCCCTCCAATCCTGATTCAATTCATATTTCAAATGGTCTATATGTTCAAGTTGAATCCACCCTAGACAGCATTATCACTTCAATCCCAGCACTTTCAATAGCTCTCTGCCCTTCCCCCTCTCACATTTCTGCTACTATCCCTTTCTCTGAAGAAGTGCATCGGCCCTATAACCTTAGGCTGTGGGGGGGGAGCTAAAAAATTTTCTGGAAATAGTGGGAGGTTTGGGGAACCTTTCTGTCTCGTCTCCTAGGCCCAAGCTGAGAGGGCGTAAATATAACTTGTCTAAACCTCAACTGAAATCAAACTTGACATTGCTGATGGGAAGCAAAGATCCATTACTCGGGCACTTAGAGCAGCTATTTCCCTGGGCCAGGTGATCAAATGATTGTTTTATCCTTTAATTGCAGGGGTTTAGCTACTAAGCCCAAAAAACTAGTTATCCAGGCCCTGTTCTCTGGTTATGGGTCAGACATAATTCTTCTTCAGGAAACTTTGGGTTCTGGGGAAGCGGTTTCTGTGGCACTTCAGATTTTGTGCCCGAGGTGGTCATTTATGGGGCTGAATGCTTTTGGAAGATCTAGGGGGTTGGTTGTGGGTTTTAAAACCAATAATATTAAATTGTTAAACTCCTGGGGCGGGGACCATGTTCTGGCCATGGAGGTCTACTCATTGGAGTTGTGCTCTTCACTTCAGATTCTAAATATATATGGCCCCTGTCTGGAGAGGGAAATATTTTGGAACAATCTCTGGTCGGGGCATTTTATGCACAGTCCCAATCTCATTATAGGAGGGGACTTGAATTTTTATCTGGGTCAAGCCGAATCCTGGGGACCAACTGCTAAGGCGGATCCTCTATCTGATTTTTTATCTGCTAAATTGTTCGAGGGGCACCTTATAGACATTAATCTTGTCAAAATTTGGCCTACCTGGAGGAGCAGGAGAATAGGAGAGGCCAGGGTAGCCAAGAGATTAGATATATTTTTTATCAAGGAATGCTTGGTGGATAGGTTTCAAGCCTTTCGGCAATGGGTGGGGGCGAGAGGGGATTTTAATCATCATCCTATGTTGAAAATGCAGCAAGATGATGGAGCTTAGTGAAAAGAAGTCGCCTTCACTAAGTGGGCCCACAGGCAAATTCTGGCGCAAAGTCTATTTTTAGACTATGTCTATTTTTAGACATATGGAGCATGGTTCGGGGATTGCAGTATGTTATTCTTGGAGTATTGGTCATGTTGGTAAAAATAGATGGGACTCTATTTTTTGAACTATAGGTCGATAGGTCGAAGTCTATATTTAGACTGCCTATCCTAAAAATAGGGATGTCAAATATTATTTACCCTTAATAATATTTAGACTATAAACTTCAATTTACTCTCTTGGAGCACTTCAGTTGGAGCCTTGGAAGTGGCTCATGAATCTGACAGAGGAATTACGCTATTCCTAACGGTTTGGTGAGCACATGCATGGTTGAATTCAGTTAGGACTTCAGTGGCAGAAGTTTGGTGGAGTTAATGAGATAGCTAGTGGAGTTGTGTTCGGTTTAATTTAGTTGAACTGGTTGAGATTAGTTTAACTAGCTAATCAACTAGTTATGAGTGGAGTGAATTCAATATTATTTAATTCATTAATTATTAACTCATTATTCAATTCAAGAACACATCATTTCACTACAGTGCATGGACAGTTCAGTGGAGACCAGTGAAAGAGGTAGATGAAAGGGTGGAGTTAGCTATCAGTGGCGACATCAGTTGTGCATGAGATTTGCACCACACTTGGAGGAATTTCCCATGATGATTGCACTGTCAAGCCAAGGAGATTCAAACCTTGGATATCTATTTAAACAGGCCATGATTGAACAATAGAGGCAAGGTAATTGGCGGTGAGTTTTGAACCAGTAACCTGTTCAAAACCAAGCTAGTTTGTGTGTAACTTCATGAGAAAGTACTGAGTACTTGTGAGGAGTATTGTACTGAGTTTGTTACATGATTTCTCCATTATAATATACACAATAGATGCGGGGTTTTCAGCTATAAGCTTTCCCCATACATACTTTGTTAATGTCTATCATGATTTGATGTGTTATCGCTTGTTTTATTTCCGCATGTGTGATGATCTGAGTGGAAGAGATTATGTGTTGCATATAAATTCGAATTGTATGTGATCAGGATAGTCTCAGTGGATATTTAATCATTATTCCACAAATTTCTACATGGTATCGGAGCTATTGAAGCAGAGATTGATCATCACAAAGGATTACAAACTTATTTCAGACGTAGTCCGTACATGGCCATGGATCTCTCCGATTCATCTTTCTTTTGGAAAGTGAAAGGTCCGGCAATGTTCTTGCAACACCATCAGGTTAGAACAATTTGTTCTCGCGCATCTAGGGAGTGGGTTGAGCTTTGGAGGTGGAATTCGAATTTTGCAGCAGTTTTGTTTTCGGGGTGCCTCTGTTGGAAAATGTCTTTCAATGGTTTGCGACTCGAATATGCTCTTGAAGGCAGTTCAAATTATGTTGCATGGAAGGATCGCATGGAGGCAGTATTAGAAGATAATGGACTGAAGGAGTTCGTGGATACGGATGTCCAAAAGCCCACTGATACTGCTGAAGTCGAAGCATGGCAGAAGAAGATGGCGAAATGTCGAAGGATCTTGTTGGAGGGCATCAAGGATCATATTGTATCCAGCCTGCATGAAAAGGCTTCTCCATATTTAATGTGGAAAGCTTTGACGGATCTATTCTAGAGTAAGAGCGACCAAAGGAAGCTGGCGCTCAAAGATAAGCTCAGGAACATCAAGATGGAGAAAGGCAAAAGTATCGCCAAATACCTCACGAAGTTCACTCAATGCAGAGATGAGCTGGGAAGTGTGGGGGTGACTGTTGAAGATGAGGACATGGTTGACCTGGCTCTCCTCTTGGCTCTCCGATCCGATCTGCACTCATATCAAGATAGTGTCAATGGTCTGGAGAGAAGCCGCTGGATGGGAGCGCTTGGTAGATTCCCTATGTGTGGAGGAGATAAGGAGGACTACTGAGGATGGATCTTCACTGCGGGAGTCGACGAAGAAAATTGCGCTTTGGTTGCCAAAGCAAAGAAGGGGAAGGGTAGGAAAAATTATCATTCCGGTGCAAAGGGAAAGAAACAAGATATGGCGAAAGTGAAGTGTTTTCACTGCCATGATCACGGACATTATGCTACCAATTGTCCAAAGAAGAAGAAAAACAAGCAAGCGGGAATATCTGCAGATGGAGAGGCTTTGGCTTCACAGTTCGAGCTTGACTTTTCACTGATCGCATGCTTGGTTTCAAGTGTGATGGGATCGGTGTGGTTCTTGGACAGCGGTGCGTCATTTCATATGACGGGAGATCGGGACTTGTTCTCAGATCTGGAGGACAAAGATCTGGGTGTGCACATCGAGATGGGCGATGATGGTAGATACAGTGCGACTGGTATCGGTACCATATCCTTTCAGAGGGAGTCTGGTAAACCCTTTGTATTGAGGGATGTCATGCATGTACCGGGATTGAAGAAGAACTTGATCTCTGTGGCGATGTTGGAGGATAAGGGGTATGATGTGGTCTTCAGCGAAGGAAAAGCCTTCCTGCGCAGTAAGACTACTAGAGAGACCCGGAAGATAGGGGTTCGAACCAAGAACCTTTATCAGTTGCAGGTAGATGGCTGCGCAGCAATGGCATGCAAAGCGGGAGAAGTGGTGAGCCGGGATGATGAGGGCGAACTGTGGCACAGGAGATTGGGCCACCTTCACCATGGAGCTTTGAAGATCCTGCAGCAGATTTCTACTGGGCTTCCTAAGGGCACTCTTGCGCAGTCAGATCAGTGCAAGGGGTGTACTTTAGGGAAGTATGTCAAAGCCACCTTTCACGAGAAGGATAGTCGCGCCACGACGATCCTTGAGAGAGTTCACACAGACGTGTGTGGTCCTTTCTCAGTTGCTTCGACAGCAAAGCACAGGTATTATGTGATCTTTGTTTATGATTTCTCTCGAAAGTGCTGGATCTTCTTCATGCAGAAGAAGAGCGATACATTCGCGAAGTTCTGTGAGTTTAAAGCACTGGTCGAGAAGGAGTCTGGGAAGAAGGTGATTGCTCTAAGGAGTGATAACGGTGGTGAATTCATCTCGGCTGAATTCAAGGAGTTCTGCAGCGCAGAAGGGATTCGGAGAGAGCTCATCGCACCCCATAACCCACGCAGAACGGGGTGGCTGAGCGGAAGAACAGAACGATCGTGGGTGCTGCACGGGCGATGTTGCATGATCAGGGCCTACCCCTACACTTGTGGGCTGAGGCATGCAATACAGCAGTATATGTGCAGAACCGTTGTCCTCACAAGGTTCTTGGCATGAGTACACCAGAGGAGGCTTATTCTGGCAAGAGGCCTGATATTTCCCATTTGCGGATTTTTGGTTCTCCTATCTACATGCATGTGACGAAGGATGCGAGAAGGAAGTTGGATCCAACTTCTAAGGTTGGAATATTTGTGGGGTACACTGATACACCTCACAACT
Organism: Pinus albicaulis; assembly: GCA_034641835.2. Taxonomy (NCBI): domain Eukaryota; kingdom Viridiplantae; phylum Streptophyta; class Pinopsida; order Pinales; family Pinaceae; genus Pinus; species Pinus albicaulis. The sequence goes on along the minus strand of CM076577.1, from coordinate 128,524,001 downwards.
ATCGGGTGTATTTGTCAGACATTCGAAAGACTGTTGTGCGACGAGATATAAAATTTCAGGAGGAGAAAGCCATGCAGTGTTCGCTTGAGAGGGAGCTACACTTGCATGCAGATGAGGAGCTGTTAGTTCCTAAGGAGGAGCTTCCGGATGTGGATCAGCCACAAGAGGAAGTTCAGGAGGTGGAAGAAACCACCCATGCGGCGCCAACCATCAGAGGGCGCATGCGCACTACAGAAGCTGAGCGACTGGCTCGAGATGCAGAGAAGGTTGTAGGACCACCTACAGCACAGCGCAGACAGAGGAAGTCACCGGATCGGTACACTGGATACATGGCTCTTGTGAGTCAATGTGTTGTGACGGAGCCATCCTCTTTTGAGGAAGCTGTGGAGGAACCCGCATGGGTTGATGCCATGATTGAAGAATATGATTTGATCGTCAGGAACAGTGCATGGGAGATTGTCCCAAGACCGGTGGGGAAATCAGTGGTGGGTTCGCGATGGATCTACAAGGTGAAGCAGGCGGCTGACGGGAGTGTGGAGAAGTACAAGGCGAGATTTGTCGCCCGTGGCTTTTCACAGATCGAGGGGATCGATTATGAGGATACCTTTGCACCTGTCGCAAGGTACTCTTCCATACGGACGATCCTTGCTCTCTCAGCGCAGATGGGGTGGCACATTCATCAGATGGATGTGAAGACTGCGTTCCTCAATGGAGTTATTGAGGAGGAGGTGTACATAGAGCAGCCTGAAGGTTTTGAGATCTTCAGCAGTGAGTCGCATGTGTGCCGACTCAAGAGATCATTGTACGGGCTGAAGCAAGCACCTCGTGCTTGGTACACTCGGATAGACAGCTACTTCACCGGGCTTGGATTCTCCAAGAGTGAGGCTGATCCAAACCTGTACCAGATTGTGGTGGAGGGGAAGCTGTTGATCATCGTACTATATGTAGATGATCTGATTTTGACTGGCGATGAGCAGTTGATACTTTCATGCAAGGAGGATCTTGCACGAGAGCTTGAGATGAAGGACTTGGGCATCCTTCATTATTTCCTGGGATTGGAGATTTGGCAGCGCAGCGGAGGACTGTTTGTTTCTCAGGGCAAGTATGCCCGGGAGATTCTGGAGAGGTTCAACATGCAAGGTTGCAAGCCTGTTGATACCCCTCTTCCTGGAGGTTGGAGGAAGGGAGATGCTACTTCGGAGGAGGTAGTGGATGCCACTGTCTATCGACAGTTGGTGGGGTCGTTGATGTATTTGGTCAATACTCGACCCGATATATGCTATGCAGTTAACCAGCTTTCGCAAGTTATGGTTAAGCCTACCAAGCTCTTTTGGAAGGCGGGCAAGCATGTATTGCGCTATATCAGAGGCACATCGGGATATGGTTCATGGTACAGATAGGAGGATCAGTTGAGGCAGCATGGCTTCACAGATTGGTATCATCATATCAGAGATTGTGTTCAGCGGAGAATCATGATGCTTTCATATGTTCCCACGGAGGATCAGGATGCCGACATCCTGACGAAGGCGCTCACCAGGAGCAAGTTCGAATTCCACAGAGGCAGGATAGGGGTTGCAGATAATCCATATCTTGCCGAGAGGGAGTGTTGAAAATGCAGCAAGATGATGGAGCTTAGTGAAATGAAGTCGCCTTCACTAAGTGGGCCCGCAGGCAAATTCTGGCGCAAAGTCTATTTTTAGACTATGTCTATTTTTAGACATATAGAGCATGGTCCAGGGGTTGCAGTATGTTATTCTTGGAGTATTGGTCATGTTGGTAAAAATAGATGGACCTCTATTTTTTGACCTATAGGTCGAAGTCTATATTTAGACTGCTTATCCTAAAAATAGGGAAGTCAAATATTATTTACCCTTAATAATATTTGGACTATAAACTTCAGTTTACTCTCTTGGAGCACTTCAGTTCGAGCTACAAAAGTGGCTCATGCATCTGACAGAGGAATTACGCTATTCCCAAGGGTTTGATGGCATCATGCATGGTTGACTTCAGTTAGGACTTCAGTGGCAGAAGTTTGGTGGAGTTAATGAGACAGCTAGTGGAGTTGTGTTCGATTTAATTTAGTTGAACTGGTTGAGATTAGTTTAACTAGCTAATCAACTAGTTATGAGAGGAGTGAATTAAATATTATTTAATTCATTAATTAGTAACTCATTATTCAACTCAAGAACACATCAGTTCACTACAGTGCATGGACAGTTCAGTGGAGACCAGTGAAAGAGGTAGATGAAAGGGTGGAGTTAGCTATCAGTGGCGACATCAATTGTGCATGAGATTTGCACCACACTTGGAGGAATTTCCCATGATGATTGTGTTGTCAAGCCAAGGAGATTCGAACCTTGGATCTCTATATAGACAGGCCTGGATTGCGCAATAGAGGCAAGGCAATTGGCGGTGAGTTTTGAACCAGTAACCTGTTCAAAACTAAGCTAGTTTGTGTGTAACTTCATGAGAAAGTACTGAGTACTTGTGAGGAGTATTGTACTGAGTTTGTTACATGATTTCTCCATTATAATATACACAATAGCTGTGGGGTTTTCAGCTATAAGCTTTCCCCATACATACTTTGTTAATGTGTATGATGATTTGATGTGTTATCGCTTGTTTTATTTCCGCATGTGTGATGATCTGAGTGGAAGAGATTATGTGTTGCATATAAATTCAAATTGTATGTGGTCAGGATAGTCTCAGTGGATAATTAATCATTATTCAGCAAATTTCTACATCATATCCTTCTCGAAATAAGAGGCAGTATTGACAAACCTATGTCGTCGTTCAAATTTAATCTAGGCTAGCTTAAAGAGGACTATTTTAATGATCTTTTCAAGAGAACTTGGTGGCCTTGGGGGGCATCAGAGCCATCAAAAAAAACGGCTCACTTCTAGTAAAACCTTAAAAATATGAATAAAGTGACCATCAAATGGGCAAAACAAAGAAGAGAATTTTAGGAGGAAAGGCTGAAGTGGCTGGGAGTGGAGTTGGAAAGATTAGAAAGCCCTGAGTATGACGGCTATGAATCGTGTCATAAGAGGGAGAAAATTCAATCCCTGGAAGGGGAAAGAAGAAATATCTTATTGGAAAGGGAGGAGTAATGGAGGTTAAAAATTTGAGCATTATGGTTAGAAGCAGGGGACGAAAACACGAAATTTTTTCACAACTTCGTGAAAGGAAGGAGAAATGCTAATACCATCTGGGGGATGATGAAGGAGGAAAATGGGGTGGAAAATTCCTTCCCAGAGCTTGCTAGCATGGTTAAGAAGCACTTTAGCATAATTTTCAAGGCCCCTCTGGAGGTCACCTTAGTTGAGGCAGTGAGGGTGGCTCAACACTTTCCTAGATATGTGGATGAAGAGGACAATCAATTGCTGACTAGACAGGTGTCCAAGGAGGAAGTCGAGGGAATCCTTAAGGTAATGCAGAAGGAAAAAAGCCCAAGCCCGGATGGGTGGACTGTGGAGTTCTATCAACATTTCTTTGAAGATATGGGAATGGAGCTCACTGTAGTGGTGGAGGAATCTAGGTTGAAAGGGGCTATCTTCGAAACCCTAAACTCCACTTTTATTTCTCTAATTTCGAAACGGGATGAGCCAAGATTGTTTGATGATTTTTGCCCCATTTGCCTCTGTAATAGTATTTATAATATTATCTCGAAAGTGATTACGGTTAGGTTAAATTCGATCATATCTAAGAATGTTTCGAAGGAACAGTTTGGGTTCTTATAAGGTAGACAGATACATGAAGTCATTGGGGTGGCTCTGGAGACTCTCCATAGCATCAAAAGGGATAGAAGAAAGGGATTGATTATAAACATTGACTTATCCAAAGCTTACGACAAGATTAGTTGGATGTATCTCATATTACTTTTAACTCATCTGGGGTTTGACATCTGCTTCATAAACTAGGTGATTAGTTGCAAAACCAATATCAGTTTTGCTTTCCTTATTAATAGGACAGCATCTCCTTTTTTCAAAATCCAGAGAGGCTTGAGATAGGGCTGCACTTTTTCCACCCTGCTCTTTCTCTTGGCAGTGGAAGTTCTTCGTCAGCTGATAGCAGCAAAAAAAAGGAGGGGTGATATCAAAGGAGTAGAGGTCGCCATAAATCTACAAATTACCCACCTACTTTTCGTCGATGACATACTCCTTTTTAGCAATGGAAGCAGAAGCGAGATTGGGATATTAAAACAGGCCATTGAACTCTTTCTTTCAGCAACAGGGATGAGCATAAATATTGGAAAATAAAACATCATAGTAGAAGACCTCTTGGGTGAAGATATTAGAAGAAATGTGGAGGAGCTCCACTTTGAGGTCAAAGGTTTGGAAGACAGTTTGAAATATCTCAGGTTTACACTATAGCCTAACTCTTATAAATATGTGGACTGGCTTTGGCTAGTAGCTAAAATTGAGAAGAGAGTGAACCACTGGATTTTTCGCTGGTTGTCAAGAGCTGGAAGATTGGTATTGATTAAATCGGTTCTTTTGTAAATCCCAGTGTATTGGGCTTTGCTTTCATGGGTCCCGAGGAACATTCGCCTAAAGGTGAAGAAGATATGTAGAAAATTCTTGTGGGTAGGATCGAAGGAGGAGAAGGTTATGCCCTGGGTGGCTTGGGACAAGATCGCTAGGCTAAAAGAATGGGGAGGATGGGGGATGAAATATCTCCCGTATTTTGTGGCATCTCTGGCTGCCAAAATGGGATGGAGAATATTATTCAAGGACTCTTTATGGTCACAGGCTATGAAGTGGAAATACATTGATCCTATGGAGTTAACTGATTGGCTTAGAGCCCCCAGGAAAAAGCCTTCAAAGGCGTCTATGGTATGGAAAGAAATCCTGGGATCACTTAGCATTATAGATGAAGGCCTGGTATGGCAAGTTGGAAATGGGGAGCAGGTGAGGATTGGATTGGACCCATGGGTAGGGTGCAAGGAGGCTTTTTCTCTTCCGATGTAATTGATGAACATTCTTAAGGACAAAGGTTTCTAGTTTATAAATCAAATTGCAAATGAGGCGTCCTCCTTGCATTGGGTTCACGGTTGGATGAGTGGGCAGGATCTGCGACTTTAGCCCGAACGGCATGAAGTATGGCATAAATACACTTGTGAGTTGGAACGTACTCATGTGTGCATTAGGGATAGGGAGGATGATTTAAGGTGGGCTCATAGTCCTTCTAGAAAGTACACTCCTAAGTTTGGGTATGATTTTCTTATGGTTAAAAAAGGATGGGAGGCTCCTACATGGTGGGCTAAACAGCTCTGGAAATTGAAATGTCCAGAAAAAATTTGGATCTTCTTCTGGTGCATTCTAAACAATAAAGTCCCAACATGGGATAATATGCTTAAAAGGAATAAGGTTGGGTCGGGGCAGTGCCCCCTTTATAAAAAAGAGTCAGAATCAGTTATGCACCTCTTCATCGAATGTCCTTTTAGCAAAGCTATCTGGTCTAAGGCTCTGGCCATTGTAGGGAAGATCCAAAGATGGGAAGGGGGATTCGTCGCAGAAACTTGGAGGTCTTGGTGGCAGGAGAGTCTAGAAGAAAATTGGAGGGCCTTGCCTCTGATAATCTCATGGGGGATCTGACTTGCTAGGAACAGGGCCATATTTAAGGAGAAAGAGTCTCAGATTCAAGCTACTTCCGCAGAAAGCATGGCCATCTATTCTCAAATGTCGAAGCCAAAATATGCTCGTAATACTAGGGTGGTCGTTCAGGAAGATATTAGAGTGGATATGCCATGGCCATTTTTTGACGGTGCGTCTAGTGATGAGGACAGATGCGGGGCCGGAATAGTGCTTAATTTCAGTCCGGAGATCTGTAAGGAAGCCTTGGTGGGTCTAGGGAATGGGAAAAAAAATTTCGCCGAGCTTAAATCTTTGCACCTGCTTCTGTGTTGGCTGATCCAGTTTGGTATTCGTTCAGTTCAGATTTTTGGGGATTCCTTGAAAATTGTCAAGTGGTTAAATAAAGAATTCATGTGTCAAAGCTATCTCTTAATTCCAATCCTAGAAGAAATTTGGTCCTTAAAAAAAAAATTACTTACATATTTGTTTGTCACATTTGCAGGGAGTGGAATGAAGCAACAGACCTCCTTTCTAAAGAGGGCCTACAGCAAGTTCTGGGCAGTTGAAAAATAAAGGAAACGGGCTTAGAGGGTCTGGTTGAGTTGGATCGTGCCCCTTATATCTGATTTTATTGTTCTATGGTTTTTGGATAGTTTTTCACTGTCATTGCTGATCATTGTCTATTTTTCATCCATATAGTACTTTTTACCTCCTATGCGAGGTTGTTTATAGCTACATATTACTCACTCGAGACATTACATAACTATCATACATTATACTTCATGTTTTTTGGCTGGCCTCGAGTCCTGTTTGAGCTTGTTCCCTCATAAGAGGGAGCTCGGGACCCGACGGAAGGTGTTTTTGTGGCTAGCCTCACTATTCGGGGTGTTTTCCTCTTTAGAGGAGACCTAGAATGGTGGGTTGGTGTGGAAAAGGTAGACAGATTGCTCTTTTCGAGCAATGCTCAGGCAGAGGACCCTTATTTCTGCGATGTTTGTGCTTTTGGGTGTATGCAAAATGGTTGTATGGATCTGGTTTTTTGTGTCCTGTGAGACACACTATCAGATAGAATGCTTTTAGCATGTACTTTGTAAACTTTTTATTACTTTTAATAGAAATTTTCGATTTTTTCTTTGGAAAAAAAAAATATTTGTAAAATTTTAATTGTATTAATGTGAAATGATTGTAATTGTAAAATTGTAGAATTATAATTGTAAATATTGTAACTGTAATTGTATGTGAAATTGTAAAGTAGTAATCGTAATTCTAATTCTAATTCTAATTGTATGTAAAATATTTGTAAAATTTTAATTGTATTAATGTGAAATGATTGTAATTCTAAAATTGTAATTGTAATTGTAATTGTATCTAAAATTCTAAAATTGTAATTGTAATTGTAAATTTTATGTAAAATTCTAAAATTGTAATTGTAATTGTATGTAAAATTCTAAAATTGTAATTGTAATTGTAATTGTATGTGAAATTGTAAAATTCTAACTCTAATTCTAATTGTACGTAAAATATTTCTAAAATTTTAATTGTATTAATGTGAAATGATTGTAATTGTAATTGTAATTTTATGTAAAATTCTAAAATTGTAATTTTAATTTTAATTGTAATTGTATGTGAAATTGTAAAAATTGTAATTCTAATTCTAATTTTAATTGTAATTTTATGTAAAATATTTGTAAAATTTTAATTATATTAATGTGAAATGATTTTATTAAAATTTGTAAATTTGTAAAATTGTAAATAATTGTAAAATAATAAATCTAGAATAATATGAATTTTTGTAACATAATAAAGTTTAGAAAATAATGCAAATAAATTCATGTACTTTAGAATTATCATTATTTTATTATGATCTTACATACCAAAAAAAAATAACTTTATACAATACGCCATTGTTTTTGAGATCAACATAATTGCAAATTATCAAGTGAGATATTGATTTTAATATTAACACAATGCAAATTACCAGTTAATTCAAAATACATATTATAATGTTTCGAAAAGAAAAAGAAAAAAAAAAATCTTATAAGTTATAAGGTAATTAATTCTTCTTCTTTATAAAAACTCATCTTAAAAAGTATAAATATTGATGAAATAACACGTGTACCATATCACTCTCGATTCTCATGATCACCCTCATTATCTTCCAGCTCGCTTGGCATGATAACACTATTGTTCTCAAAAATATGTTTTGATCTAGGGTCATGTCTCAATACGAACCACCAATCCCTATCCAACACATCTGGGTAAAAAAACACTTGGTTGCAGTGTTTGGGGAAAACATAGGGCTCCTTAGCTTCATCCCACATCTTTCTAGAGTTGATACATATCAACCTACTATTGCGATCTTCCTTTACACTATTCCGATCAAAGGTGTCCCACAACTTGCACCTAAAAATAACACATTGGAAAGAAGATAAATCCATTTCAATGATCTCTTGTATCTTTCCAACGTAGCCTAACATCCCTCGTACTAAGTTTTGATCACGGTGGCTATATCAACTAGATTGATAAAACTTGACTTCCACTCTACAGTCTTGTGTCATGTGTCCATCATCGACATTTTTTGCGTGAAAATGGTGTCCTTATGCCCACATATATGGGAACAAATGCACCTATAAAAAAGTTAAAAAATCATAGTGTCATGTGTCTTATAATATCCCAACGGTTAAAATATGAAATATAGATGTAATTACATTTGAAAGGTGCATTATTAAGTTTCAAATGTACATATAAATTAAATATATTATTACCGATTTGGTGCACCCAATCCCTAAGTTTAGCTCATCCTCTTCAACACGCGGGTAATGACCAGTTGCACCATATTTCTCTCTAACTTGGTCAGCAACCCAACTGTTGGGGAATATTTTTGACATATTTTCTTTTAAATGATCAGGATAAGGCACACTTTTACCATTCAGTCATCTGAATGCTTTCCTGTCGCTATCCCATTTCATCCTCTTTTGTTCGTACAATGCGACCCACGGTTGTGTCGCTTCGGAATTGTAAAGAACGAATTTATTGATCGCTTCAATTTAGGCATTCGTTGATGAAATCAAACCGAAATTATATTGTACATAGAGATCAAAATATACATTATATTAAAGTTCAACATGAATATTTACTTTGTGTAAATTTGAAAAATTATAAGTTGCTTACTCTTTATCAAGCGCTTTTTTCCATTTGTTTGGAGCAGCTCCCCTTCTCTTTTGTCGTCATCCCTTTCATCGGCCCAAATCACCGCATCTGGTCTGTTGTCGATCTGCTTGATGTACTCACTGGAATAATAGAAAGACTCATACGATATGTACCCCTCTGCCATAGACCCCTCGGGTTTTGCCCTTTGTCGATCAAAACCTTTCAATTTCTTCATGTACCTCTCTAAGAAGAACATCCAACGACAAGAAACTACCCCAACTAATTCAACCTCATCTACTAGGTGGATTAGAAGATGAACCTGCAAGTCCATGAAACTCGCCGACAGTTCCTTCTCAACATACAAAAAATCTCAACTATCTCTTGACACCATCGTGGAATGCTAGCCACATGAATCTCCTTTGACGTGATCCAATGTATAAATGCAAATAATTTAGATATTGCACGTCCTAGGTCTTGGGGGAATTCATGTTTCACACACCCACGCACAAACAAAGGATAATGACACTGCAAAGTTATAAAAACGTGCAATAATATACAAAATTAGTTATTTTTTATGCATGGATCCCTGCATGGGATAAAATTTATTAATATAACAAATAATAAAATCATGCTTTTGACATTATACGTACTCTTAGAAGATTCAAATGGTCATGTGATTTCAACCCCGACAAATGGTCATCCACGGTGAAGCAACGTCGTAGTGAAGACCCGTATGAAGATGGCACCCTCACACCCATTATAACTTCCTTTTCCAAAGAAAGATCATCTTTTTTTTAATCCATGGGACATCACCTTCTTTGAAATACCATGAATTAGAGGGATCAACGCATGCCTCTGATCCTATACTTTCTAATCATCTTGGCCAATGTTTCTTTTTAGTTTTTAAAGTAATAAGATCTTTCCTCACAGCCAATGTGTCACTTTGTTTCGATGATATGTTCCTCCATAAAGAAGATGAAAAATTTTTAAATATATGCATTGGATCTAATAAGTGGGTAATATTAAGATGCTCCCAATATGGGAGGTTATAAAAGATAGATTTTCTTTTCATCCCAATGGGAAATTTCTCAACATAGGTGTCGAAGAATCTCGGATCATCGAACATAGGCTCCCCATTTGAATCGAACATTTCTATGAACTCCCTCTCCTTCTCTCTCTCATATTCTCTAAGCCATTCAGCTGGCGTTGTTATTGGAGGCCTTTGGGTTCTCTCTCATTTACCATTGAAAGTGGATGTTTCTCTTTTGTAAGGGTGTTCTTCTGGGAGGAATACCCTGGATCAGTCATACACCAGCTTTTGTAGGTCGTTGGACCATATAGATTTTAGAGAAGGTCCACAACATTTACATCCAAAATACCCTTTTGTTACAAGACCTGCGAGATTATTGTATATAGTTTATATGCATTGCATGTTAAATAATATCATGAAGATCAGAACAATTACAACGAATTAAATAACTAACATGCGAAAGAATATTGTTACGTATATAAACAAATCAATAAACATGAAATTTACCAGAGCAAACTCCTAAGACTGGATAATCATGTGTTGTGTAAGCACATATTGTTGGAATCACGATTGTCATTAGACCAAAACCCGGAGGCGTTAGTCTCCGCTACAATCACCAAAGTTAGGATCCACAAGAGGCGATTAGTCCATGTCGCGAAACACACGGGGAGCGTTGAATCCAATGTCCAACAATCTCCCCCCCAACGTGATCCAGGTGAGTTTCAAACTTGAGACCTGTCCCTTTGATACCACTTTTTGGAATCATGATTTCTGTTAGACCAAAACCCGCAGGCATTAATCTCTGCTACAATTGCCAGAGTTAGGATCCACGAGAGGCAGTTATTCCATGTCGTGAAACACACGGGAAGCGTTGAACCCAATGTCCAACACATATGACATAAAACATAAAACTCCTCTCTAATGCGATGGGTCTTGATACATCGTATACATTATCCCATCCCATAATTCCTTCAATTCATCTACCAGTGGTTGTAAGTAGACATCCATATTCTTCACTTGTCTTCTACCAGGGACTATGAGAGCCAACATAAGATGTTCATTCTTCAAGACAACCATGGGGGAATATTGTTATTGATCACTACTACAAGCCAAACAAAATAGTTGGTGTTCTGGAGGGAATATGGGTTGACGCCATCCATGGCTCTGCTGAGTCGTAGACTTTGTACTTCATCCTTGAAATTTTTGGGCCATGTATTCTCTATATGCTTCAAGGCTATTGAATTAGTTGGGATTCGCATAACTCCCAACTCACTTCTGTGTGAGGCGTGCCATCCCTGAAACATAGCTAATTCTTTGCAATGAAAGAGCCTTTGAATCCTTGGGATTGTAGGCATGTGCCTCAATATCTTAAAGGAGGACCACGTGATTTACCCTTCTTTTTTTATTTATCATACCTGTCATGCCCACATTTCGGACATATCTCTTTGTCTGCATATTCTCCTCTATATATAATACAATCATTTGGACATGCAGGATATGATATGTACTCAACACCCAACATTTTCAACAATTTCTTTGCCTCTTCGCAGCTACGAGGCAAGACATTATCACTCGGAAGAACCTTATCTTTGAATAACATGTATTTGGTGATCATGGAAAATATTAAATGTACATTAATACCGATATAATTATTAATGTTCATAAAATTGACCATTTGTAATGTTCATTGTGTGATTATATTTCTCAAAATTATATAAGGGAGGACTTTATGGTAACTTACCTCAAAATTTCTGAGAAACATGCATTCGACAAGCCAAAATTTTCTTTCAAGTTGTACACTAACATCGTTGTCCCCAACTAGGTAGACTTTGACTGACCGATAGGTCCAAAGAGAGGGGTGGTGGAAGAAAATTTAAGGCTTTTGAAAAAGGTATCAGTGATATGAGCATCATCCCCTAATTGATCATCGTTTTGGAATGCATATAACCACATTGTCTCCATGGCAATCGTATCCCTTAAGTAATCATCCATACCAACCTCTATTTGATTGCCTCCATTTCCAACTTGTGAAGAACTACTATTGTTGTAATCATTCCTAATTGGTGAATCTAGACGTAGTTGGAATTGAATCGGTGGTTGATTCAACCATTATTGGTATCGTTCCTCTCTGATTTTTTCTCTTAATTTTTCCTTCTCTCAATTTGACATTGTCATGGGGTGCAATGGAAGATGGTAGATAGGTCACTCATCATCACTAGAATCCTAATAATTTCAAAAAATATTTTTGAACATGATTAGTACTAAAATATATGATATCAATTAGTAAGAATGTTGACAATGCATGATTAATTGGTTTGACGTTGAAATAATTACATTAATATACCAAACAATTATTATTACCATCATTGTCCCGGGATTGTGGCTAGAAGATGCAATATTGTTACAATTGGCAGGGTGAAGCGACTGTCCATTTTCATCTACCAAATGCGCCTTGCGGTATGATGCTCCTGATAATAGCTTCCAACGTTTTGGAGCTGTTTGAATATTTTGTGCGTCTGAACTCGATTATGAATCTGCATGAACGTGAAAATTCATATACATTATAAATTTTACTAAGCTAATTGACATGGATTAAAAACATAAATTCAATTAGATAATGAAAATATAAATAAACTCTGAAGTAAATATTACATCTCGAGATGGATAGGGAGAACTCTGCGATGGACTTTGAGAAATATTATGAAACGTGTTGGATTTTGAAGAATTGTCCATTTGATATAATTATGATATTTTCTCCATGCATTTGAGAAAAATCAACAATAAATTTTGGTGTATACACCTAAAAGTAATTTCAGTGCCTTAAAAATGGACTTATTCTTATCGGTGTTAATGTATAGAAAACTGCCCCGGTGCATTTTAGTTACTACACACCAGTGCCATGTTATTAACTGACGCACAAGTGCGATGTTATAATTGACACATCGGTGACGAAAAGCCGCAAATAAAAAAGGTGCAACTTTTTTTTTTAAGTGAAAAAAAACGATAAATTGAAAAATTGGTGGCAAAATATTTTCGAAAATCTAATTTCATAAAACAATTCTTTAAATACTAAACACTTTTCATTATTTCACTATTTTTGCAAAAAAAATCAGCCTGATATTTGCACGAGACACACCTGGAGCAAGAGAGCACGAGAGCACTGTGGAGCAGCAAAATACTTTCGAACAAAACTATTCAGACAATCAGAATTCCAAACCTCTGGTGTTTCAAGCCCTGTAGCATAGAATTTCAAACGATCTCATGATTAAATTTTATTGTTTTTTTTACATTTTCTGCAGTATTTTTTACACAGTAAGTAAAAAATTTAAATTTACTGTTCATATTAAGGAAAAACAAAAAACAAACAAAAAAACAAAAAACAAAAAATAAAATAAACAAAAATCAAAAATAAAATAAAAAAATAAAAAATAAGAAAATCCCATTTTACCCTAAACCCTTCATTCTTTTTGTTACTGCCCTTACTTCTTCATGTTTCTATGATTTCGTAATTAGGTTTTTTCATTTTATATTTATAGGGTTTGTATTGCTATATATATATATGCCTCTGACATCTAACCCACAAGACGATTTGCATAGTCAGATCCTAATCCATGTCAGCCCTTGCGTGAATTTTTAAAAAACTGAATTTTTTTAATCGGTGCACCCTGTGTAACCTAACGCACTGGTGCGTTGTCTTATCACAATGCAATGCACACGTACTCTTTGATAATAAAAAAAAAATTAAAAACAGATTTTTTTTAATCCATGCACCATATGTAAAATAGGCCACTAATGTGCTATTTCATTATAGCGCACCGCGCACGTACTGTTTCGAAAAAAATAATTTTTTATTTTATGTGTTAATCGGTGCACCATTTAACATATAACGCACTGGATCTCCTTGTTGACAGAGACCACCATACGGTGGTCCCCTGTTTGCGCGGGGCGTTTATAAGAATAGGCCACACCACACCCTCCATGACACCATATGCTACAAAAACTAACACTATATGATTTTTATTAATTTGTTTGTGTTAATCGGTGCGTTGGTTAACATATAACACGCGAATGCTCCTTGTTGACATAGAGCACCGTATGGTTTTTTTTTACTGTTTTGGTGGTGCGTTTATAAGAACACAACGCACCAACATCGGTGCGTACAAAATTAAAAGTGCACCGGTTTCTTGATATATATATATATCTGAAAATTTTTATGATTTATTTATAAAATATATTAATGAATGATATGGTATAGGTTTCATATTGATAAAGAAATGGTTGACAAGAGATCAAGTAACAAAAATACTGGTATGAAGAAAAGCAATAAAGACAATTTCTTTGTAAATTATTTACAAAAAATATTATTTTTGAACTATGTAAGTTTAACTAATATGTATTGTTTACTCTGTATCATGCAGAGCCACAAAATGATGAAGCTCGATAAGATTATTTCTGATCTAGGACCAGAAGAGCATAAAATATTGATGGAAAAATTGCAAAAGGATGAATCAGGTGAATGAAAAATACTATCGATCCAATATGAGTTTCTTTTTTTAATATTCATTAATAATATACTTAAAATTATTAGATAACATGTTTCAAACAATCTATTAATTCACATATGTTTAATGTTCTACAAGGAATAACAACTCAAAAAAGGAATGTTGTTCTAAGAAAAGAAAAGAAAATAGAACATTCAAATGAAAATGAATTTCTCCTTAGCTCATCTGGAGTGATGATGGAGGTTAACGAAAGGGGGAAAAAATTTTACAAAAGTTTGAGGGATCTAGTGGAACGAATGTATAGACGTTCTTTCCACTTACAATACAAAAATCAATCCAATGATTCCAAGAACCAGATTTTATCTAAACTACAGGAAGAGTTTTCATATAATTGGTCAATGAGACATGTCAGACTTTTAATAGCAAAAACGTACAACAACAAAAAAGAAGGAATGAAAAAGTAATATTCCTTTAAATGTTTTTCTAGAATTTTCATAAAAATCACTTTTGTTAGATTTACTTTTCATATATCAATAAAAAAATTAAATAGTTTATTGTCATGTTACATTTTGAGGAAGATTATGAAATTTTCAAAAGATGAACGAGCTGATATCAGACATATGCCACTAAGAATGTCCAAAAAGGTGTACAAGTAGATGGTCAAAGAAATGGACAAAATTGCATCACAGGAGGAGCCATCTCAACAACAACGTGCTTTAAATGTAATATGTAATCATTGAATTTTTCGATTAGGTACAATAAATAAACAATTTAGCATTAAATATTGATTTTCAAGTATTTTCTTGTAGAAAAAAAAGAAAATGGAAACCATTCAGCGCATAAAACAGGACGACAAGGAAGAAAAGGGTTGATATCTAAGTTTGTGAGTAATTGTTACTTACTTATAACAACTTTAATAGATTTCATTTTTGTATATTTTAATTTGTTTTACAACAGTCATCATTGAATGTCTTCAAACATGTGCTAACATACAAAGAAGAACCATCAGACGAATTGATTAACATTGTGTTAAATATGGGTTGTGATTATATGTTGACATATCAGAAATTAATTGTGGAATTTGTAAGAATCTATCGATCTTGTTTTACTTAGCTCCGTCTATAATTAATAGAAAAAAAAAATATGTTATATTAAATATAAGATTTGTTATAGGGTATAAAACTTGCAGGAAACAAAGTATGGAACTGTGCCAACAGATCAAATCTTGAAAGATGGCATGAAATTTGGTTTTGAAAGAATGTGTATAGTTCATGAGTCAATTTTTTCTATGGTACATCATTTCTTTTCGATTTAGATTGATGTATATTATTTAATATTGAAATTTTCATTATTCTCACCAATGTATATACACTCATTACAGTTTATTTTTATGTTTGTAGATGGAAGGTGAAGAAGAAGAAAACAATCAACACCGTGAACAAAACATTCCTCGAAATAACCCAAGTCATGGAAGTAGCTCAAGCAGTGACAGCAGTTCAAGCAAAGAATGATGATCATTATGTTTGGATATCAAAGCAAGGCGTTGTATTTTTTGAAATATTTGTCTGTGAAATCAGACATTTTGTTTAATGTAATGGACATAGTTTCCCAATTGAAACACAAAGGGATACCAATAGTTGTCCCATTTTGTATGACAAAGACTGTCTTTTATATATATATATGTTTTAATTTCTTCTATCGCGTTCTCCATTGTCGCTGTGAAATGTAACACCACTAATAAAATTGATGGATGATTAAATATTATAATGAAGAGATATGAAATCTAATGATATGATATAACAAATTAATCCAAACATTACATTCAAATGCACTAATAAAATTTAATTGATATGAATACTGGTATAAGATATGTGTCATCTTTTGATGAATAATGAATTTTAAAAAATCACAATAATTATGATATGTTATAACAAATTAATCCAAACATCACATTCAAATGCACTGCTAAAAATTTAATTGATATGAATACTGTTATAATATATGTTTCAACTTTTGATGAATAATGAATTTTTAAAAATCACAATAATTGCACTGTCATAGGTCGATGTTTCTAAAAAATACAAAATGAACACTAGTGTGTGTCAGTTACTGTACACCGATGCATTTGTATGATAAAGCACACTGGTGCATTTCTACGACCTATGGGCACTTCACAAATACCAATACCAATTATAACTCTCAGTGCATGTGTGCAATACCGCGCACCGGTGCGTTTATGTGAGATTGCTCACTGGTGCGTTTGTATGACCTATGGGCACCGCACAAATACCAATATGAATTAGAAAAATCGATGCGCTTTTGTGATAATGCGCACCGGTGCGTTTCTATACTACTATGAACCAGTGCGTTGATACGACCTATGGGCACCACACAAATCCCAATACCAATTAGAATGGCCTGGTGTGTTGTATCACCTACAGTGCGCCTGGTGCGATTTTAGACCTTTACGGTCCGGTGCATGCACCTTCGACCGCCCCGGGACGACCATCTGAATGACATGCACTGGGACGTTTACTCTAAAATGCACCGATGCGTTGACACCTGAATAGTGCACCGATGAGAAAAAAATCCGTAATAACCTCCGGCCGCCCAGTTTTTTTAGCTGTGTTGAAATTTCATTAGAAGCTTCGCCAAAACCTCCAT
Organism: Pinus albicaulis; assembly: GCA_034641835.2. Classification (NCBI taxonomy): domain Eukaryota; kingdom Viridiplantae; phylum Streptophyta; class Pinopsida; order Pinales; family Pinaceae; genus Pinus; species Pinus albicaulis. Next base: position 128,507,079 of record CM076577.1, on the reverse strand, counting down.
TACCGAAAACGAATGTTGTAGAAAATGTTTTTTTGACAATTTTGGCCAATTTTATAACACTTAAAGCCTTCTTTATAACCACCGCTAGAGGGTCTTTTCCTTGTAGTGATTATACTAGCCTCTAACATTTCTGCAATCATACGTTCAATTTCACTCTTTTGGACATAAGGATATCTGTAAGGCCTGATGTTTGGAGGAACACTTCTTGGAATCAAATGAATAGCATGATCATGATCACGAATAGGTAAGAGACCTTTGGGAGTTTCAAACACCTTGGAATGATTTTCCAAGACTTTTTGGAGATCTAAAGAAATATATGATTTTGTTGTTGGAACTTTTAGTGAGCATAATTGTGCGATTATGCCTCTTTTTCTTTCTTCAGAATGTTTTTCATGACATTAGAGCTTATTATCTTTCCCGTCGTCCCTGCAATACCCCATAATTCAACTTCCTTTCCTTCCGAAATATATTCAAGAAAAGTTCTTGAAAATTAAAAGCTACCGTCCCCAAAGATTGTAACCATTGTACTCCTAGTACAACATCAACACCTTCCATTGGAATGGAAAGCATTGGACTATTCACTAGATATTACCCCATGGTTAGCTTAATATTATGGCATTTTCCAGAGCAATTTATAGTTCCTCTATTTGCAACCATCACTTGACACTCTGGTGCTGGGTATAGGAAGCAATTCAATTCCTTGGCTACCTTACAATGAATAAAATTATGGATACTACCTGAATCAATCAACACTATTACCTTTTTATTCTTGATGTGTACTTCTATATTGAGAGTTTGGGGAGTGGTAATTCTTGCCAATGCATTACAGGATATGGTCGAACTCATTTCTTCTTTCTCTAGGGTTGGTTCCCGATGTATATCCTCTTCTTTTGAAGTTTCTTGTTCATTTTCTTCCTCCTCTTCACAATCTATGTAAAATAATTTCTTCTCAACACACTTATGACCTTTAGTGTATTTTCTATCACAACTGTAGCAAATCCCTTTTGCTCTTTTTTCTTCCAATTGTTGGGGTGTCAACCTTGTAGTTTATGGAAGTCTAGGAGTAGCAACACTTCCATCTTTATAGATGTAAGTGGTATTTTTCCTTGTCGTCATAATTTTACATTCAAATTTTCTTTTCAACCTGAATGCCTTCTCCAATGAATCAGGTTCCCAAAGGCGAACCTCATATTGGATATTATCCTTTAAAGTACTTATGAAGACAGAAATCTTGTGTTCCTCTAGAATATCAGTTACCCTTATATTCAATTTTTGGAAGTCCTCGACGTGCTCCACCATTGAACCCTTTTGTTTGAGATTTATCAATTGGCTAAAGAAGTTGTTGCTTTTTGTATCCTCATAACGTCCATTCATTTCCTCCGTAAAAATTGATTAAGTGACAATTTTTTTATGGGAGAAAAGTCATCGATACCATACAAATGTATTTTTTTTCTAAATATAAAGTTGCAATGCATACCTTTTGTGTGTTTTTCACATTATTGAGATCAAAATATTGCTCCATCTGTAGTATCCATGTTATGGGATCCTTGCCATCAAACTTCCTCATATCGATCTTTGGAATATGGTGGGTCTTCAATCCAACATTAGAGTTTATGAAATCAAGATTAACATTTATTTTTTTCTCATCGTGAGTTTCCTCTACTATATTTTCGCCATTAGGAATCATTTCTTATATCAACTTTGTCAAACCTTCCTTCAAACATTCCATGTTTGATTTTAGATCATTCTTCATGTCTTCCATGTTGTCTTTCATTTTTTTTCGATGTCATCCACCTTAGCTTCCATGCCATTCTTCAAACCATCCATCTTCACTTCCACACATTTCTTCAAACCATCCATCTTAGCTTCCATGCATTTCTTCAAACCATCCATATTAGCTTCCATGCCTTTCTTCACTTCCATTTCATTTTTTGTTGCTCTTTGCGAGAGAGAAATTTGTTGCACTTGCTCTTGTAATTTTGATATATCATGTTGCACTTATTCCTCTTCATGAGTCATAGTAAGGCCTTCGTAGGGCTTAATGGGTTTTGAATTGTTTTTAGGGGGGATTTTAAAACCAAATACTGATATCTATGCTTCAATATGCCCTTGGAATCACTTCAAATTGATTTTTCAAACAAAACTTAAGCAATTTGAAAAAAAATACACACCTTTTTCTTGCTTTTGAGGAGCTCGATATTGAAACTAATGTATCTATGTAATTCGAATCCCTGAGATTTTATCGTCATTCCTTTAGTATCCCTCTGAATCTTCTTTCCAATGCCATAGGTCTGACTTGATTTGGATTCTTCGAGACAAAGTTATGCCCAATCTCCCACAATGACCTAATTATGGGCTGGTTCAGTAGAGCAAACTTGTATGGTGTGCCACGTGTCATTGTTTACTCCTTCAGCTTTGAAATTGATAAATTGGAAACTACAGTCAGTGTATTGTCGACCACTTCTTACACAATTCCAATCTGATCCTCAGAGAGAGAGTTATGATGATTTTCCCAAGGTCACCTCTTTGAGATGAAATTCGAGAGCCTGCAAAAACCCTAACTTCCACAGATCATATCTCTAAAAATATTGTGAACCAAGATCTGAAATTTGTACATGAATTTTCTCATGATTTCTTCGCAATTGGGTTTTTTTTTAGTTTCTGAACCTTCATATAAAAAAATTTATATCAAAAATTCCACGATGACCTGAAGCAGTGAAACCCTAGAATCCAAAGCTCTGATACTAAAAGTTATGAAACCAGCTCCCAAAATAGAAGAAAGGAGATATCAACGCCTTAGAAATCATCCGCTTCAAGGGGGAAACCTCCTTTGCATTACATAAATGAATAATTATTGGATGATGGGGTCACAATATAATCCTAGTCGACCTAACAATAATAATGTAAGGGAACAACAATAACAATAGTGGCTTTTATGGGGCACAATAATAACAATATGGGGGCTACAGGGGTACAACAATAACAATAAGAGGGCTACACTAACAACAATAAGGGACTACACTAGTAATATAGGGACCTAACAACCTGCAACTAGGGTTGAATTTCGTCCTGCAACCACTTCATCAAATTCGGCTTGTTTCACAAAAATTACAGTCCACACATGAAATTTTTTTCAAAGTAAAACTTCGGTCAAATGAGGGAATATGCTTATTTGCTTTGTCTTCGTCTTATCTCTCCTTTGACTTGTCTTTTTCCTCTTCTTTTCTAGGTTCATATGTGATACTTATTTAGTGGTGAATCTGCTCCCAAATGAGTTGAACTTATCAATTATATATATTTGCCTAGGAGGGTCGAATAAGTTTCTATTGGAGGTCGATGCCGACTAGACCGAGGAGGGGTGACATGGTCATCTTGTGGACTTTTGACTCAACATAAAAATTCAAATTGCTTTTCTTTTCAAATGTCCCAATGGGACATGACTCAAATACATTTTCTTTGACTCATAGTAAATTATTTTTGACTCTCTAAGCATGAATAACATGCTTTGAAAAAAAATATAATAGATATAAATATTATTAATAACAAATTTATATTGTGAAGACCGACTCTAGTTACAACTTCAACACGTGACCTTTGGGATTGTGCACCTGTGATTTTTGGGTTGGGTCTTTGGATGGTTTTTTTGGATTTTCTTGGGTTTTGGCCCAAATTTTTTTATAATACTTTCTAATTTTTATCAAAATGCACTGAGATGTATCGCTGCTCCTATTTGGGTTTTTTCTTGCGAACCCCTAGAGTATTGTTGTTAAGATGTAAATATTCTTCTAGGAGACTTGGTCTTCTTTGTGGCCACTCCATGGATCTAGGTTTTAAATACCCAGTATGTGTAAAAATTATAGACATATATAAACAATTTTCATTTTAATGAGAAATTGTTGTTGGTGTTTTCTTTCTAAAATAAATAAAATTAATTTAAATTTAAATTTTAAAAAAAAAAAAGTAAAAAAACAAAAACACAATCTTTGAAACAAAATGAAATTTTAATAAAATTGTTTTTACTTTTAACTTGAAAAAATTCATACATCCTCTTTATTTACCATTTTTTTTTTTGAAATTTTATTTTTTCTAAATTTTAAAATGTCATATTCATAAATTTTGTATATATTATGTGAAAGTTCTTAAAACATATTTAATTTAAGAGTTTAATTCAAGTTTTTTCACTTTTATTAATAATATCTTTATTTAATACAAATTTAATAATATTTATTCATATGTTTGTTAATTATGATCGAGAAGATTGTATTAATGTAAATTTAGGTTTGAGCTGCAGTAAAAAACTACAATTGCATCAAAATTGTTATTTAGTTGAAAAAATGTAATGGAGCTAAAAGTCTATATTTTATAAAATAAACAACTTAAAAGCATAGTCTTCCTTATGCTTCTGAGTATGGATTGAATTTCCAAAATTTTATATATCTTTGTTTGCATAGAACTTAAATTAGGGAAATGTTGTCTCAACCTGAGGAAGATTCTGACTCTGAAGAGGCATTTAAGTCTAAAGTTGGAGTGGAGGAGTTAATTGCATTTGTTGTAGAGTCAAATATGGGAGGAGCTTACAAACATGATAGTTTTAATCATTTAATTTCGGACATGCCAATTAGGGGAATTTTGAGGTCTAAAATGGGTCTCCTAAGGAAAATGTACAATCAAAATTCACTTTATGAGAACCAATCACATTTTAAGAGATAACATCATCCCTAATGGTTGAGATGGAATTGCTTGAGTTAAAGCTACTTACTTGTCACATTCTCAATGGTGGATAAAAACTCATGGTTAACCATGGTAATTCTCTAAGTACTTTTAAAGTCAAAGTAAAGTAGTCATAATAAATATCATTTCACACTTTTTGAATAAAAACATATTATTGTCATTTCATATTTCTTGAAAGAAACAATGCATATCCCTATACATTTATTATATTATATTATATTATATTATGTTTATGTAATATATTAATTACATTTGATTACACAATTTAAATAATATAAATTTTAATTAATAGCATATAATATAATTAAGAGTTTATAAATTTATATTTATATTTTATTTTAAGTTATTTAAGTACAAAGGACAAATGCATTACTTGTTTATTGATAATGATTTTTTCTTGAAAAACTCATTCTTATTTATAGTCACACCAATACATTTTTTTATTAATTTTATTTTAGTACAACTTTTGAATTGAATTTAACTATGGTTACATGGATTGTGGTGCAAAAATTGAATTGAAAATTCATAAATATTATTTTATTGGTTTAGCTATTATTTTATTATTTCCTTAGGAGGCACATTTTAGACCTCAAAATTCCCCTAATCAGTGTGTTTTTATTTTATCTTCCATTCCATGTATTTGTTTCTTTCAAGAAATGGGTATTTCAATTATGGAAATCCATCTAGAAGCTAAATGAAACTACTAGATCTGAGGTTGATTAATATCCCACCATAAAATTTTGATACTTCCATCTGGCTTAAGAGATTATCTTGAGTGTTCCCTTTGGGATGCGAGGCCATTTTGGTTGGTGAGAGAATTCCTGAAGAATTGACTATCTCCTTAGAGTGGTTTGGAGGTTTCCTTGGAGAGAATTGGTTGAGGGACAGACTCAAGGGGAGTGCAAAATAAAAGAAAAGATTCCTATTCCTGAGAAGAAGATCGAGAGGATGGAGAGAATTGGAGAGATCACATACACACTAAAATTAATACCAATAGCATTGCGAGAAACTATTTCCATTCAGTTTCCATGTATGGGAACTATCTTGTGTTTTTCATGCATGATGAGGATGGTTGATTTGTTATGCATATTATCATTTGAAACCCTCAGTTCATGTGTGTTGATTAGAAGGGGCAGAGTACGAGAGTGTAATGTAGCAGAAGAGTGAGAAGGAGATATATGTTGTGTGCCAATATAACCTCCATCTTGCTAAATTCTAGATCATATAATCACATCACCACATGCTTTCTAATGTTATGTGTTGTGTCATGGTCAGGGTATAGGGAAGAGGGAACCCTAACCATTGAGAATCTGAGTTCCAAATACATGGTGTATGGCTTCATTTGCTAGAGTGTAACTCCTTTATTGTTTTGGTGTGGTACATGAAGGACTTGAAGTTCTTGAACATGGATTAATGGTAGTTGAATCTTTTTGAAGGTATATTTGAGTTTTTCATCTGCAAGAAGAAAATGAGAGTGGAGATTTTTGGTTATAACATTTCCTTCCCCAAATATTATGAGTTCTTTGAGATTTAATGCAATAGCTTAATTATTCCCTGGTATATTGTGTATGCCTCTACTTTGTTACTCAATACTCTCCCTAAATTCCATGAATATGATAATTTTTCAATTCCTCCGAGTAGCAAAATCACCCCACACTTTCCATCACTAAATTCATTATGATTTATTTATTATAATATCTAATTTAATAAAAATATCAAATAAAATACACAATTAAAAATTATAATTTGTGGTTAAGAATATTGCCATATTATTTTATAAAGAAAAAAATGAGCTTGGCGGCTAGGGTTTCTCTACTGTGACATCATCTAGCTCAGATATTATATGCAGAATAATGTAGCGCTCCAATATTGGACACCATTTCGTGATTTGGCCACTGAAGATTAGTTTTGATTGAAAGAGATCTCAGATCTAATCTTTCAGACTGATTTTCCTCTGCTAATTATGGAGGAGGTGGTTTCACTCTGAACCCTGCTGCAAGCGCAAAAACCGCGGGGTCCTTCTTCTTCCCCCAAAACATTTTTGAAGAAATTAGCTGAGATTCTGGATGTGGAACTCTATCCATCATATCCATGCAAAAGAGCCTTAGCCCTCTTAGAAAAAGCATTGTTTGGTAAGTTTATGGGCTTATAACCAAATCCAAAAGTTGTTGAATCCTATATCACGGAACAATGGACCCCCAAGCTTCAAGGTCAGGTAACTTTCTTTGCAGTAGGCAGGGGTATCTATGTTTTTCTATTTCTGAACAAACTGGAAAGAGATCAAATTTTCAGATCGAGGACATATTTTATGGGGACCAAAGGCCTCTTTATCTCTCCATGGACTTTGGATTTCAGTCCAAATTATAAAATTACCTATGTGTTGGTGTGTATTCGGTTGGCTCACCTCCCTATACATATATGGGGACCTGATGCACTAAAAGAGATTGGAAATAAGTTGTGTCGCTATCTGAACAAAGCATAACCAAAAGGAGGCCAATTTTCTTGTGCTTGCATTTGTGTCGAAGTAAAACTCTATGAAGGTTTACCGGAGGCCCTAAAATAAATTTAGGGGAATGGAGCCATATTTAGGAATTGGACTATGAGCAGATTCCCTTCAAATGCATCATCTGTCATTCACATGGGCACTATGCCAAAAAATACTCTCAACAAAAAAAGGATGAGCAAGCCCAAGCCCATGTCTCTAAAGAAGGGCAGACCCATACTCCCATATATAATGAGGGAAATTTTCAACCAATTCAAAAGTGAAGGAAGAATCAACATAACAAGGTTGCAACTCCAAACAAATTTTCCGATGAAGTTCCTGAGCCTTCCCTCAGAAAAAATTCTTTTGCAGCTCTTCAATATCTAGAAGAAAATGCAATTGCTCCTCTAAATGAAACCCCAAAGGAGGATCAAATAAACTTAGTAGTGTCGAGGGATATTGAAGAGAAATATCCTTCAACGGTTGTCTCTTCATATACAAAATCACACTTTGCGACAAAAGTATTAACAATGTCATCTTCTGAGCTTGTGGAGATGAGTAGATCCTCTCCAACATTTTACAAACAAGCTATGGACATAAAATCAAGTAACACTAATTCAAGTACAAGAGGATATGCTGGAAAATCACTCTCCTCGAATGCAGCAGACCCGCCTCTCACAAGAGGCCAAAAATCCCATAAGGAAAAACGAGAATGTGAACCAGATATCAATTTGGCTTCAGGATCCAAACTTCGTGTAGACTCCTTGATGCAAAAGTATCCCAAATAATCCAATTTTTTGTTTCTGCATATTATTATGTTTTCAATTTGTAATAAGTACTCTTTTAATCACAAGGAAAGTCTTAGTTGTAAAAATCGTGGAAGATACTCGGATCTGTCTAGTAGAATATTAGTCAGTTTCTCAGTAGAAGTTACTCTAAAGTTAGTGCAAGTGTAAGGAATTTCATGATTTTTTGTTGCATACGTGTACGAATTTAATAAATCCTCTACTTATTCTAGTTTAAAAAATCCGTTGTGTCGAGAGGCACATTCTACAACCTAATATGAGGGTGATGTGTAAGTATGTCCATCTAACAAAATATAATAAAATAATAAAATAATGTTGGCTCTAAACAAAATTAAACAAAAACGGGAAAAAAAAGTACAATACAATTATATCATGGGTTTAATAGTTCTTTTATCATATATGTTGAATTTAAATGGACCATAAATTTACCTTCAACAAATTTTTTATGAGATTAAAACTCCAAATTAGGTAAAATTTTAAAAATATTTATCCTTTAATAAGTCAATATCATTTCTTAAAATCAAAGGGAAAAGGTTAATTCAACACAAAGAATTACCATTTCTTAAATCAAAGGAAATAGGTTAATTCAACACAAAGAATCAAAAAATCATCCTCCAAAATCTTTTAATACTTCTCTTAATTAAGTATTTGTAAAATAAATCTTTAAAAGGAAAAACCATATCCTATGGATATATTATAATCTTTAAAGGGAAAAATATTTCCACATCAATGTTGTAATATTTGAAAATATTAATTTAATGTAGATTTATTATAATTTTTGTTATCATGCCATGTAAAACACATCATTAAATATAAGGTGTAGTCTAACTTATAGACGAAATAAAAAATTTCATCGAAATCCAACAATACAATTTCAAGCAAGATTGTGATTTTTTTTTTTTTAAATACATTTTTGAATGCATAAATGAATTTAGCACCCTCAAAAACCCCTCGGGCACTCAATTTCAATAGATTAAACAACTTAAACTTGAGTTTCAAAAAATCTCTACCATATTTTAGTTAAAATTAACCAGAAAAATTGGTTTGAAAAAGACCATTTGGTCTATAAGTTAGACTACGCCCTAAATCTAATATTAATATTAATATTATTAAATTTAATAACTTTGGATTAATACAATATTAAATTTGTTATGTTATAATATATATTAATATATCATGATATATATATATATATATATATATATATATGGGAGGGAAGAACAAAGACATAGAGTGATAGGGGTGGAGAGATAGAGGGAGTGAGAGAAAGGTGTTTTTACGGAAATCAAACCTACGGATAAGTATGTTTTCCCTAAGTGTGGTGGTGCACTTAGAACAACAGAAAGAAAGATATATGACCTTTTCCTTAAAATTAATAAATAAAGGGAAGAAAACCTACTTGTAATTTGTTCGCTTTTCCTCACCTCCCTTTGTCGCTCTGTCGCTCAATCGAACTGAACTCGCTTGATTGGTACCCACAATGGCAAACAGATGACAGAAAACAACATAAATGCAATATGATCTATTCAATTTAAACAAATTGAATCGATTAAATTTATAAATACACATATAACATCATTCACATGTGCATTAGGAAAGGAACAAATGTCTTTATTATGAAATAGAAGGAGAAGTACAACCAGTTGATCGATTCGATGTCACTCCTCCAGCTTCATTCCCATCCTCATCACACCCGTCATCAGCAATCCAGCAGCATAAAAATACATGAACAATACCTCCAAGATTTGTGATCTCACCAGCATAACTCTACTTAATACAAATTCTTTCTCTCTTGTGCACTATGATCAGTGCTTTATTTATAACTAGATGAAGTTAGTTTGACATAAATGAATCATTGAATGGATTTCCTAAAAATGGATGAAGAGGTTTCCTTGTTCATGGGAATAGGAGGATAAGAGGTTGAATGGCTCCATGGCGTCCATATTTGAAGCTATCAGATGAGGTGAAAGCTAGAACAACTTCTAGAAGCCACTGGAGGTTGGGAAGATTCCCGGAATCCAATGAACAATTCGCTCCCTGTAGACCAACGCACCTTAAAGTGGGCCTAGATCCTCTGCAACGCAGCCTTGCATGGGAGTATATGCCCTGCAAAGAAGTTCCTACAGTATAAGGGTGTGTTGATGGCTCAATGGGGCACTTCAACTAGCATCTAAGCAGTGAAACTTTCATGAAGGAAAACCACCAATGGGATGACTTGTTTAGGGCATGTAGCAACTAATTTAGAGTATGATAGACCCTAATGGATATTGATCTGTGTTTTGGGATGATGCCCAAATTGACCTGTAACAGCTACCCCCTAAAGCATGAAGTCAAAAGTGATAACTTTGATTAATATGCTTTACGATGTGATGAGTAGGATCTGAAGCAGAAAGTGACCTGCATCAATTACAATACATTACATCATGATATATTATCATCTTGGACATGAATTTTTGAGGGAGGCATTCCCATACTCAGCACATAAACTATCATAAAACCAAAAAGTCATCTACAGATATAGACCCATGATAGGATGACCATCTGTTTAATGACCATCGCACGGATGATTTGGTACTACTCCTGAAATCGTAGCCCGGATGGATGAAACTAGATCTGGGGTCTTCTATCTCGTTCACTCAATCGCTTAAGTACAAGTCTAACCATGTGAATATGTGATCTTAAGTCGAACATGGGAAGACAACATCTGATTACTATCCAATGATGTAAGTCGTTAACAGATGCGAGACAAACCACCGTTGATGATAATGGCTCTTAAGGTACTGCAGTACATTCTGCATGGTGTGAATAGATGATTTGATGTCAAACACCATAAAAAGTCTTTCAGTCGAAGGCCTTTGATGTAAACCTGTCACAGAAAGAGAGAAACTTGGAATTTATGTAAGCAAGCTCCAAGGTACTTAAATTTTGTTTCTAAGTCATCTTCATGGATGATGAGTTGATGTCGACAGGAAGCGACTTGTCGCAGGAGGGCCTTGATGTTTCCCCCATCAACGACATGAAACAAGAGTAATGATTTTAAAGACAGAATTTGACTGATGAAGCAATGTCAGGGATGGCGGTCATGAAATGAAGGTTTATGATTATTGCAAAGGATGAGGAATAAATTGTGTGACTTCTCTTGAACATATCGGCGATATTGAATGAAGTGGCAGCATTGACCCAAAACTAAAGTGATGGATGGTGTGATCGACCATAGGTATGATATACCATCAAGAAGATTACCCAACCCAAAAATCATGGAGATGAAGTGAATGAGTACCATGTTCAAGAGCCACTTGTTACCATAAAGTGTTTTATCCCTTTCCAATTTTCCCCAGTCATTGTTGACCAGTACCTCTTTATTTTTTAACAAGCTTGAGGAGGATAACATATGCTTGATGTATAATTCCACCCTTCGGGTGAATCGATTGCTATTTGATGCTTTAATGAGTCTAGCGAAGTTGAAACTCGATCTTGTCATGATGGACAAGTCCATCGCTCTTTGATGCTTTACCGAGTCTAATGACAGTGAAAACTCGGTCCTTTTTCATGTTTAGAGAGTTTGAAAAAGGGACAAAAAGAAAACTCCACAAGTTATTTTTCGTATAATAATCCCTCAGATTCGAAAAAGCGTAGAATAATACCTGAGAGAACCTCCTATCCATGTTCGACTAGGGGTTTCCTTTTTTGTAAACATAATATATCCCAGTCTAAAAAAGGGTTAAACTTATACTGAGTAGATGTCGTTTCAATTCCCTTTACAAGCTCAAAAGGAAAAGTGCTCGGCAATATTTTCATGTTTTGGGAGTCTGAAAAGAGCTGAAAGAGAACTCCAGGGGGGTTCATTTTTCGTGTTTAACAAAGCTCGAAAAAGAGATAAAAGTGTCCTTTGTGGTCAAAATTTCATTTCACGATAATGCATGATGAACTCACTATAATCAAGTGTAAACATGTTCAAAGAACCACCAAATGGATTAACAATACTTGTTTAAAATATTAAAAATGGGTAAAAACCATAGTCAATTCATTAAATATGCATAAATTAATCAAAAAGATTATTAAAATAAGAAATTTCCAAGTAATTTTTACCATTTCACATTTACCATTCGGATTTTAGTGCTCTGATCCTATTTTACCCTCGAACTTTAGCAATTGATTGCCACAGATTCTGTGGACCATTTCTCGTGCCATCCAGACCAAGTAGGAGATCTTACCTTCCTCTTTTTATTGGTTGCATTCTTATTCAGTTTCATTCAAAAAAATTAGGGTTTTGGGGCTCCTAGGGTAAATATACAATGCCCTAGGACCAACGCACCCTTGGATCTCGAAAACTACGTTGCAAAGAGGCTAGAAGTGGCCCAGTTCATCTGCAACTCTTTGTCTTCCACTCAAGAGTGCATTGGATGCAATTCAGAAACTTGCATCTTGTTTCCTGCCCAAAATTTCTCTAGTTTTTTGCATGGAATGGATCGTAACTAAGCCTATGGTTTGATTTCAGACTTTGATCGGATCAGAATGTCAATTACACGGCGATAAAGAGAAAATGAAGAATATGATATGGTTGCCCTAAATGATCTTGGCACAGTGAGAACCCTTAGAGATTTTGGGTTGCTCAAGTACTTCGGATTGTCAGGGATGAGGCAACACATGGAACTATTGTAGTTCTTGATCCGTTCATGGGACCCAGAACTACAGGCATTTCACATTGGGGACACTACAAGGAAAATACCCTCTAACGGAGGTTATAAAGGAGGTTTTTAGTGTTATAAAATTGGTCAAAATCGTCAGAAAAACATGTTCTACAACATTCGTTTTCGGTAACGGAGGTTTTGGCGGAGCTTCTAACATAATTTCAACACAACTAAAAAATTTGGGCGGTCGAAGGTTTTTATGGATGTTTTTTCATCGGTGTGCTACTCATGTGTCAACGCACTGGTGCGTGTCATCTAGACGGTTGGCCCGTGGTGGTCAAAGGTGCATGCACTGAGTTGTAAATGTATAAAACCACAACGAGCACACTGTGGGTGATACATCGCATCGGGTCGTTCTAATTGGTATTGGGATTTGTGTGATGCCCATAGGTTGTATCAACGCACCGGTCTGTAGTATTATAGAAACACACCGGTTCGTAGTATTATAGAAACGCACTGGTGCGCAATATCGTAGAAATGCATTTATTGTTCCAATTCGTATTGGTATTTGTGTGGTGCCCATAGGTCATACAAACGCACCAGTGAGTAGTCTCACATAAACGCATTGGTGCGCAGTATCGCACAAACGCACCGATTGTTCTAACTCGTATTAGTTTTTTTGTGATGCCCATAGGTCGTACAAACGCACCAATGAGTAGTCTCACATAAACGCATTGGTGTGCAGTATCATACAAACACACTGGTGTGAATTATTGCACAAACGCACCGAAAGTTATAATTGGTATTGGTATTTTTGTGGTGCCCATAGGTCGTAGAAATTCACCTATCATACAAACACACTGGTGTACAGTAACTGACACGTGTAGAAATTATGTAGCTTATGTGTTATATGTCCAAGATTCTCCTGATCTCACACTATTTTAACTTCATGCAAAATACAGAATCTATTCCACCATTGATCATTTTCAGAAATTAAATCAAGATTGCAATGCACACATGAAACAATAAAAATTCACACACATTAACACAGTTGTTTAACGGGAAAGCCTGAAGCTAAAAACCCCAACTATCTGTATATAATATATGTCACAGAGATCATGTAACAATCCTCATACAAAGCTGATCATATCAAGCTCTCAATACAATACAATCACTACACACTAATCAGGCCCGATCTTGCAAATCCATGCACCAATATTTGCCACCTGCTAGCCTACCTCTACTGCACAATCCCTGCTGAAGAATGGCTCTAAATGAGTTCGAATTTCTCCTGCCTTGCTCACGCAATCCTCATTGGCGTCTCCACTGAGTGTTGGTTGTAATCAATGCATCACTATAGTCACAACTGATAGTCACACTTGCTCTTTCACCTATCTCTCCACTGGTCTCCACTGCAATTTCAATGCACTATAGTTAACTGATGTATTCTTCAGTTGATTAATGAGTTATTATTTTTGAATTATTAACTAATTAATTCACTCCACTCTCACTAGTGTATCATTCAGTTAGACTAGATACAACTAGCTCAACTGAATCTAACTGAGTTAAACTAAATACAACTCCACCAACTACTTCTCCAACTCCACCAAACTATGCCACTTGAATTCTAACTGAGTCCTCCATGCAATAGCTCCAGTAAACCCTCAAGAATAGCATAATTCCTTCTGTCAGCTATTGTGCCACATTTGTGCACTGAACTGAAGTGCTCCAAGAGAATAAGATAATGTTTAGAGTCCAAATATTATTAAGAGCTAATAATATTCGACATATCTATATTTAGACTGGCAGTATAAAAATAGACTCCGCCCAAAATGTATAAAAATAGAAGTCCATCTATTTTTCCAACTTGACGAACCATCCACAAATAGCATCTTGCAACTCATAGAATATGATCGACATGTCTAAAAATAGACATAGTCTAAAAATAAACTTTCCGCCAAAAATAGCCTGCGGGCCCACTTAGTGAAGGCGACTCTTTTCACTAAGCTTATCGTCTTGTTGAATCTCAACACTCCCTCTCAACAAGATAGGGATTATATGCCACCCCAATCCTGTCTCTATGGTATTCGAATTTTCTCCTCGTGAGCGCCTTCGTTAGAATATCTGCATCCTGATCCTCCATAGGAATGTAAGAAAGCAACATGATCCTCCGCTGCACACAATCTCTGATATGATGGTACCGGATGTCAATATGTTTAGATCTATCGTGAAATAATGGATTAACTAAGAGTTTAATGCAACTCTGATTATCACAATATATCACAGTGGGATCTAAATGAGAACCGAACAAACCGACCAGGATCTTCCTCATCCATATAGCCTCACATGCAGCCAAACTTTCTGCCATGTACTTGGCCTCCACTGAACTAAGTTCCATGGATCTTTATTTCCTACTGTACCAAGAAACTATTGTAGATCCGATACTGAAAATCCCTCCAGATGTGCTCTTTCTGTCCGTTGAGCTTCCTGCCCAATCTGCATCTGTGAAGCCATGCAGCTTCACCCTCATCCGACTGTCTATACCATAATCCATACCCAGATGTGCCCTTGAGATACCTCAGGACATGCTTGCCTGCCCTCCAAAAGAGCTTGGTAGGCTTAACCATCGCTTGTGAAAGCTGGTTCACCGCATAGCATATGTATGGTCATGTATTGACTAAATACATGAGCGAACCAACCAACTGTCGATAAACAGTGGCATCCACTACCTCTACCGATGTAGCATCCTCTTTCCTCCAACCACCAGGAAGAGGAGTGTCAATAGGCTTGGAGCCTTGCATGTGAAACTTCTCCAGTATCTCCTGGGCGTACTTGCCTTGAGACACAAATATTTCACCTTGTTGCTGCCAAATTTCCGATCCCAGGAAATAATGAAGGAGGCCCAAGTCCTTCATCTCGAACTCCTTTGCAAGATCTGCCTTGCATGAGTGTATCAACAGTTCATCACCCGTTAGTATTAAATAATCTACATAAAGCACAATGATCAAAAGCTTACCCTCCACCACAATCTGGTATAGGTTTGGATCCACCTTTCTCTTGGCGAAACCAAGTCTGGTGAAGTAACTGTCTATCCGTGTGTACCAAGCACAAGGTGCTTGTTTCAGCCCATACAGCACTCTTTTGAGCCTGCACACATGCGACTCGCTGCTGAAGATTTCGAATCCTTCATGTTGCTCAATGTACACCTCCTCCTCAATGATTTCGTTGAGGAACGCAATCATCACACCCATCTGATGAATGTGCCAACCCATCTGCGCTGAGAGAGCAAGGATGGTCCGTATGGAAGAATACCTTGCGAAAAGTGCAAAGGTTTCTTCATAGTCGATCCCCTTGAATCTGTGAGAAGCCTCGGGTAACAAATCTTGCCTTATACTTCTCAACACTCCCATAAATAGCTTGCTTCACTTTGTAGATCCATCTCTAACCTACCATTGATTTCCCTTCTGGCCTTGGGACAATTTCCCATGCACTGTTTCTGACAATCAAATCATACTCTTCCACCATGGAATCTACCCATACGAGATCCTCCACAACTTCCTCGAAAGAGGATGGCTCTGTCATGATACACTTGCTCATCAGAGCCATGTATCCAGTAAATCGGTCAGGTGACTGTCTGTGTCTGCACTGTGATGTAGGAACTCCTACATTCTGCACTGCATCAAGATTCAGTCGCTTAGCTTCTGTAGTGCGCTTCCGCCCTCTGATGTTTGGCATTGCATGAGTGGTTTCTTTTACTCCATGAACCTCCTCTTGTGGATGATCCACATCTTGAGGCTCATCTTTAGGAACAAGTAGCTCCTCCACTGCATGCAAGTGTAGCTCCCTCTCAAGCGACAACTTCATGGCTTTCTCCTCATGAAATTTGATATCCCGTTGCACGACTGTCTGGAAAATACACACGATAATTGTGGGGTGTTTTTGTGTACCCCACAAATATCCCAACCTCTACGGTCGGCTCCAACTTCTTCCTGGCATCCTTCATCACATGAATGTAAACAGGTGAGCCAAAAATCTTCAAATGAGAAATATCAGGCTTCTTACCAGAAAATGCCTCTTTGGGTGTACTCATGCCAAGTACTCTATGAGGACAACGGTTTTTCACATAAACCGTAGTGTTGCGTGCCTCAGCCCACAAGTGTATGGGAAGGCCATGATCATGCAACATCGCCCATGCAGCACCCACGATCATTCTGTTCTTTCTCTCCACAACCCCATTCTGCTGTGGGTTATGAGGCGCTATGAGTTCTCTTCGAATTCCTTCTTTGCTACAGAAGTCTTTGAATTCGCCAGAGATGTATTCACCACCATTATCGCTCCTCAGATATTTCACCTGCTTCCCCGACTCTTTCTCAACCGGCACCTTGAACTCACAGAACTTTGAGTATGTCTCTCTCTTCTTCTGCATGAAGAAGATCCATCTCTTACGAGAAAAGTCATCAACAGATATCACATAATACCTGTGCTTTGTTGTTGAAGCAACCGAGAAAGGTCCACACACGTCTGTGTGAATTCTCTCAAGGATCGTCGAACCACGACTATCCTTCTCATGAAAAGTGGTCTTCACAAATTTTCCCAAAGTACATCCCTTGCACTAATCTGACTGCGCAAGTGTACCTTTGGGAAGCCCGATAGAAATCTGCTGCAAAATTTTCAAAGTGCCATGGTGAAGATGGCCCAATCTCCTGTGCCACAATTCGCCCTCATCTTGGCTCACCACTCCTTCTACTTTTCCTGCCATTGCAGCGCAGCCATCTACCTGCAATTGATAAATATTCTTAACTCGAATCCCTATCCTCCTGGTTTGACCAGTTGTTTTATGGCGTAGGAAGGCTTTTCCCTCGCTAAAAACAACATCATAACCTTGTCTTCCAACATCGCCACGGAGATCAAATTCTTCTTCAATCGTACAACATGCATGACATCCTTCAAGATGAAAGGTTTACTAGACTCCCTCTCAAAGGAAATGGTCTCGATACCAGTCGCACTATATCTACCATCATCGCCCTTCTCGATGTGCACTCCAAGATCCTTTTCCTCCATATCACTAAACAAATCTTCGTCTCCGGTCATATGGAAAAATGCACCACTGTCAAGAAACCACACCGATCCCATCACACTTGAAACCAAGCATGCGATCAAAGAAAATTCAAGCTCAAACTGCGAGGCTAAGGCCTCTCCTGCTGCAGAACCAGCAGTGCTCTTATTCTTCTTCTTCTGTGGGAAATTAGTGGCGAAATGCCCGTGCTGGTGACAGTGAAAACACTTCAACTTGGACCAATCCTGCTTCTTGCCTTTCGCACCGGATTGAGAAGGATTTTTCTTCCCCTTCCCTTTCCTTGCTTTTGCAGCCAAAGCGCAATTTTCTTCATCTTCATTCTTCGATGAAGATCCATCCCTAGTACCCCGCCTTATCTCCTTCCTCACAAGATCCGACCAAAGTCGCCCCCATCCTAGCAGTTTCTCCCATCCATTGACAGAGTCTTCGTAGCTATGCCAACTCTTCGGAAGCCCAAGGAGAGCCAAGCTCACCAAGTCTTCTTCATCAACAGTAACCCCAACACTTCCCAGCTCATCCTTACAGTGGACAAATTCCCTGAGGTATTTTGGTATACTATTGCCTTTCTCCATTTTTATTTTTATGAGCTTGTCTTTAAGCGCCAACTTCCTCTGGTCACTTCTGCTTTGGAACAAATCTGTCAAAGCCTTCCACATTAAGAATGGAGTGGCTTTCCCATGAAGGCTAGACACAATTTGGTCCTTCACACCTTCCAACAAAATCCTTCGACACTTTGCTGCCTTCGAACCCGGCTTAGGAACATCGCTATCGATGAACTCCTTCAACCCATTATCATCCAGCACCGCCTCCATCCTGTCCTTCCATGATATGTAATTTGAGCTGCCATCAAGGGCATACTCCAATCGCAATCCGTTGAAATAAATTTCAATGAATGCTCAACTTCGACACCAAGAAAACACTGCAGCAAATTCGAATTCCAAGAGCACAAAACTCAACTGCTTCACTAATTGCAATCTCCTCCAATGATCAATACTGCTCTGATACCATGTAGAAATTATATAACTTATGTGTTATATTTCTAATATTCTCCTGATCTCACACTATTTTAACTTCATGCAAAATACAGAATCTATTCCACCATTGATCATTTGCGGAAATTAAATCAAGATTGCAATGCACACGTGAAACAATAAAAATTCACACACATTAACACAGTTGTTTAATGGGAAAGCCTGAAGCTGAAAACCCCAACTATATGTATATAATATATGTCATAGAGATCATGTAACAATCCTCATACAAAGCTGATCATATCAAGCTCTCAGTACAATACAATCGCTACACACTAATCAGGCCCGATCTTGCAAATCCATGCACCCATCTTTGCCACCTGTTATCCTGCCTCTACTGCGCAATCCCTACTAAATAATGGCTCTAAATGAGTTCGAATTGCTCCAGCCTTGATCACGCAATCCTCATTGGCATCTCCACTGAGTGTTGGATGCAATTAATGCATCACTATAGTCACAACTGATAGTCACACTTGCTCTTTCACCTATCTCTCCACTGGTCTCCACTGAAACTGCCATGCACTGTAGTTAAATGATGTATTCTTCACTTGATTAATGAGTTATTATTTGTGAATTAATTAACTAATTAATTCACTCCACTCTCACTAGTGTATCATTCAGTTAGACTAGATACAACTAGATCAACTGAATCTAACTAAGTTAAACTAAATACAACTCCACCAACTACTTCTCCAACTCCACCAAACTCTGCCACTTGAGTTGTAACTGAGTCCTCCATGAAATAGCTCTAGTAAACCCTCAGGAATAGCGTAATTCCTTCTGTTAGTTGTTGTGCCACATCTGTGCACTGAACTGAAGTGCTCCAAGAGAATAAGATAATGTTTAGAGTCCAAATATTATTAAGAGCTAATAATATTCGACATATCTATACTTAGACTTGCAGTCTAAAAATAGACTCCGCCCAAAATGTCTAAAAATAGAAGTCCATCTATTTTTCCAACTTGACCAACCATCCACAAATAGCATCCTGCAACTCATAGAATATGATCGACATGTCTAAAAATATGCTTTGCGCCAAAAATAGCCTGCAGGCCCACTTAGTGAAGGTGACTCTTTTCAGTAAGCTCATCATCTTGTTGAATCTCAACAACATGCACCGGTGTTCATTTTGTATTTTTTTTTTAAATCAACCTGTGACAGTGCAATTATTGTGATTTTTTTAAATTCATTATTCTTCAAAAGTCGACACATATACTATAACAGTATTCATATGAATTAAATTTTTATTAATGCATTTGAATGTGATGTTTGGATTAATTTGTTATATCATATCATAATTATTTTGATTTTTTTTAAATCCATTATTCATCAAAAGACGACACATATCTTATAACAGTATTCATATGAATTAAATTTGTATTAGTTCATTTTAATGTGATGTTTGGATTAATTTGTTATATCATATCATCATATTTCACATCTCTTCATTATAATATTTAATCATCCATAAATTTATTCAGTGGTGTTACATTTCACAACGACAATGGAGAATGCAATAGAATAAATTAAAACATATTTTATTATTATTATTATTATTATTATTATATATATATAAGACACTCTTTGTCATACAAAATGGCGCAGTTATTGGTATCCCTTTGTCTTTCAATTAAGACACTATGTCCATTACATTAAACAAAATGTCTAAATTCACAGACAAATATTTCAAAAAATACAACACCTTACTTTGATACCCAAACATAATGATCATCATTTTTCGCTTGAACTGTTGTCATTGCTCGAGCTACTTCCATGATTGGGTTATTTTGAGGAATTTTTGTTCACGGTGTTGATTGTTTTCTTCTTCTTCACCTTCCATCTACAAACATAAAAATAAATTGTAATGAGTGTATATACATTGGTGAGATAATGAAAACTGAAATATTAAATAATATATATCATTGTAAATCGAAAAGAAATGGCGTACCATAGCAACAATTGACTCATGAACTATACACATTCTTTCAAAACCTAATTTCATGCCATCTCTCAATATTTTATTTGTTGGCGCAGTTCCATACTTTGTTTCCTACAATTTTTATGCCCCATAACAAATCATATATTTAATATAAAGGATTTTTTTTGTTCTATTAGTTATAGACGAAGCTAAGTAAAACAAGATCGATAGATGCTTACAAATTCCACAATTAATTTCTGATATGCCAACATGTACTCACAACCCATATTTAACCCAATGTCAATCAATTCATCTGATGGTTCTTCTTTGTATGTTAGCACCTGTTTGAAGACATTCAATGATTATTGTTGTAAAACAACTTAAAATATACAAAAATGAAATCTAGTTAAGTTGTTATAAGGAAGTAAAAATTACTCACAAACTTAGATATCAACACTTTTCTTCCCTGTCGTTTTGTTTTATGTGCTGAATGGGTTCCATTTTATTTTCTTTTCTGCAAGAAAATACTTGAAAATTAATATTTAATGCTAAATTATTTATTTATTGTACCTAATGATCGAAAAATTCAATATTTGAAGCACGTTGTTGTAGAGATGGCTCCCCCTGTGATGCAATTTTGTCAATTTCTTTGACCATCTCCTTGTACACCTTTTTGGACATTCCTACTGGCATATTTCTGATATCAGCTCGTTCATCTTTTGAGATTTTCATAATCTTCCTCAAAATGTAACATGACAATAAACTATTTAATTTTTATATTGATATATGAAAAGTAAATATAACAAAAGTTATATTTATAAATGATATATTTATAAATAATTCTAGAAAAACATTTAAAGGAATATTACTTTTTCATTCCTTCTTTTTTGTTGTTGTATGTTTTTTCTATTAAAATTTTGACATGTCTCATTGACGAATTCTCTGGAAACTCTTTCTGTAGTTTAAATAAATTTGGTTCTTGGAATCATTGGATTGATTTTTGTAAGTGGAAATAACATCTATACATTCGTTCCACTAGATCCCTCAAACTTTTGTAAATATTTTTCCCCCTTTCGTTAACCTCCAGCACCACTCCAGATGAGCTAAGGAGCAATTCATTTTCATTTTCATATTCTATTTTTTTTCTTTTCTTAGAACAACGTTCCTTTTCTAAGTTGTTGGTCCATGTAGAACATTAAACATATAATGCGAATTGATAAATTGTTTGAAACATGTTATCTAATAATTTTAAGTATATTATTAATGAAAATTAAAAAAAAAAAAACTCATATTGGATCGATAGTATTTTTTCATTCACCTGATTCATCCTTTTGCAATTTTTCCATCAAGCTTTTACGCTCTTTTAGTCCTATATCAGAAATAATCTTATCGAGCTTCGTCATTTTGTGGCTCTGCATGATACACAGCAAACAATACATATTAGTTAAACTTACATGTAGTTCAAAAATAATATTTTTTGTAAATAATTTACAAAGAATTTGCCTTTTTTTTCTTTTCTTTATGTGTTATCAGTATTTTTGATACCTGATCTCTTGTTAGCCATTTATTTATCAATATGAAACCTATACCATATTTTTCCTTAATATATTTTATAAATAAATCATCAACTTTTCAGGTAAAAAAAATATCAAGAACCCGGTGCGCTTTTCATGGTGTACGCACCGATGTTGGTGTGTCGTGTTCTAATAAATGCACCACCAAAACAGTATAAAACACCGTACGGTGCTCTATGTCAAAAAGGAGCACCAGTGCATTATATGTTAACCACCTCACCGATTAACAATGGAAAAATAATAAAAAATAATCTAGTGTTAGTTTTTGTAGCATATGGTGTCGTGGAGGGGGCGGTGCGGCCTATTCTTATAAACACCTCACGCAAACAGGGGACCACCGTACAGTGTTGTCTGTCAACAAGGAGACCCAGTGCATTGTATGTTACATGGTGCACCGATTAACACAAAATAAAAATTTAAAAAAAAAAATATTTTTTCCAAACAGTACGTGTGCAGTGTGCTAAAATGAAATAGCGCACCGGTGCCCTATTTTACATATGGCGCACAGATTTTAAAAAAAAATGTTTTTAAATTTTTTATCAAACAGTATGTGTGCGATGTGTTGTGATAAGCCAGCGCAGCGGTGTGCTAGGTTACGCAAGGCGCACCGATTAAAATAATTCAATTTTTTAAAAATTCACGCAAGGGCCAACATGGATTGGGATCTGACTATGTAAGTCATCCCATGAGTTAGATGTCATAGGCCTATATATATAGCAATACAAAACCTTATAAATCTAAAATGAAAAGCTAATGCACGGGCATTAGGCAAAAAAAAATTCCATATGTTTTATTAGACTTAGGGGTTTTTGAGTTTCCAAGCAAGTTAGACTTATGTAATGAATTGAGTAGATTTTAATTCATTTTTATTAAATGTAAAGAGAATTGTAACTGCCCTCGCATGATTAGAGGACAGGAGAAATCGATTAGAATGTGAAGAGTCAGTTCAGAGCATTTAGGGAGTTAGGCTAAATTTAGAACTGTAGGAGTTCAAGAGTTTTGTTGAGTCATCAAAGAATCTGAATCGATTCATTAGTAGTAGTTGTATAAAAATAAGTCTCAAAGGAAGTGGTAGTAGACCTACATAGACATGCATAGAGCTGCATAGAGTTAGAGAACCAGAGAGGCAGAGTAGGGAGAGCAGGAGGCCATCAGATTGAAGATTTGGCCAACTAGAAGTTTGTAATTAATTTCACTGTATAAATGAAGAAGTTGTTTCAGCATTACCTGTGCATTTGTTGATTTAATTCCTGCGTGAGAATGTTTTGGACCTCTGTAGATAACTGTGTGAATGGAACTCTGAAATTTGAGGGTAATGGCGTTTCTGCAGGCCTTTGATGGATAACTGGCAACTGTGGTTGAGTATTGTGAAATTGAACCTGTGTGGTTAATTTCCTAATAGTTAGAGGATATCTATTGTCCAAAGGAAGAGCTCTGTGATAGAGTTCGGGGATGAAGCCCTGAATCGGTGAATAACGAGGGATGTTAACCTCTGTTCGTAACTATGGAAGAGATGGCGATGTTTTATAATGAAACCTTAAAATTATGCGGTGGAGCGTTTTAAACTTGTAAAGGCCCAAATCGAATGAATCGTAGTAAAGAGGAGGAGCGGAACCTCGATCCGAAGGGATGGAACCAGGAGGCGCTACAGTAATAGTGATTTTTGGAAACCCCACAGGTGGGTTTCGCAAAGTTTAAAGACGGTAAGTGGAATGCCCATAAAAAGTGCGATACACCTCTGCGACCGACATGTGGCATAAGGATGTATTGCAAAATAGCCCATTTCGCATTTTTTTGGAGGGTTAAGGTTCGGCGGAAAAGAAATATGATTTCCGTCTGATCTCTAGTTAGTTGAGATCGACGGCACTCGCATCACGAAGTTGCATGAACGATAAGCGAGATTTAAAGATTAAAGGTCAGGCAGTTTGGTCGTGCAAATGGCGTTCGATCTTGGAAGTGGATGATCGGATGGTGGTCGCAATTCCTACTTGCGCGGAGATTAATGGAGGTATGGCCCAACGTTATTTGAATCGGTAATAGCTATGTAATATGTGGACCCAATTTTATTATATGAATTCAGTTTTTGATACATGTTAATTAACTATTGTGGGTTGGACATAAATATATGTTGGGGCATGTTGTGGGCCCAAGGTAAATCTGATTAGAAATCATATGCGCGGTGAATTGTATTTAATATGCAGAATTATAAATTGGGTTTTAATCCAAGGGCGATATATATATGGTTTCATAATCATATATTAGAGGTAAAGATCCTTTGAGATACATTATGACTTTATCATATGGGTTTGCCCATGGTAGGAAAAGTAAATTTCCGCTCATATAATTGGTGGTATGGCTCTATAACCACAGCGTTGAGATAGAAGTAAAGCTTTCGCACCCTTCTTATTTAAATTTCCAGTTCAAGAGATAGAACATTGTGAGGTTGCCCAGGTTGTGAGTTTGTTGGAGGCATGAAATTTAGGATGCATTTATATGCACAGAAATGAGAGAATGTGGGTTAAGGAAGGTAGCCCGGGCATCAAGTGGTATCAGAGCTGGAATAGCTCTTTGAAAATTTAATTTTTGAAATGCATATGTGAACACAGATGTGATGGTGATGTGCATACAGTGCATGTGTTGACAGAAGAAGGAAGATCAAATTCTAAGATCTGATATACAGCAAAGTACATAGAGTTATAGTGAATGGAATTTGCAGAAGTGAATGAAGAACAAGATCATGCAGGGGTATTGCAGGTGAGATAATTTTAAATCGGATTTGGAATTGTAATTGCAGAATTATGGTGGCAGAAAAGTGAACACAAAATTTTGATGATGATGGCAGTGGACCTGATATTCAGCTAAAGGTTGGATAGGAAGAAAAATTGCAGTGTTATCAAGAGAAGGTGAGTTGATGAGCAGTATTTAACTCTGGTTTGGAGAATTGTTTACAGAATTTAGATTGCAGGAAATCAAAGAAATCTCAGGAGAAGCAGATCACATCTTTGAGAGCAGTGATAAAAGAGTCCAGCAAGGGATTCTGAGTGAAGAATAAAGTGTGGCAGAACCTGGAGAATTACTAGCAGAGGTTGGATGAAATAAGAACAAATGTGTTCTTGAAAAGTTGCAGAGTGAAGCCTAGAGAGAGCAGAAGAGAGTGCTCAGAAGGTTCCAGCAGAAGGGGACCAGTACTTGCCAAAAGCCGGATCCGGAGGAAGGGATTGGTGAGGTAAGTTGCAGCAAAAGAGCCTTATGTTGCAAAGGCTTAGTGTAGCTTGTGATTAAAGAAATCATGGAGGAGAAGATGACTACTGATAGTCATAGCAGAGATTGCAGGGGTTCTGAGAGAGGCCACAACAGAAGAGTGAGGGAAGATGCCAAAGCAAATGTTATGAGGAAGAAACTCACTGATGAAGAATATTGGAAAGAGGTAGCTAAGATCTGGGAGCAGTTCAACAAATTGGAACTGATGATAAAGGAAAGTGAGAGAGTTGGTTGGCTCATGAGGAGGAAGGTAAAGTGGCAGAGGCTACAGATGAAGAGAGAGCAAATGATAAATGCTTAGCTGAAAGAGAGATTACTCAAGATGATTGAGTATCTGGAGAAGGACTTGAAGACTGAAACTTCAAGTGAGACCAAGGGGTCAAATGACCTTACATCTGATGATTTTTTTATGGTTGCAAGAAGAACATGTGGAGAAGAACAAACTGTTGATGTTGTCACTAAGGAGGAAAATGAGGCAGCCAGATATTTTGAAAATGCCCATACACAGTTGAGGAAAGGTTTTGCTTTCCAACATATTGGAAGCAGAGGAGATTTAAATTGTGATGATGGCCAAAAGCTGGAGGTTGGAAAGCTTGAAGAGACTGAAGAGAAGACCATTGAAGAATCCCTGAAGTGTATAGAAGACTTGGGACAGCAAGAAGATTTGATGATCAACTCATCAAATGAGACCATGGGGTCTTATGGTTTTACAACTGACAAGTTGTGTGTGAATGCAAGTATTGAAGAAGACAGTTCATATGATGAAACTCTATTCAATGAAGCTGAATGTTGCCAAGTAAAGTATGATGATTATCTTTCAGATGAATATCAGATTGAATTGCAGCAACAGAAGGAATTCATTAATTCCTTGTTTAATGAAAGGGATTGCTTCAATGAGGACAAGACAATTATGTCTGAAGATGAAAAGTCTGATAATGAGAGATTGCTTTTATTGAATGGCCAAGTGAAGTTTTATGGACAGGTAGCTGAAGTTATTGCAGGGATGGAAGATCAGAATTCTGTTCTAATGAAGGATGAAGAAGTAGTGACAGCAGGAAACTTGACTTGTGAAGAGAGTATGAATGAGATGCCAGGATTGTGGCATGAGTTAAGTGTTCTGGAGCAGAGGACAGAAATACAGAGAGAAGATGTTCAGATTTTAAAGGCAGAGATGACTGAGGATGAGGAAGTTCATTTTTATGAACTAGAGCAGAGAGACATCCTTGAAGAGGATTATGCAGAGGAGAGACTAGCTGACAGTCTCGATAAGGATTGGAATCAGCATACTGATGTGCTGATAGAGAAGGAGAAAATTGCAGGACAGCATACTGAAATGCTGGCAAAGGAGAGAAAGGCACTGAGGGCTTATGATTTCTATTTTAACAATTGTTTTGTGAATGCAGATTCTGTTGATGCTGAAGGGAAGTTGACACCATTGGGCAGCCAATTGAAAGAGGATGAGAATTCTGTGGAAATGTTTAATCCATGGAATGAGGAAATTAAGTTGTTGAATCTGCAGGATTCTATGCAAAAGAGGGAACCTCAATTTTAGAATTGGGGATTGCAGAATGTGAAGATATAGAGGAGTGAAGAGAGTGAAGATTTTTTGAGTCTTGGAAAAGACTTAGAATTGCAGAGGGGAGAATTGGTGACTGGATCATCAATTGAGACCATTGGGTCTTATGATTTTGAAACTGACAGTTTGACTATGGTTACAGGTATTACAGGAGACAATCCATCTTTTGGAGTTGTCTTGAATGAAGATGAGCTACTGAAGGAAGGCGAGACAACCATGTCTCACATAAAAGAACTTGTTACTGTTGGTGACAAGGAAAATTTGGCTTGTCTGATGGGCCAAGAGAAGGCTGGAAAGCAGACTTTTGGGACTGCTACTGCAGTGGAAAATCAGAATTTTATTCTGACAGAGGATGAAAGCCAGTTACTGAAAATTGTCAAGGAAGAAGAAGAAGAATATGCTGAAATAAGTTTGCAGCATATTGATGATCTGGTTATACAAGATAAGTGGTTGAATTGTTTGCTGAAAACATTCAAAGAAGAGAATGAAATGGTAGCACAGTAGCTTGGAGTGTTGCTGGAGGAAATGTTGGAGAAAAAAACTGAAATGTTGCCAGAAGAGGAGGAAGAGACACAAAGGTTTTATAACTTTGATGTTTTTTTCATGATTGTAGGTACTGATGGAAGGACTAAAGGATGTTTGGTCCAGGAGAATGAAAGAGATGGTGACAGAGGCTGGAAATTTAAATACCAATCCAAATAATGAAGAAATTGTCATGAGTGACAATCAAGAAGATTTTTTCTGTAGCAGAAGACAAGAGGTTATGGATGATTGAGTGGCAGTAAGAAGAGCTACAGATACAGCTGAAGCTAGCACTAGAGCTAGAGCTAGAGCAAAGGTGACAGTAAGAACTGAACAAGTAAAAGTTCGGCAAGCAGAAGCAGAAGTAGAAGTTCAGCAATCAAGATGGAGCAGTATCCAACAGTCAAAAGACATATTAGACAGAGAAATTAAATTTATGAGTAGACTGATGGTGAGAGTACCCGAAAATAAGGCAGCAAGAAAACAGACAAACAGCAGCAACAAGAAGAAGACAGTCACATACTGTGAAGGCATAGCAAGTGGAAGGATGCAGCATAAAGTATGGAAGCCTGGAGGAGTGCAGAAGAAGAATATTGCAACAGATGATCAGTTGCAGAACAAAGTGTGGGATCCAGGAGGACAATACTGAAAGCACATGATCAGGAGATCATGATTAAATTTAACATGGGGATTCTGATGCAAGGGCATTAGGCAAAAACAAATTCCATATGTCTTATTAGACTTAGGGGTTTTTGAGTTTCCAAGAGAGTTAGACTTATGTAATGAATTGAATAGGTTTTAATTCATCTTGATTAAATGTAAAGAGAATTGTAACTTCCCCCGCATGATTAGAGGACAGGAGAAGTCGATTAGAATGTGAAGAGTCATTTCAGAGCAGTTAGGGAGTTAGGCTAAATTTAGAACTGTAGGAGTTCAAGAGTTTTGTTGAGTCATCAAAGAATTTGAATCGATTCATTAGTAGTAGTTGTATAAAAATAAGTCTCAAAGGCAGTGGTATTAGACCTGCGTAGACCTGCATAAAGCTGCATAGAGTTAGAGAGCCAGAGAGGCAGAGTAGGGAGAGAAAGAGGCCATCAGATTGAAGATCTAGCCAACTAGAAGTTTGTAAGTAATTTCACTGTATAAATGAAGAAGTTGTTTCAGCATTACCTATGCACTTGTTGATTTAATTCCTGTGTGAGAATGTTTTGGACCTCTGTATTTAACTGTGTGAATGGAACTATGAAATTTGAGGGTAATGGTGTTTCTGCACGCCTTTGATGGATAACTGGAAATTGTGGTTGAGTATTGTGAAATTGAACCTGTTTGGTTAATTTCCTAATAGTTAGAGGATATCGATTGTGCAAAGGAAGAGCTCTGTGATAGAGTTCGAGGATGAAGCCCTAAATCGGTGGAAGAGTCGCTGTCAATTATATCGACATTGTGGTTTGCATTGGAAGCACCAAGGTGAATAACGAGGGATGTTAACCTCTGTTCGTAACTATGGAAGTGATGGCTAGGTTTTATAATGAAACCTTAAAATTATGCGGTGGAGCGTTTTAAACTTGCAAAGGCCCAAATCGAATGAACCGTAGTAAAGAGGCGGAGCGGAACCTCGAGCCGGAGGGATGGAACCAGGAGGCGTTATAGTAATGGCGGTTTTTGGAAACCCCACAGGTGGGTTTCACAAAGTTTAAAGGCGGTAAGTGGAATGCCCATAAAAAGTGCGATACACCTCTGTGACCGACATGTGGCATAAGGCTGTATTGCAAAACAGCCCATTTCGCATTTTTTTGGAGGGTTAAGGTTCGGCGGAAAAGAAATACGATTTCCATCCGATCTCTAGTTAGTTGAGATCGACGGCGCTCGCATCACAAATTTGCATGAAAAATAAGCGAGATTGAAAGATTAAAGGTCGGGAAGTTTGGTCATGCGAATGGCATTCGATTTTGGAAGTGGATGATCAGATAGTGGTCGCAATTCCTAGTTGCGCGAAGATTAATGGAGGTATGGCCCAACATTATTTGAATCGGTAATAGCTATGTAATATGTGGGCCCGGTGTTGTTATATGAATTCGGTTTTTGATACATGTTAATTAACTATTGTGGGCTGGACATAAATATATGTTGGGGCATGTTGTGGGCCCAAGGGAAATCTGATTAGAAATCATATGCCTGGTGAATTGTATTTAATATGCAGAATTATAAATTGGGTTTTAATCCTAGGGCGATATATATATCTTTTCATAATCATATATTAGAGGTAAAGATCCTTTGAGATACGTTATGACTTTATCATATGGGTTTGCCCATGGTAGGAAAAGTAAATTTCCGCTCGTATAATTGGTGGTATGTCTCTATAACCACAGCGTTGAGAAAGAAGTAAAGCTTTCGCACCCTTCTTATTTAAATTTCCAGTTCAAGAGATAGAACATTGTGAGGTTTCCCAGGTTGTGAGTTTGTTGGAGGCATGAAATTTAGGATGCATTTATATGCACAGAAATGAGAGAATGTGGGTTAAGGAAGGTAGCTCGGGCATCAAAAGCCCTAATTTTGAAATCACGGAAACAAGAAGAAGCAAGGAAAGAAACAAAAAGAATGAAGGGTTTAGGTTAAAATGGATTTTTTTTTTTTCAGAAGATAAACAGCAAATTTAAATTTTTTACTTACTGCATAAAAAATACTACAGAAAATGTAAAAGAACAATAAAATTTAATCACAAGATCGTTTGAAATTCTTTGCTACAGGGTTTGAATCACTAGAGGTTTGGAATTCTAATTGACTGAATAGTTCTGTTCAAGTGCATTTCGCTGCTCCATAGTGCTCTCATGCTCTCTTGCTCCAGGTATGTATCGTGCAAATATCTGGCTGAAAATTTTTGCAAAAATATTTAAATAATGAAAAGTGTTTAGTATTTAAAGAATTGTTATATGAAATTAGATTTTCGAAAATATTTTGCTGTCTATTTTTCAATTTAATGCATTTTTTCACTTTAAAAAAATAAAGTTGTGCTTTTTTTATTTGCGGCATTTCGTCACCGGTGCGTCAATTAATATCACCACACTGGTGTGTCATTTAATAACACGGCACCGGTGTGCAGTAACTAAAACGCACCGATGTGGTTATCTGTACATAAGCACCGATAACAATAAGTCCATTTTTAAGGCACCAAAATTACTTTTAGGTGTGTGCACTAAATTTATTGTTGATTTTGCTCAAATGCAGGGAGAAAATATCATAATTATATCGAATGGACAAGAGCAAAAATCAAGGTGAATAACAGCAGTAAGAAGTTCACCACATGAAGTCTTCAAGTGGGCAACGCTGCATCCAGTCATTGTAAAGGTATCATTGTACTAATTCATTGTAAAAGCATCTTATAAAAATTGTACAAGTGTCTATATGCCAAGAGTTGAAGAGGCAGTGTCGGGAGGTCTAGTATTATCATTAGGTGGTTGTGTCATAGCTGGAGTTATGGTCTAGTGTGTCTTCTTCTTCTACATCATTATATATCATTGTAAAGTGGACCATTTTCCCTTGTATCGGAGTCCATTCTTCTTTTATTCTTCTATAGGGTGGTAGGGTGGTGCTAGGCTGGTGCATGAAGTCACCAACAGGTTCAAGCCTATGAAAAAATTAGGGTGGTAGGGTGGTGCTAGGGTGAGTTGTAGCTCATTGGGTGTTGGGGCATCCGTTCAGTTGACTACTAAAGAATCTCGAATGTTGGAGCGTCCATCCAATGGGATTTGGAGAAGAATGATTCTCTAGATTCTAGTAAGTTGGAGCTTTATTTTCAATTGGATTTGAATACTAAAGAATCATTAGAAAATCATTCAGGTCGTTTTTGGCCCGGAGAGGGTTTCCACCGTAAAAACCATGTGCATTTGTCTTCCTTTTGTTTATTGCTATCATTGTAAAAACATTGATAATAATTGAAGATTAACTATTGCTCTGAAAGATTAATAATAATACTAATTGAAAGGAATATTGATTCACCCCCCCCCCCCCAACCCCTTCTCAGTATTTCCAACAATTGGTATCAGAGCTTGGTTCCTTCAATAGCAGTTTAACAGCTTGAATGAGGTCATGGAGC
The DNA here is from genome assembly GCA_034641835.2 of Pinus albicaulis. Lineage (NCBI taxonomy): Eukaryota > Viridiplantae > Streptophyta > Pinopsida > Pinales > Pinaceae > Pinus > Pinus albicaulis. The sequence continues at coordinate 128,475,377 of CM076577.1, read as the reverse complement.
ATACCAAGAATGGTGTACATGTGTTCAATGAAAATAATTAATCACTCTGGAAAGGAAGAATGGAGGTCTATCTCATGGCGCAAGGTTACAAAGTATGGGACACTGTTCAAAATGGATTTACATCAACCGCAGATGAACAAGGTAAGAAGAATTCGGTAAATGATGCAAAAGCAAAGAATATTATTATCAGTGGACTTATTGAATCTACTTACGATAAGGTTTTGGGTTGTAAAACCACCAAAAACATATGAGACAAGCTTGCAAATATATATGCAGGTGACACAAATGTCAAGAAGCAAAGCTTCAAATCTACATAGCAAAATTTGAGCAAATCAGAATGAAAGAAGATGGCAACATTGTTGCATACTTCCAACACGTTGATGAAATAACCAACGCTCTGGAAGGATTGGGAGAGCCTGTTAACAAGAAGACTATTATACGAAAGATTCTTAGAATGTTACCAGGAAGATTCAACCCAAAGGTATCGATCTTAGAATATAGTAAAAATTTGGCAAAACTCAGCAAAGAGGAATTACATGGAGTTCTCATAGCATATGAAATGAGACTTGATGAAGAAGAGGGTACTTCGCATCTATAAATTGTGTTCGTTGCATCTAAGAAAACCAATAAGGATAAACAACCTTAAAAGACAAAGACCTGCACTTGCAAGTGTGAAGAAAAAGAAGATATATCATCATCTTATGAAAAAAGTGACAACGAAGAAGAAGCCAATGATAAATTATTATTTATGGCTAAGCACAATAAACAAGAGAAATCAAACAACGAATACAAAGAGTTGACCATAGAAGAATTTTCTAAGGAGGCAATCAAGCTTATAAAAGAACTCAAGGCTGAGAAGATCCATTCCAATACTCTTGAAGAACAAGTTCAAGGTCTCAAAATTGAAGTTGAAGAACAAAAATGTATTGAAGAGTCACTTAAAAAGAAGTTGGAAGAAAGCAACCAAGAAAGGGAAGCATTAGAAGCCGAAGTAGTCTCATTGCATAAGTGAAGAAGGAAAAAACTTTCCAAAACTATGCCAACATCTCAAGGGAATTGGCAGAACTCATCAACAATCAACGATGTTACAATGAAAGAACTAGCCTCAGTTACAAAGAAGAAGAAGAAGCAGGAACTTCTACAAAAAAATACAATGAACCTATGAGATCTGACATGCATGTAAACTTCATTGGACAAGATTCGCAAGAAAAACCTTGGAAGACAGAAGAATGGGGTCGTGGAGAGGAAGAATAGAATGATCGTGGGTGTTGCACAAGCCATGCTTGAGAGGGAGCTAGACTTACATGCAGTGGAGAAAATTCCTGTTCTGAAAGATGAACCTCCAGATGTGGATCGGCCATAGGAGGAAGTTCATGGAGTGGAGGAGCCCACTCATGCAGAGCCAAACATCAGAACTAGCAGAAAGCGTACCATAGAATCTGAGAGACTAAAGCTTGATGCGGCACAGAATGTAGGAGTCCCTACATCACAGCGCAAACAAAGATAGACACTTGACCAATTTACTGGATACATGGCTCTTATGAGCAAGTGTGTCGTGACAGAGCCATATTCTTTTGAAGAAGCAGCGTAGGAGCCCACATGGGTAGATGCCATGGTGGAGGAGTATGACTCCATTGTCAGAAACAGTGCTTGGGATATTTTTCCAAGCGTTCTGGTAACCGTTGTAGGACTTAAGATGGATCTACAAGGTAAAGCAAGCCGCCGATGGGAGCGTGCGTTAATAAGTATAAGGAAATACTTGTTGCTCCGGCTTCTCATGAGACCGAGGGAATTGATTATGAAGAAATCCTTGCACTGCCGGACGGTATTCTTCCATAAGGACCATCCTTGCTCTCTCAGCGTAGATGGGTTGGCACATTCATCAGATGGATGTGAAGACTGCATTCCTTAATGGGATCATTGAGGAAGAGGTGTACATTGAGCAGCCTGAAGGATTTGAGATCTTCAGCAATGAGTCGCATGTGTGAATTCTCAAAAGAGTGATGTATGGACTGAAGCAAGCACCACATGCTTGGTACACACAGATTGACAGCTATTTCATTGGACTTGGCTTCACCAAGAGTGAGGTGGATGCAAACCTATACTAAATTGTGGTGGAGGGTAAGCTTTTAGTCATTGTTCTTTATGTTGATGATTTAATACTAACGGGTGATGAGCAGTTGATACACTCATGCAAGGTAGATCTTGCAAAGGAGTTTGAGATGAAGGATTTGGGCCTCCTTCATTACTTCCTTGGATTGGAAATATGGTAGCGAGAAGGTGAACTGTTTGTGTCTCAAGGAAAGTATGCTCGAGAGATACTTGAAAAGTTTCACATGCAAAGTTGCAAGCCCATGGATACTCCTCTTCCAGGAAATTGGAGGAAAGAGGATGCTACATCGGCAGAGGTAGTGGATGCCACTGTTTATCGACAGTTGGTGGGTTCGCTCATGTATTTAATTAATACGAGACCAGACATATGCTATGCGGTGAACCAACTTTCACAAGCGATGGTTAAGCCTACCAAGCTCTTTTGGAAGGCAGGAAAGCATGTCCTGAGATATCTCAGGGGCACACCCGAGTATGGCTTATGGTACAGACAGACGGATGAGGTGAAGTTGCATGGCTTCACAGATGCAGATTGGGCAGGCAGCCTAACGGACAGAAAGAGCACATTAGGAGGGGTTTTCAGTATCAAATATACAACATTTTCTTGGTATAGCATGAAAAAAATATCTGTGGCACACATTTCAGCGAAAGCAGAATACATGGCAGCAAGTCAAGCTGCATGTGAGGCTATCTGGATGAGGAAGATCCTGGTCGATTTGTTCGGTTCACATTTAAATCCTACAGTGATACATTGTGATTATCAGAGTAGCATTAAACTCTCGATTAATCTTGTGTTTCATGATAGATCTAAACATACTGATATCTGGTATCATCATAAAAGCAATTGTGTGCAGCGGAAGATCATGTTGCTTCAGTACATTCCTACAAAATATCAGGATGCAGATATTCTGACGAAGGCACTCACTAGGAGCAAATTCGAATACCATAGAGATAGGATCGGTGTGAAGGATAATCCTTATCTTGTTGAGAGGGAGTGTTTATATTCAACAAGATGATGAAGCTTAGTGAAAATCAGTCACCTTCACTAAGTGGGCCGGCAGGCTATTTTTAGGTGTAAGTCTATTTTTACACTATGTCTATTTTTAGACATGGTGATCATATTTCAGAAGTTGCAGGATGCTATTTGTGGATAGTTGGTCAAGTTGGAAAAATAGATGAAATTATATTTTTAGAATATTGGGCAAATTCTATTTATAGATCGTCGATCTAAAAATAGATGTGTCGATTATTATTAACCCTTAATAAGAATCAGACTCTAAATATCAACTTATTCTCTTGGAGCACTTTATTTTAGTGTACAGATTTGGCAAATCAAAAGGTAGAAATTACGTACCTTTAGGGTTTTTTGGTGGTTTGCGGGGATGAGGACTCAAATAGAACTCGTTTCCAAAGTTGCGTACGTAGTTGGAAGAGTATTTCATGGAGTTTTTATTTAGTTTAACTCAGTTAATGGAGTTAAACTCAGTTGAGCTAGTTGTATCTAGTCTAACTGAATGATACACTAGTGAGAGTGGAGTGAATTAATTATTTAATTAATTCAAAAATAATAACTCATTAATCAACTGAACAAATACAACAGTTAACTACAGTGCATGTCAGTTCCAGTGGAGACCCAGTGGAGAGATAGGTGAAAGGGTGAGATGGAATATCCGTTGTGACTATAGTGATGCATTGATTGCATCACACACACATTGGAGATGCAAATGAGGATTGTGCAGTCAAGGCAAGGTAGATTCGAATTCATTCATCGGTCTTCTTTAGCAGGGATTGTGCAGTGGAGGCAGGCTATCAAGTGGCAAGAAATCAGTGCATGGATTTGCATATTTCTTCATGTTAGTGTGATATATTAAATACAATTTTTTTATTAAATGAGACATGTATGTAGGAATATATATATATATATATATATATATATATATATATATATATATATTTTAAAACAAAAAAAAACAGTTTGTGTGCCACAAAAAACAGGCATGCATCGATAACGGTGCGTATTTTTTTGTCGCACAACAGAGACGGTGCACCAGAAAATTTTTAGCGCACCGGAGGCGATGCACCTACAAATTTTTAGCGCACCACCCTCCTGGAATTTTTACAAGGTCAATGGTGCGGTGGTATAACAGACCGCACCGTTGACTATGTACCAGTGTCGGGAGGGCGGTGCGCTGACCAAACTATATGCCCCAGGGCGTATAGTTTAGGAAGCGCATTGCCCTCCTGACATCACTACATAGTCAATAGTGCAGTCGTTTACCCAGCCGCATTGTTGACCATGTTGAATTACCAAAATGTGGTGCGCTAACAAAATTACCCGCCCCGGGGCGGATATTTCTGTCAACGCACCCCATTCCCACAATTCGACATGGTCAACAGTGCGGTCGGGTAACTGACCGCACCACACTTTTTTTAATTTTAAAAAATCATAGTGCGCCGTTTCAGTATCGCCCCGGAACCGGTGCGGATATCGTTAGCACTGATCGTGGTGCGGCCTGTAAATTTACAGGCAACATCGCGAACTGGTGTGAGTCGAACGGCTCGAGCGCACCGCGTGGGAAAAAATATTTTTTTTTAAATAAGGTGAATTTTAAGCTATTTTACAAAACTAACCCACTAAAAGGTTCAATTATGGAAAAACAAGGAAAATACTTATAGATTTGGCCGTCGAGGAGGCATATTGGTTGTAGAATTTTCAAAACTAAATTGGCCCACCATTTTTCAAAATTCAAAATGGAGATGGTGGGCAATGGATAGCAGCAGTGCGTGCAATGGGAGCACCGATGGCAGGGTGCCTCACACAAGGTAAAGTTGCACCATTGCTTGAGAGATCTAGAGCACTAAAAAGTGAAAAATGCATATTTTTTGCCGTAATTTTTTTTTATTTAACCCTGTTCTGGTTTGAGGGTTTTATAGGTGCACCGGTGTGGTTTCTTAAAACCACACCAGGTTGTTTCAGTTTTGGCAGGGGGTTTTAGGACGCACTAGTGCAGAATATTTGTAAAGCACAGGTGCGCTACAGTAATAAGACACACCGGGTAGGTTTGTACCGAGCGCACGGTGTCTTGGTGTGCCAATGTTTTGTGTGCACCGGTGCTTTCTCTAATTGAACGCACCGGAAGAAAAACATTCGCAAAAACCTCCACCCGCCAACCTCCTCTAGTAACCTCCACTACAAATGGATGTCTGGGGTATTTTTATAAGGGGTTCCTCAAAAACATCTGCTAGAGGGTCTTTTCCTTGTAGTGGGACAAAGTGCTCCCAATATTGGTTGATGAAATTTAATTTCTGAAAGGTTTTTCAAGACATGGTGCCCCCATTTCCCTTGCGGGCTCCATTCGTGGAGGTGAAATAGTGAAGGACTTCATTCGACAATTTTTTCTTCCAGGAACTGAGCCAAGCAAATATGGAAAGATAAATATCAAAGATCTATGTGATATGCCTTTGTGAATGCTCCTATTTACTATCTCAAAGCTAGATGGCAACATGACACTACATGTTGCAAACAGATCATACATGCAGTATGCGCTTGAGTTTCTTGAGAAAATCGTGTTCAACTGGGCTGAAGTAGTACTCCTTCAGATGAAAGAACAGCTAACCAAAGTAAAAAGTGGAAAGACCAAGAATTTATTCTATGGGTCGATTTTGATCACTTTCGTTTTGGAGCGAGTTCCATTGATGCAGCCACAGCATGTGACACTGGGATTAGTTGGTCCTAGAGATCTAGGGATACAGCAGTGGGTCGAGATGATGACTAGACATGTTGTTCAGTCATCGATCTCATTTTCCACAACATTCTTCAGTTGGCTCCAAAGACAGAATATCTTCATAGAGGAGCATCCATATGCACGGATGGATTTCCGTGGAGATCCAGATTTGATATTACTAGCCGGTGCTCAATGGGGTGCTATAGGTAAAATGTTGACCATGTTTTTTATTTTTTGGGATTTTTACATTTTTTTTGTTTTTTTATGTTTCCAAGACTAAACAAAATATGTTTTATGTATGCAGATGTAGGTACCGTTTGAGCAGTGGTTAGTGCACAGCAGGTGGGAGAACCAGTAGAGAGGACTGTTGGGAGAGCAGTCCTTTAAGATTTGGATTTAGCTGAGACTCCTGCTGAGTTGCAGCAGCATGTGGAGGGATTAACTCTTGGGATACCGGATGCCCGGATTGAAGAGTTACCTATGAGGCTACAGCGCCATACCATTGGTGTGCCTAGCCATTGGATGAGGCTATTGCGCATGATAGCGCAAGCAGTGACCTGCTATCATGAGCATCACTAGGTCTACTTAGATTATGCTATGTTTTTATACATTTTGATGTCAGATAACCAACGTGTCTTGGACACATTTGTTGTAAAAACTCGATATAAATCTATTTTACTTTTAGTGTTTTTCTATGATTATGTGCAATCCTATTCAATTGTATGATGTGAATTGAAAATCTATCTTTACATATGTTTCAAATGTCTATTTAACACATAATTTTCCAAAGGATCAAATAAAGTGTTAAATTTTCTAGAAATGTGTTGATATTGGATGTAATCAAAATGTTTTTCCAAAAGATGAAATCTAAGGAACATTCGATGAATTAGTGAATTTCGGATAGTATAAACGACAGTAAGCTATAGTACGACAAGTTGTGAGTCCAGCCTAATGATGATGCAGTGAATGCCAAGTGAAATGGCATCAGAGAGGAGTTCGATCAACCCCCTATACTCAGCGATATTGTTGGTTGACCGACCAATACAAATCCCTTGAAAAATCACTAACTTGCCACTTGGAGCGAAGATGGCCCATGTTGCAGAGGATAGATTATGAGTACTACGACTAGCACCATTGGCATATCCAACAAATGGTTCTGAAGATTCTGACATCTGAAAAAATGAAAATCGGATTACTGACCACACAAAAAACTCTAAAAGACACACTGCTACACACACACAATCAAACCATATAATACAGTGTTTACTACGCAAAATCAGGCATAGTAACGTTTAATATATAGCCCATTTCGAGGCTGCGACAATGGAATCCCATCATAATCTACCAACTCGTAGGCACCCTTAGCCAAAATTGCTTGATAATGTAGGGGTCGTGCCATAATGATTCAAATTTCCATGTTCCTATCTTATCAGCTTCCTGATCATAAAGCAAGACCATGACTCCTTCCGAGAAGGTGCGAGGCTTGATATTGTGGTCATATTGCGCCTTGATTTGTCTCTTATGCGCTTCATTGGCCAATACGGCTTCACGACGCATTTCGTCTAGATGGATGGGATCTAAAAGATGTGCCTCTTATTCATAAGTGTCAGTTAGCAGGTCAATCGCGAGTTTGAATGATGGTATTTCTCATGGTATCAGTAAGATAGCTTCCAGACCATAAACCAGCTGAAAGGGAGTAAATCCGATTGCGTTTCTCACCGAGGTTCGATATGCCCACAAATCCGAGTATATGATCAAATGCCGGTTTCGTTTATGAACCCAAATCATGCGTTGAAGCATATGCTTAATAATATTGTTGATAGCTTCAACTTATCCATAAGCTTGCAGATAATAAGGGGTAGAACTATCATGTGACAATCCTAACTTTGCAGTCAACTCATCCATCATGTGATTGCAAAAATGTTTTCCATGATCTGTGACTATGGCTTGTGGCACACCAAACTGTGTAACCATATGGTTAAAAAAAAACAGTGCAGTTGTATGTCCCCTGTTGTTGAATGTAGGCATCGCCTCGACCCACTTGGTAAAACAGTCAACGGCAACAATAATATACCCATGCCCCCCGGACGAGCGGGGGTTACATGTCATGAAGTCAATGCCCCATTTTGCAAATGGTCCAATTGCGACGACAGGATGCATTGGTGTTGGCGGCAAGCGGGTTTTACAATCAAATATCTGGCAAGCATTACAACTTCTAACTACGATAATTTAGTCGCGAAATATGGTAGGCCAAAAGTAACCAGCGCGGAGAATCTTTAGCGTGATAGCATAACCAGAAAAATTTCCACCACATGCACCAGCGTGGCAATCATTTAAAACTTTTTCGGCCTCCTCATGAGTGAGGCACCTACGTAAAATCATATCAACACCACGACGATAAAGTGTATCATCGATGATTAGATAATCTTTGGCTTGGTATCGAATATTTCATTGTTGCGAGCAAGAGGTATTGGGCCAAAAAGTTTGGGTCTGGAGATAGATGATGATATATCCATACCACGGGTCATATGACTTGATCAGAAACAAAGACTCGTCCGGAATTGATGGTTATGTAGTAGACTCAGTGCTACTTGAAGGAAGGTCACAGATAAGCTCAGAAAATACCAAAGACTCTTTGACTTGGATTTGATGAATTCCAAATCAAATTCCTGCAAAATGACGATCCATTTTGAATATTTTTCCCCCAGAAATTGACGTGAAAGAATGTATGTCATAGCGTTGAAATCTAAAATGACAATGGTCTTTCAAAGCAGGATATAATGGCGAAATATTTGTACATCTTGAACGGCTGCCAAACCGAGCTTCTTAACGCATGTGTACTTAACTTACATATCATTGAGATTATGACTCAAATAATAGATTGGATGTTCAATCCCATATTCTTCTTGGACTAAAACCATAGCAATGGTTGTATCTACAGTGGCGAGATACAGAAAATAATCACTCTGATAATTTGGGGGATAGATTAATGATGCTCGGATAAGGGTGTTAGCACAGTTCTTTGCTAATTCATGAGTCCATTCCATTGTTTTATTTTTAGGATTAGACTTCAAAACATTTCCAAAAAAAAAAAAAAAACTGGTCACGACCGGAATTTCCAGAAGCGCTAGTTTTAGCCCTTTCGGAGAGTCTTTTATTTTCTTGTTTCTATCTTCTTCTTTTTTATTCCGATGTTCCCAGAATTTCCAAAAGCATACTCTATTAAAATAAATAAATAAAATAAAATAAAAAAGTGCATCCTCTTTAGCTAAACCATGTGTCATAGTGTAAATATGCCTTAAATATTTTTTAAATATTTTTAGATCTCATGATTGGTGTCGTGTTGCAATCAATTAGTTTAATTCAAGCCGTAATATACGTTGAGCCACATGTGTCATCCGCAGTTATGAACTGAATCGTTACTCGTCCTGCCTGTCAAACCCAAGTCAGTTATCCATGTGTCTAGGTACATGTTTTTCTAAATTAAGGAGATCATGGTTATTACGCTAAACGCCATAACCGTTTGGTTGGCTGCACAACATTGTTGCCGGAAATTCCAACCAATTAAAAGAAAAGACTGTGAAAGTGATTGTTTGTCACAAACATGCTAATCTCAAGACATCTGGATCACTCCATATGGAAAACGCACCCAAATAAAGGTGACGATGGATTATCACATGGTGCACATCATGGTGAGGAATATTTTCAGTGATGAAGGATGATTTGCATGGGGTGATGAACCAAATTTTGGTTTTAAAACCACCTAAAAAGCAAGAGAAGGTCATTCAAATTTTTAGTTGTTGGGATTCGAATTGCTGAGAATCATAGTTTGAGGAGTCTGGATTTCAGACAAGATTTCCAAGAGTGAATATAGGCCACACTTGTAAGGCAAACTCTTCCTACTCTGCCACCTATCAGTTGCAGGAGACATAGTCATTTATTTTTCTGAAGACGACTAAAACAAGTGCTAAGATAAATCGAATAGAGCCACAAGGTGCAGATCTGGTTGATGCCAATTCGATGGTAATAAGTTTTTTTATGTAGTCAAGGTGGTATTCTCTTTGTACTAGGTTAGGGAGCTCTCACTTAGGAGTTTCTCAAGAGTTTGCTAACTCTTTTAATGGATAGGAAGCTACAGTTTACGGCCTTACTTTGTAGGTTTCTGAAGACTCCATTACTAAAGCCTTCAACCTTCCCCAAGAAGGAGAAAGGTGGTTCAAAATGCATGTCATTATAGGAGGAGATCTCAATAGCTTCCTCAAATATGATCACAAAGATCCAAATTTGGAAAAAGGCATTCCAAGCAACTACTTTAAGAATGACTAGGCAGAAGCTATCAAGCTTATCAAGATATGCCTCACTTGTGAAAGGAGGTATACAGTTTTATTCCTCTATCACATGAGGTTTCTTTTTCATATTGCAGGGATGAAGACATTGAATCTGCCATTTTTCTTGTTGAAAATCCTAACAAAAATTTCAACAAGGGTTCAGACCCATACTGATGTTTCTGAGTATGGCTTGTACCATCAAGATTTGATCAAATTTCTAGTTGAAGAAGAGTTGGGGAAGAGAAACCAGACATGGGATCACTTTTTATTCTATAGGGCAGGCCAACCTGCACCTACACCTCCAGTTCCACAACCAAACCTTCAGCTTGCAGAAAGAAGAACAAAGAGAAAGGTCGAAAAAGAAAACATTCATAAGAAGTCCAACTGAAGAAAAAAAAAAGAGAAAGTTTCTGTAGTCAAAGCTGAAAGAAAGGTGGAAAAAGGAGAGATATCCTCAACAAGTAAACCCGAGTCCATGAAAATAGTACCCCATGTTCCTCCATTTCCTAATGCCTACACTAGAGCTAGAAGAGGAAGGTCTGCAACTGCAGATAAATCAAAAGCACAGGTGCTACCAGAAATTTCGAAAGCACATATTTAGCAGAAGTTTCAGAAAGAATATCATCCTACACCATTAGAGGAATAACTTCTTAAGGATGTTGGATATGACATCAACAGTAAGAAGAAGAAGGAAGAATTTAAGCATGTTGTTGGTACCAAAAAAAGGCATACCATAGATAGTAACAATTTTATGCTTAATTCCAAGGTTCTACATAATCCAAGCCTAATGACAGGGGTTATTGACATTGAAGGCAAACCTAAAGGTTCAAAGACAGAGAAAACCATGAAGAAAAACAAGAACATAACCCCTTTAGGCGACAACACTCAAAGCCCTCAAAGAGAAGAAAGACACAAAAGGATTCTAAGGAGGACCAAGCCACTATCAAGGAAGCAACCACAAGAGAAACCAGATCCAGATCATCAACTAGCAGCAAAACAGACTTGGATAAGTTGGCTGAAGCTACAACACACATAGAGGGAAGGTAAAAAGGGTTTTTGATACAAGTACCTTTTTGCTTATTAGTTACAATTTTGAACAGGAGCTTAGGTGTCATGGAATATAACCCCGCACAAAATTTTCAACATTTTCTGTGTATTTTTGAAAAATAAATAAGGCACTACCGAAATTTTCGGTAGCATTCCAGATTTTACGCATTTACAGGTTTTTACCGGAATTTCCGGCAGCACCTGTTTTAACTGAATTTTGACACCTATGAGGAAATTTTTCCGAGCCAGTTAAGGATGAATAAGAACCCATAACCAAATGGATAATACAAGTGATGGTGAAAGGTGTTTATGAGGTTGTTGTAGGTCTTATTAAATGGAGCTTCATGGTTATTAAAGACCCAAAACACAAGAAGATAAATCAGCAGAAAAAGGGGCAGCGTGACAGCACACTCAGCATTCTAGCCTAGATTTCTTCTCTTCTTTCTTCTCCATCTATCATTTCTGTTAGATTTCGATGAGATAAGGTTGTAATGTCTTTTGACACATATTTTATGTTAGAATTAATTTTTCCTTATTTTTAGAAGAGATGGAGTTGGTTCCTCTCTTGCTATATATACCACTTGTAAATACTATTTCCATTTTGGATGTTGGTCTACCTAAAGAGTGAATATAATCAAAAAACTTTTTGCTTCATGCTTGAGGATTTTGTGACTCAAGAAACATCTAATGTGTGGTGTGTCTCTTTGCTTTGTTAATTTCTTGTAAAATATGAATTGTAGCAACTAGTAAAGTGTGAGTGAGAAGTTGTTAAAGGATTTAACAGTAAATTATTTGCTTTCAGTTTTTTGAAAGTTATATGTGTGTTATAGAACATGTCAGTGAATATTTCATAAAGGATTTGTGGATACTTTATACATGCACTCTATTTTCTGAATGTTGTTTGCTTTGCATAAACAAAGTTTGTATAAAGAGCCATCATCATAGTTGTGTGACTGATTTAGGATAGGAATATTTCCTTGAATTGGTACCAGCATCTGCTTTAGCTAAACCATCTGTCATAGTGTAAATATGCCTTAAATATTTTTTAAATATTTTTAGATCTCATTATAGGTGGCATATTAGAGTCAGTTAGTTTAAGCCAATCTGTAATATACGTTGAGCCACATGTGTCATACGTAGTTATGAACTGAACCGTTACTTGTCCTGCCTGTCAACCCCAAGTCAATTATCCATGTGTCTAGGTACGTGTTTTTCTAAATCAAGGAGATTGTGGTTATTATGCTCTTTGCTATAAACATTTGGTTGGCTGCACAATAGTGTTGCCGGAAATTCCAGCAAATTAACAGCAAACACTGCGGAAGTGATTTTTAATTTTGTCACAGATATGCTAATCTCAAGACATCTGGAGCACTCCATATGGAAAATGAATCCAACTAAAGGTGATGATGGATTATCACATGGTGCACATCATGGTGAGGAATATTTTCAATGATGAAGGATGATTTGCATGGGGTGATGAACAAAATTTTGGTTTTAAAACCACCTAAAAATCAGGAGAAGGTCAGTCAAAGTTTTAGTTGCTGGGATTCAAATTGCTGAGAATCATAGTTTGAGAAGGAGTCTGTATTTCAGAAAAGATTTCCAAGAGTGAATACAGGCCACACTTGTAAGTTAAACTCCTCCTACTCTACCACCTATCATTTGCAGGAGACATAGCCATTTATTTTTCTGAAGATGACTAAAACAGGTGGTAAGATCAATCGAATAGAGCCACAAGGTGCAGATCTGGTTGATGCCATTTCGAGGGTAATAAGTTTTTTTATGCAGTCAAGGTGGTATCCTCGTTGTACCAGGTTAGGGAGATCTCACTCGGGAGTTTCTCAAGAGTTTTCTAACTCTTTTAATGGATAGGAAGCTATAGTTTATGGCCTTACTTTCTAGGTTTCTGAAGACTCCATTGCTGAAACCTTCAACCTTCCCCAAGAAGGACAAAGGTGGTTCAAAGGGCAGTTCATTATAGGAAGAGATCTCAATAGATTCCTCAAAGATGCTCACAGAGATTCAAATTGGGCAAAAGGCGTTCCAATCAGCTACTTTAAGAATGACTCGGCAAAAGCTATCAAGCTTATCAAGATATACCTCACTTATGAAAGGAGGTATACAGTTGTATTCCTCTATCACATGAGGTTTATTTTTCATATTGCAGGGATGAAGATATTGAATCTTCCATTTTTCTTGTTGAAAATCCTGACAAAAATGTCAGCAAGGGTTCAAACCCATACTGATGTTTCTGAGTATAGCTTGTACCATCAATATTTGATCAAAGTTCTAGTTGAGGAAGAGTTGGGGAAGAGAAACCAAACTTGGGATCACTTTTTATTCTATAGGGCAGGCCAACCTGGACCCACACCTCCAGTTCCACAACCTAACTTTCAACCTACAAAAATAAGAACAAAGAGAAAGGCCAAAAAATAAAACATTTACAAGAAGGCCAAGGGCAAAAAAGAGAAAGTTTTTGCAGTCAAAACTGAAAGAAAGGTGGAAAAAGGAGAGATCTCCTCAACAAGAAAACCCCAAGTCCATGAAAATAGTACCCCCTGTTCCTCCATTACCTAATGTCTACACTAGAGCCAGAAGAGGAAGGTCTACAACTACAGATAAATCAAAAGCGTAGGTGCTACCGGAAATTCCAGAAGCACATATTCAGTAGAAGTTGCAAAAATAATATCAACCTACACCATTAGATGAAGAAATTCTTAAGGATGTTGGAATGACATTAGCAGTAATAAGAAGAAGGAAGAAGTTAAACATGTTGTTGGTATCAGAAAGAGGCATACCAAAGATAGTAACAAGTTTATGCTTAAGTCCAAAGCTCTACATAATCCAAGCCTACAGAGAAAACCATGAAGAAAAACAAGAACATAACCCCTTCAGAGCAGCACTCAGAGCCCTCAAAGAGAAGAAAGAGACAAAAGGGTTCTAACACTACAAGAAAAAAGGACATTGGTGAGGGTCATGATTGTGATGAACCTTTAAGGTTCGTCACCAATGTCACATATGGAATGGTGACGATCCTTAAAAAAGTGTCACTATAAGTGTATATAGTGACGGTCGTTTAAGGTCCGTCACCAAAGCCAGTTTCAATGACACTTTTGGTGAGGGTCGCTAAAGGCCCATCACTAATTCTCTCTTTGCTAGCACTTCTAGTGACGAACTTTTAATGACCCTCACCGATGCTTTTTTTGTTACCTTTGGTGGCAGTCAAAAAATGTTCGCCATCATTGATCATTCCAATGAGTTTTTGATGACGTTATGTACTTCTTAATATATTTTTTGTCAAAATATAACGATTTAATACCATTATTGTGGAGTATTTTTTATAATATGTCCAAGTCCATAGTGGTTAGAGTTAGTCAATTTTTTAAGAAGTAATTAGTGTGTATCATTTCCCTCAAGTAATGACTAGTCGAATAGAGTTTTCCTATGAGTCAACACATGATTCATATATATTAAGTTTATTATCTATAAAATTCCATTTAGATAAAGTCCCACTATTGTGTGTAGGAAATATATTATTTAATACATAATCAATATTTGTCAATTCTATTAATGATAAATACCTAACGCTCGTCAAAAATTCGGGCACACCTTAAATTAATAGTTTGGCACACACTAACATTTCTTAGCACTTCACATGTCTTGGAAAATATTTATACCTATAACATCTTGGCATGACAATGACACCCAAGCACATGGTGACATGCGCTAGCACAACGTAGAACTCTCCTAGCATGTGTTGGCATGCATGTATTCCCTTGCATGCCCTGGAACACCTTGGTTGAATGCATTGACATACATTAGCACTTGGCACACAATGCCCCTTGGCATGTACTAGGACCTATTATTAGTGTGGCTATCATGCCCCTTTTGAAAAAGATAAATTCCCGACTTACTAACCCTCTTATTGGTTCTTCCTTTTGTTTCCTTGAAACTTCTTAACACATATTGACATACCCTGGCACCCTGCACATCCTTAGCACCTGGCATGTATTGGCATATCTTCGCACTATTTGACACATATAATCAGCACACCCTGGAACTCCCAAGCACACTTTGAGACTTCCTGACATTCCTTTACATTCCCTAGCATGCCTTACCAATCCTTACCATACCTTGTCACTCCCTCCTTGGCATGACAAGAAAACTAGCACTCATTAACAGTAGTCCCTGGCACATGTTCCTCATATTCATTAACTTCCATGAATTTTGACCTAGTGCTCCCTTAAAGTTGTGTCCTAGTACTCCTTAACACTCCTAAACATGCATTAACACTCTCTATCGCACCTTATCACTCTTTCCCTTCCACTTCATAGCATGCATAACACTCTATGACACATATTGGCACTTGGAACGTGTTGGTGGTTGGAAATTCTTAGCATGTATGGAATATGTTGACATTTATTGGTATGATTTGGCATGGTTTAATATTAAATTTAATTGAGATCAACTGTTGGAAAGTAGATGAGAAGCAACAAAGGAAGACTTAGCACTTAGAATTCACTAAGACTTTTCACTTGGCACCTATTGGTGCCTAGTGTTTGGAAAAGGTAAATTGATGACTTATTAACCCTTTTATGTGTTCATTTCCTTGTAGTTTAAC
The DNA here is from genome assembly GCA_034641835.2 of Pinus albicaulis. NCBI lineage: Eukaryota > Viridiplantae > Streptophyta > Pinopsida > Pinales > Pinaceae > Pinus > Pinus albicaulis. Next base: position 128,459,547 of record CM076577.1, on the reverse strand, counting down.
TTGTTTCTCCCTTTTGTTTCCTTGACAGTCCCTGTCACGCATTGACACAACCTTGCACATCTTGGCATTCCTTATCACTTGGCACATCTTAGCATGTTTGACATGCCTTCGCACTATCTGACACATCTTAGCATTCCCTAGCATGCCTTGGCACTCATGTCCTCACAGCTAGACTTTACATTTTTTCACGACTTGGGAACCCAATCAATTCCTTGGCTACTGCAGTTCATGTGAAAATATTGGTTTGCTTCAACCGCAACAACTTGACTAGTTTCACCTACTACAAGTATATTGTGCATTGATCACCTAATAACTACCTATAACTTATCTTATGTCACTCATGTCCAAGCTCAACTTGTCCCACTTAACTAGTTACTAAGACAAGGATCACGTGATCTAGCCATGACCATAAATCAACTAAGAAGCATAGCTTACATAGGAAATATTTCAAATGTATGTTTGGTTCATATAAACAATGGAACATTAACTAAGTTTTTGCAAGAACCACAAGATGCACAAGGCACACAAGATATAATCTGACACAAGTAGCGTGCCCCAGAAATTATACGTAGCCAAAGTGTGCCACATCTCATATATAAAAAATAGCTAAAGGAAAAACAATGTTGTGCCTAGCACAAAGTGATCTCCCTTTGTATAAAACTGCTATGTCGAGCCCCATATAACAACCATAGGATTTCCTCCTATAGATCTTATTCTGAACTTCTCCTAACACACTTCATCCTTAGCACACTTGAATTCACTGACACTCCCTGGACACATTCTTATTCGTTCCTTTCCATGCATTTTGACCTAGTTATCCCTTGATATGCCCCGACACTCCCTAACACTCTTCAACATGCATTGACATTGTCTGACATGTTTTAGCATGCCTTTTCATTCCTAATGTGTATGCCCTAACCCTCCCTAGCTATCATGCCCTCACAACTACCCTTAATTTTCAACTTGGGAACCCAACTAATCTCTTGCTTGACTACAAGAGCTTGACCAAGTTATATTTACTACAACTAGACTATGTTGTTGAATTGTGCAGCTTGGGAGGTACTCCACAAGCCTAGTGAGATGGGTTTTTGTGAGTTTGGTCACAAAAGGCTTTGTCAACAGAGAAGCCAAGAAAAGGAATTTTGGTGCCAAGATGGGGTTTAAAATCTAAAAGAAAATTAAAAAGGAAAATTAATATTTCTCAAGGTCTAAGTGGATAAAACTCGTAAGTTCTAGAGGGTTCCTAAGAGGTCTAGGAAAAACTATTTAAGGAGGCCTTAGGATGAAGGAAAGAACAACAAGTGAGAAGGATCTCATTTGATCAAGGGGGCGAAGAGAGATGTAGTCCTAAAGTAGGTCAAGTAAGAAGGTCGAGTAAGGGTTGCTAAAGGGAGGCCATGATCATCCTCCAAGAGAAATATCATCATGCGAGGGTTCACAAGAATGTTGCATAGCGTAATGGTCGATTCGAGCTAGGAAGTAGTATGGCATATTGTTGGTTCTCTTATGGTAGATCAAGCTTAAGAAAGGTTTCTCATGAGAATTTGGGCATGTGATTTAAATGGTGTCTTTGTGTGAAGGCCACATCAAATTCTGAAATGTTGAAATTTGCAAGAAGAAACATTGAAATTGGAAACCAGAAAGGAATTTTGATGCACCAGGAGTGAGGAATATGGGACGTCTAATTTATTTTTCTCTTAAATAAATAGTGATTTCATATCATAACAGCTTGTGTCAATTAACTAAGTCATGATGATTGAGTTAGCTCAATAAATTCGAGTTGAGGGTCTAAGATGAGGCATGTAGAGGGATTAATCTAATATTTAGTTAAAATCAGTTTAAATAGTCCTAACTAAGTACTGAGCTAGTGAGAGGTCAGTCGGTGAATTAAATTAGATTTAATTCATAATTAGTGATCAATCAGATAACTGATAATTCACTATTAATAGTTGCATGCATGTCAGTTCCGAGGAAGACCCGGATGAGACAGAGGTTAAAGGGAACATAAATATCAGCTGTATTTATACAAAATTTCCCATGTGCAATTATAAAGTCATTGGGATGACATGATGGATTGTGCAATCAAGGAAGACTGGTTTTCCTAATTAATAGGGAGCTAATTTCCTAGGAATTGCATGAACAAGTCAGGTTGAAGGAAGGCTGAGAATTGGCTAAGTACTAGACCGAGTTTGCCTAGATCAACGGGAGACAATTGGCAGAGTGCTAGAGAATTTCATGAGAGATTAAGCATTGCATTGTTTCGTGATTCCTTGACTTAATACATAATAGAGATAGAGCAGTTTTGAGCAGTTTCTTTCCCCAGATACATCTTGTGTTGTGTGATTGATAATTGGTTTCTCTTACTTATATGTGATTATGCGATCAAGTTTTGTTTCCGAAAATTGTAGGAAGGATTCAGGATCTTGTTTTAGTACATTACAAGGTCAGATTGAATCTCGTTGGTTAGATTTTTCTACATTGTATTAGAGCAGGATTTTTTTGGGCGATGAGTTTGCAAACAATATATGAAGATTTTGGTGTAAATTTTTCAAAAAAAAATATCATATTTGGATTCCTTGCAAGAAACTACCCAAATGGAAAATCAATTTGGAGCTCAAATGAGGGAGATATCGTCGATTTAAAATCAACTCTTTTTTATAAAATTCTGTAATGGTAGAACAATTACAATGTGCGGGAATCAAGAACCTATATGCACTTGAGGTACCATGTGCATCCAAAGCTTTGAGGTGCAAAGCAGAAGTTAGATACTTGGTTGTTGAGAGGGAGTACAAATTACCTCTCAATATGCAGCCTTAGAAGCAGTCTCATAAGGTTGTGGAGCAGCCACAATTGGAGAAGCAGAGAGGAGACCAAGTGGAAGCGTCCACTCAAGCAGATACCTCCATGAGGGGAAAATTTCGAGCCAGATGGGCAGAGGGATCACATGTAGCCATACCTCCAAGCGAAAGGTGCAGTGATGTGTAGACATAATCCTAAGATATCACATGCAGCCATACCTCCAAGAGAAAGGTGCAGTGATGTGTAGACATAATCCTAAGATAAGAAATTTGGGCAAGTTCCATTGGGATGGTGTGTCTCATGGATCAAACCTAGCTACGAGGATTCAACAGTACAACAGTAGCAGGAAGGATCTGTTAAATGGATGCAATCAGATGTCAGGAAGACAAAAATCATAGTGACAAATGTCAAATACTAGAGCGCAGATCAGAGTTGGCAACAAAGCAAAGGGCATGGATGCAGATGTCGGCAGCAACGCAGAGAGTCCAATAGACAGGTGCAATAGCTAGCAAAAACCATAAGACTCAGATGACAAATGAATTATACTGATTCAATTGTTCAGAGGCTATTTAGTTTCAGGATTTGCAGGTGAAAACAACATTAGAGAAGTGTTGCATGAAAAATTCCAAAGGTATGAGATCAGGATAGATTGAATTCCTTTCTTATTGAGAGGGAGTGTTGAAATTTGAAAGAAGAAACAGTGAAATTGGCAACCAGAAAGGATAAAAAATCAATGCACCCACACTGGTGAGGAATTTTGATGTACCAAGAGTGAGGAATGTGAGGCGTCTAATTTATTTTCCCTTCAATAAATTGGACAATAAATTGTAATTTCATCTCATAACAACTTGGGTCAGTTAACTAAGTCATGATGACTGAGTTAGCTCAAGGAATTTGAGTTGAGGTGATCAAGGTGGATATTGGTGGCCACCTGCCTATTCCACTTTGGGCCTCGTCGTTAACTCTCTTTAGTTTTTCAGTTTCCTTAATTATAGCACAATTTACTATTTTTGTCATTTTTTTAGGCCTGAACTTCTAGATCCGTTTTGAGGCCCAAAACGACATATTTTGGGCATGAAAGGTTTGGTTATTTCTTATAAATTTCATTATTATTTTTAGTCCTCTGAGAGATATTTCTAATGAGGTATCATATTCGTCAAACGGAGATCATATGACCAAGTTATGACCCTGGGAAGTTGGCTGCCCAACTACCCCCAACGGGACCCATAAACTCTTGGTGTTACATCTCCTCGGGTTAGGGTTTTCTCTTATTTTTCAATAATAAAAAGGCCCTTGAGCCTTATTTTAACATAGTTCATAGGCATGTAGCCGCCACATCTCTTCTCAAATATAAGCTACCAACGCATGAGCTAGTTTGTTTTCCATTTTGTCTGTAAGCATTTTTCAGTATTTTATATTAATGAAATGAAGTGTTATTCCTACTGCATATCTGTGTTTATGTTTATTTATATATTTTATTGTGTTCCTGCATACATCTGGATCATGAGGATTTAAGATGAGGCATGTAGAAGGATTCTAATATTTTGGGGGTCCAGTTGTAGTTGATGCATTAGTGCGGTGTAGGTGTGAATTAGTTAACTCAATTAATTGAGTTAAAATCAGTTTAAATAGTTCTAACTGGGTGACGAGCTAGTGAGAGGTACACTGAATTAAATTAGATTTAATTCACAATGAGTGATCAATCAGATAACTGATAATTCACTATTAATAGTTGCATGCATTTCAGTTCTGAGGAAGACTTGGTTGAGACAGAGGTTAAAGGAAACATAACTATCAGTTGTATTTATAAAAAATTGCCCATGTGAAATTATAAAGTCATTGGGATGCCATGATGGATTTCACAATGAACAAAGTCTAATTTTCCTAATTAATAGGGAGTTGATTCCCTAGGAATCGTGTGAGCAAGACAGGATAAAGGAAGGTTGAGAATTGGCTAGGTACTAGACCAATTTTGCCTAGATCAGTAGGAGACAATTGCAAGAGTGTTGGAGAATCTCATGAGAGATTAAGCATTGTATTATTTCATGATTCCTTGAATTAATACACAGTAGAGAGAGAGGGGCTTTGAGCAGTTTATTTCCCCAGATATATCTTGTGTTTTGTGATTGATAACTTCTTTCTCTTACTTATATGTGATTGTGAGATCATGTTTTGTTTCCGAAAATTGTAGGACGGATTCAGTATCTTGTTTTAGTACATTACAAGATTAGATTGAATCTCATTGGTTAGATTTTATACATGAAATATAAGATAGGGTTGATACGATCTTATCTTGTGGTGGTTAGTAGGCCACAAGGTCTGTGATGAAGACCAACATAAATGGAGGGTTTCCACTGTAATTTAGAGCTAGAACAGAAGTAGGCGCATGTGTAATATTGACTGAGGTAACCCTAGTTTGAGGGTCGAAATTGAGATATAAAGTTCATGTCAAGATTCAATCAAATAAATGCCCATAATCTATGCATCCATATGAACTAGGTCGAGTCTCTTATGGAGGCAAGAGTCATGGTTTTTTCTATGGGTGGATATGGTTTTTTCTACAATAATTAGAAGTACACAAGTATAGTTCCCTAGTTAGGACAATTTCCTAGCATGTTTAGTTCATAAGGTATGCCCTTAAGACTGTGAAAATTTTGTGTAGAAGAAGAGCGGTTGTGACCCTTAGAGCAAGGTTTATTTCTGAAATATGGACTGCATATCTGGAATATGGTTTGCACATTCAATATGTGTGGAGATAGAGTATTCAAAGGAGGGTGGAACTTGAGTAGAAGATTGAGCATGCAGAAGAAATGTACCATATGAAGAATGGATTGACATGCAGAGGAGTTGATTTTGGTGGACTATCCATAGAGTTTTAGACAGAGATTTGAAGCAACCTTGTTGTACGGATAAGTCATTCTTGCGGACAAGACAGACTTCTCAAGTGTCCTATGGACAGCTAGCAACAAACAGACAAACAAAAACTACTTTCTCTAGATAATATTTGATTCATTAATTAGCTACAACAGGGGTTTTGAAGACCTACCTGTAGTCCAGCACTATTTTTAATGATCGTCTTTCCAGTTGCTTGAAAGAGTCATTTTCAAAGATCTGCAATCACAAACATGAAAAAATCAATAGCACCTGCATAGGATAGACTAATTCACGAATTATATATCTATCAAGATGATCAAGGAATTCAAGAAATAAGCTAATTAATTAAATAACTCATTGATAAAACATGATTAACAAGCTACTTAATTAAAGAACTCATTGAGAAAACGGTATTCATTTGTATTATCTTTGATAAAGAAGAGCCTTACAACCATGTTTGCCTTGATGTTGTACAGGCCTTCCTGGGGTCAAGAACAGGTGTTTCCTTTACTCTGAAAAGCTTTGCACTCTCTCAGCTAAAATACACATAGGTGTGTAATCATCCCCACATAATGATCAGTTAAGAGAGACTGAGTCTATACAGCATTTCTCCTCAAAAATTCTCAAAGTCTAACTCACTAACTCACTCCCTAACCTCTTAACCTCTCTTGAAGTTGCACTATGGCTTCAATTTATAGGAAAAGAGAGGAGGTTATGGTTCCACATAAGAAGGGATAGAATGCTCTTTTGAAGGGATTGAGCTCCATAAATCAAGGGGTAGGTTCCCATAATGGAGAAATGAACATACATGATAGGAGCGAACCTTCGACCGGATAATTGCTTCTAGAAGCTTCTAGATTTGATTGTTGGGCTTCTAAATGTTACTTTCTGCCTTCATTTTACCTTTTACAGGGGTCCACACTCTTAATGAAGAAAAATTGTGTTTAGCTCCGCATGCTTTAGAACAAAAAGGTGCGGCACCGCATGCAATGTTAAGAGAAAGTGCGGTACAAGTGTTTTGAAGACTTTTATGAGCTTTTCTCTCAATTTCAAGGCTTGATTTTAGGAACTTTGATGTTCTAGACTTCTAAGGGAGTAGTATATGAGTAATGATGAACCCACATAGACACTAAAACGTCATGGTGACAAATTTCAGTGTAACAAACCTATAAAAAATTAGTCAATGGACTGTTAGTGGTTGATTTGCGACCCTAGTTCATTCATCTACAAATTGTTAGAAGGATGATAAGAGGAGTAGTTCAGATTTGTTCATATATTGGACAACAAAGATCAAATTTTCGATACACAAGAACAATAATTTGGAGAGGACTCAAACCGTTGTTAGGTGGAATATTTTAAGAGCCCTAGATGAAGACAATATTGTGGGCCCTAGATCAGTAAAAATAATTGATTGTGGTTGGGAATATTGATGGTAGTCCAAGTACAGTTAGAGGGTTATTAGGTGTCTGTCAAAGAAGAGCCCTAACTCTTGTACTTGTGAAGGACAACAAGATTGGTAGAAGGGCAGGTGTGTAGGGCCTAAGGGTGTGCAGACTTTGAAGGACTAAAGTAGCAGTCAAGTGGGCCATCCAATTAGCCGTAGTTCACTATATTGTAGAGGATTAATTCAGTGAGAAGAAGGGCAGCCTCCATCGCCCTAGACTTCTCATCTTGGAGCCGTAGTATGGAAAAAGTGGGCATACCAAAGAGTTGTTCACAAATGGAGTTTTGAACAACTTGTTACCACTCAAACTAGTGTGGACCTAAAAGGGGTTCCTAAGAGGGCAACTGCTAGGACAAGGGAAATGGTGGAGGCTTAGCCCATTGTCACCAAAACTAAGGTTGCTTGCTCTTCACGGAATTTCACCAATGTGAGGAGTCCCGGTAGTTTAGGAATTCACTTGTAGAGCATAGTTCAATGAGTAGGTGGGAAGTGACCCGAGAAACCATTTCCTTAAGATAGAATAAAGAGTGGGACTTGCTTGCCTTTTAAGCAATGGACTTGATCTTCTAGGGAGAGATGAGGGGGATTGAAGGGTTGAGGGAGAAGAATAATACTTATGAAGGAAGTTATCGATCCCTAAAATCCTTTGGGAAATTGGATTCCCAAATGCTCCTTGATGAAAGGCCTTTGACACAAAATGGGACCACACGGGGCTAGGCAGACCCAGCCCAGGTGCGGGGATGGAATTTAGCAACCTATGATGTTCCTATCTTATAAAATGTGAGGGGAAAGGATCAGGCAAGATTTTCTACTTCAATGGGTCAAATTGATCCTACTAGGTTCTAGCCTTGGGAACACCTAAGTAAAAATAATCCTAGAGCTAGGGCTTGAGGTATCCAGAGATTCCACTATCGAAATTGGCCCAAATTCTGAGGAGAGTGAAGGGACCCACCAATGCAGTTGCCTCTAGGAGATTGAGGTTTTCCTCTAGCTAGATTCCTAGGAAATTGATGCCCTAGGTGACCTAATGGGGCTAGACCTAGGGAAAAATGGAAAATTGTGAAAAAGGCGGGGGGGTGATCATCACCCTTTTTTACGGACTAGTGCCTAATTCACTTGGGGATATTGAATCAAGGATGATAAAGAACAAGAATTCAGTTTCTTGATCAAGGAGGCCTAGAAAGTCAACTTCGTCCAATGTTAGGGGAAAACGAAAAATGACCTTCAAACATTTATACTTCATACAAATGGTGCAATATTATTGAGATAAAATTATCTCTAATACATTTCATTCATCTAACAATGGCCCATACATTAAATAGGCTACATAGACACATAATTCTTGATTTCCATCATGCAACAATTAGCCCTAGTTATAGCGAAATTCAATAGTATACAACAACAACAAGAATAGCATTAAATTTTCACTCACAATGTTATAGAGTATGTCCAACCAGCTTCACATTTGCAAAAACAAAGCTCCAAGATAAAAATAGCCCAAATCCATACATCAAAATGCATCCATCATCCAAAATAGTCCTCCAAGGAAAAACGTGAAGTTCTCTAAAGATAGAGAGATCCCAAGTCAAGTGATGATACAAATGAATCCAACTAACTCCTATTTATACATTGATTAGGAGTTGATAAAATTAGCTTATGGGCCTACATTATCTCCTAAACATAAAATAATATGCAAGTAACCCTAAGTTTTGGTGACAATCGCACCAAACTATCTCATACATGGAATAATAAGCCTCATAAGAGGTCAAATGATGTCCTAGGGACTTCTAGGAGGCATGATGGGGTCCATGAGTGCCTATAATGATGCATGGGACCCATCAAAAGTGTTGGAAAGGGGGGTGGCCCCTTGTTCTCCAAACATTAAACCTGTGGTGTTCTCATTAAACCTGTGGACTGAAAGAGTTGTGTGTGGCCACCAGCAACAAGTAGGTCAAGTGTTGTCTTTCTCAGGATAGGTTTGTTGTCAAAGGATTAACACCAATCCCTAGTTGTATTCCTTGTATCAGTGTGATTGTAAAGGGTCACGATCCATGGTACAGGAGCTCTAGCCTGTTGTATTGTAGTTTGTAATATAATGAAGAAGGGTTTGAAAAAAGGTAAAATTATCATGTGCACTAGCTGATACCGAGATTTGTGTAGATTGCGTTGTGCATTAAACTAGATGTCTTGTGGTACTTTATGTGTTTGCATCAAATATTCTAAGAAAAAACCCAGATTCTCATGTGTCATGGAAATTGAACATATGCCTTGTTCACCTAAAAACTACCTATAACTCATGTTATTCTACTCATGTCCAATATCAAATCATCCAGCTTAACAAGTTACCAAGACAAGGCTCACATCCAACCATGGCAGTAAACAACTAAGAAAAACAGTTTACATCTTAACATCCCATATTACCTGGCACATCTTAGAATGCATTGGCATTATCTGGCACGTGTTAGCATCCCCTGCATTCCTTTGCATTCTTTGGCACTCCCTAGCACACACTGACACTCCTCGACATGCCCTGGCACTTTAGCATGCCTTGGAATTTCCTAGCATATAACCTTGCTACTCCCTCCTTAGCACACCTAAAACTCACTAAAACTCCCTATCACACACTCTTATTCATTCATTTCCATGCATTTTGAACGAGTTCTCCCTTTTGTTTCCATGGCACTCCCTAGCACACATTGACACACCTTGGCACTTGGCACATCCTAGCATGTCGCCCTGGCACTCTAGCATTCCTTGACACTACCTATCATACATTTTCATTCCCTCCTTAGAACACCTAGAAATCGTTGATACTCCCTGTCACACACTCTTATTCATTCATTTACATGCATTTGAGACTAGTGCTCCCTTATTTTTCCTTGGCACTCCCAAACACTCTAGCCTAGCACACATTAGCACACCCTGGAACCTGGCATATCTTGGCATGTTTCCCTGGCCTCTAGCGTGCCTTAACACTGCCTAGCATACCTTGAAATCACTCCCTCCTTAGCACACCCGAAACTCACTAACACTTCCTGTCACAAACTCTTATTCATTCATTTTTAAATATAGTTTTATCTGGTCTGTTATGGTGAACTGTCTAGTGGAATATCCATGAAAATTTACAAATCACCCCAACATCTATTCTTTATACAAGTCATATGATGATATTTCTTCACACTTGTTTATCTCTAGTTGTTCCAACACAGTGCATGTCATCACCACCACCCTTGCAAAATTGAACATGATAGGCTCGTGGTCCTATCTAAGCTTGGAATAAAATTTCAAAACTTAGTTACACAACATGATGGAAGATTATTATAAAGGTTTCCAATGCATTCTAATCAGCAATATCTAGTGGGATTGGAACAACAACACATTTTGTTCACGAGAAATATCCATGATAGCTTACGAATCACCCCAACATATTTCCTTTATGCAAGCCATATGATGATATTTCTTCACGCTTATTTATCTCTTGTCCCAAGATGTTGCAGGTCATCACCACCACCCTTGAAAATTTGAACGTGATAGGCTCGTGGTCCTATCTAAGCTTGGAATATAATTTCAAAACTTAGTTACACAACATCATGGAAGATTATTATAAAGGTTTCCCATGCCTTTTAATCAGCAATATCTGGTGGGATTGCAACAAAAACACATTTTGTTCACGATAAATTCTAACAAAGATCACAATTGAATTAATATTAAACAGTGTTTGGAAGACAAGATTCATCCTAAACCACAAAAATAATGGATTCTGGTAATTCCTCCATTCCCTCTTGGATGCCCCTGTGACTTCTTTGATGGTGTTGCACAAGTTATCCCACCTAGCTACAAAGTGGGTGTGGTACTCTTCCTCTCCTAGTCTTATAGTGAGAAAGTAAGATATACCCAAAGTTAAGGCTCCAACAACTGAGTTGATTCCATTGCTCTTTGTACCCTTCTGGAAATTGCATCCATCAAAAGCGTCAAATCCCTATAGATCATGGGGGATTCAAAAATCATGATCAATTGGGTCAATAATTCATGATAGAAAACATCTACCTACATCCCATCCTACAATATATCATAAATTCCCCCAAATCTTTGGACTAGCTATCTTTCAAACACATTCTCAAAGAGCTAAATACCACAACACACAATCTTTCAAAATAATATCTCAAACTTCCCATCGATACCTTTGTGATATCAGACTCGATCGATAGGATGGAATATTACCAAATGATTATTCATGTCTAAGCTCGAAAAACAAGACAATGTAGATTGATGCATGCACATTCCAATCATGACAATCAATTTCTACATCTTCTCAATAGAAAAAACAAGTAATATTTTTTCTGTGTTCAATTTACAACATAAACACCAATTTCACCCATAATGTAAGGACAAGATTAATGTTATGTCCTAGAAGGTGGCAGGAGTATTTTGTGGTGTATTGAACAGGACTAGGGGACACACATGTGGCATGGATGGGTAGAAGTGGGATGTCTAAGCATGGTTTACTAAGATCTATAATCCACGCATTAGAGAATGAGAAGGGGGATTAAGACCTAATGTCATAGGGGCTAGGGGGGCTAGAGGGAAGGTAAAAAGAGAAATTGAAAGGGGAACCCCCGATAGTGGTGATAAGGGGATTAGGGGCCCCATTATCACAACCTATAAGCCATAAACACATAACCACTAAATTCCCTATCCCTTAACCCCTACACTCATAACTCATAAGCCATCAATCCCTTGAGGAATTAAACCTTACGCCATTAACTCCTAACCTAGAATCCATGAACCCCCTAAGCACTAACCCCTTATTCTCTTAACTCGTGACCCTTAAACCTTAATCCATAACACCTAAACACCTTAAAACCTAACCCCTAACACCTAAATACCTTAATTATTGTGCCCTTAATGCCTAAATCCCTTTCCCCCCAAGCCCTTGGCCCTTAGCTCTTAACTTTTGAAGCACTTAACCAGTTAGTATCCAAGGAAAAAAACAAAACCTGAAACCAAAAAAATTACCTCTTAGGAGAATCCTTGACCTCTAACTAATAATATTGGTACCATTTGATTTTTAGAGAACTAGGTATTGGTCTCGAGGGTGTCTGTTTGTGGGTAATTCCCTTATTAACATGTATACCAAATGTAGAACAACTGGATAATTTGCAAAACCTAAATAGGAATTGCTCACAATATCTACACTTCATGTTGACATGGAGCTTGTTGTGCTCTCCCACATAAGGATTTGGCCATGAATAGATCACTCATAATGACACAGCCTCTTCAACCCTAATGAACAAGGAGCTAACCCTTAATACAAATATTTTTTTTGCTAAAAAATAAAATTGTGTCAATGTAGAATAATATACATAAGAGAAAATAAAATTATATTATCCTCATAAATGCTTGAAATAGCCTCACATTTTCTATCAGTGGTGAGCCAAGGGGTGAATGTAGGGCACTATTAAAGTTACATCATGTTTAAATTCCTTTTACATCACGAGATTTTTCTCCATCAGAGTTGATGCATCATCACAAGGGAGCATGACATATTTTTGTGGGGGAGCGATTAAAGTTGTAACACGATTCAAGTGGCATACAACTCCACTGTAAATGAAATCATTATATGTTTGTGTCAAGTTGTTAAAGAGGTTATTTATGAACTATAAATTTGGTACTTGGACTTCATCTTTTCATGGCCTTGACTCTAAGATAGATTTGTACTAGGAACACTTCATGCAAATAAGAGGGGGCCTTATTTTTTAACCCTTATACACACAAGAGCACTAGATGTTTCCCTTCAAATCCCCCTTGATGGTTTCAAAGTGGGTTTACATTAGTGTCTAGTTGAAAATAATGACATCATGATATTCATCTTCTCAATAACATCTTCTAGCTAAATACCACAATGCACAAGCTTTCAAAATAATCTCTCAAACTGCCCATCGATACCTTTGTGATATCAGACTCTATCGATAGGATGGAGTATGAACAAATGATTATTCATGTATAAGCTCAAAAAACAAGCCAATGTAGATTAATGCATGCACATTCCAAACATGACAATCAATTTCAACATCTTCTCAATAAAAAAACAAGTAATATTTTTTCTCTGTTCACTTTACAGCATAAACACCAAATTCAGCCATAATGTTAGGATAAGTTTAATGATATGACCGAAAACGTGGGAGGAGTATTTTGTGGTGTATTGAATAGGACTAGGGGACACACATGTAGCATGGATGGGTAGAAGTGGGATGTCCAAGCATGGTTTACTAAGATATATAATCCATGATGTTATAGGTCAATTTGGGCACCATTCTCAATGACCTGGTTAACTAGACATCATCTCCAGAACCAATGAATAGGGTCTATCATTCCTTATCATTTAAGTTGTTACATGTCCTAAGACAAAGAACAAGACAAATCATCCATGACTTTCATTTGCAAAGGTTTCCAAGATTTGAAGTTTATAATATATCATATGGGAGCTCACCAATGTTGTCTCTAAAGGGACTAAGTGTGTTGCATATGCAAGTAACCCCACTCAAGGGTGATCTGCAAAGCACTTCCCGACACTCATGGGTGTGTTGGTCACATTGGGAGCGAAATTCTCATTGTTCCGGAATCTCCACTTGGACAGTGCCTTCTAGAATAGTTCACATGTGTCAAACTTCGAATCCATGTGTCCATTTGATACCTCTGAGACTGGGAGCATGTCTTGCCTATTATTAGAAATTCATTGATTGTAAAACTACCTTCAGCTCCTCTATAAATTGAGCACAGATCTTAGTGTTGGGAAGGAAGAATTTGAGTAGAGAAATGTTGGTGGAATTTCAATTGAGGAATTGATTTGAGTGACATGTTGCTGGAGAGATGTACATTGTGATGAGGCTGGGATGTTGCTGGATATGGTGACACTAAATCAATCACTGGGTTGTAACCTCCCCTTCTATCCATTAATAAAGATTGCTGCTTACTTTCCCATATATGTATCTATATAAGCTTCTGTCTTTCAAATTATTAATTCCTATTTGATGCATATGGTTCATGTTTTATTGATTTAATTGAATAACTTGAATAGGCATCTGTATTATTGCTATATTTTGATGTTTAGTGTTCATCTTTGCAAGAAATATTTTGGCAATCTAGCTCAGATTTGAAGCTACAGCAAAAGTGACAGAAGGATAATAGGAAGCGCTTGGACTCCAAGTAAGTTCTTTGATATGTTATGTGTGTCTATTTACTGTTAGGAAATGTAGTTGCAAAGTCTTTAACCTGTTGTTCTAGATGAGCACTACATCTACGGAAGAATGTTTTATCCGTAATCCATAATTCTACATAACAAATTGGCGATTCCGCTGGGGAATTTACCCTTCATCCTTAGTGTATTTGCCTTTGGTTTTCTCTGTTTATTCACCCAGTAGCATTTACTCAGAAAGGTTAGGCTTTTTGAAATCAAAATTTGCATTAGAAGTGTGTTTAACAGTTGATTTTTCATTCTCTGACTGTGCTCAACGCACTGTTGAACATAACACAATGCTTTTCATAGCACTGTCTCCCTTCCAGGGGTGTGATGCAGCGCACTGTCTCCCCTTAGAGACTACGTTGCCCCCTAGAATCAGCCAAATTCCACTGAGTTTTTTATTTCATTTTCTTTCAGTTTGTTTTTTTCTATGTTATAAAGAGCCTGATACCTCAGATTGACCAGTGACCTTACCTACCTCTTCCTCCTTTGAAAGAAAATTTTGTTCAATTTTTATTTAAAGCATTTTTCTTTATCATTGACAAATTAATTTCAAAGTATTTTCATTGCTGCATTAGATCCATTTGTTCCTTTCTGAGTGGTTCATTAAGTCCCTGTTACCATCTATAATTGAGGATGTGGCTAAGGGTGGCGTCACAGAAGTGCAGGTTATTTCTTATGCCCAATATTTAGACTTGATTTATACTCAGTCTGGCACGCTCTATGAAAAAATTCCTAACGCACTGAGATCTAATTTTACTATTCCTCCTCAATTAAAGTACTCTCATGCCGGAGACGGCTTAATTGGCACTGCAAGCACACATGATACTACTGCATCTGATCCTTCGCCTTCTTCCGAAATTAATGTCGTGTGGTTTGACAAGGGAAAAAGTGACAAGAAACCCGGAAGCAAGAAAAAAGGGAAATCTAAGAAAAAACAAACTCCTAACCTGCAGGAAAGATCATTTGATCAATGTCTGGACCTAGGAAACCTCGTTATCCATGTATAATCTGTAATGAGGAACACTTTGTTCGGGATTATCCTCATTGTGTTAAAGTCTCAAAAATCATTAGGACTTCCAATGCGTCAGCTGTGTTGACAGATCCGTTTTCGAATCCGGACACAAATTTGGTTGCTACGGATCCAGCTTCTAGTACAAAAGTACTTATTTCATCTATCACAAAACCTTCAACATATCTTTTTCTGTCAACGCATAATAAATATTATGGTAGTCAGGAAAATGATCAACCTACTAACTCGACTATGAATCCGTCTACGAAATCAGTACCGCCTACTGCTATTCCTGAATTGAAAATCAAGCCACCAAAGGGAGTAATTCACAAATCGACATATAATCCTCGAGCAAGAGCTGCTCAAAATTATAATATAGTTGAAGATTTGGCTCAATCCCCTTTAGCTATGTCTGCTCTTGAAGTATTACAAAATTTTCCCTCCCAAAAACAGGCTTTATTGTCGGCTATTGGTGGAATTGATCTGACTGATTCTAATCTTGTCGTCTTTAATCATACGAGCTATGTGCCACAACTACCAGCAGAATTGGCATTATCCATACAAGCAAATGTTCTCAATCACCTTTTTCATCACACTATTATTGATGAGGGAGCATATACTTGTATTATGTCTCTAAATTGTTGGAATTCACTTGGCTTGCCGCGCTTATCACAATCATCAACGATGTTGAAGGCTTTCGATGGACGTACATATAAGCCTTGTGGTATTATTAATAACCTGCATGTTGAACTGGGGGGAAAAATAGTGAATGTTGATGTCGAGGTTGTTGACTGACCCCTTGACTATAATATTATACTTGGAAGGCAATGGGTATATGCAATGATTGCAATTGTTTCTACATATTTTAGAATGATTGCCTTTCCATATAAAGGTATTATCACAGTCATTAATCAGCTATCCTTCTTTTCCTATGCTTCATAGGTAACTGGAATTGTTCCATTCGTTCATGCACCCCAACTAGAACTTTATAACATTGGAGTAGGACTCTTAAAGGATTCCACTCTTATGGGAACCTTTGCATTACTGCTGCCTGCGACGTCGGCCAAAATTGCAAGTATAGAGACCTGCTACATGATCTCTTCCACTCCATTTGGCTTAAGGGAGAGTACGGATGATTCTAAAATTGTTACGTTGGATGAGTTTCTATCGCCCAACCCTATTGAGCTAGCATAGCAATCAATCTATCTGTCTTGGGCAGCAAATCTGAAATAAGCGTCACTGGTTGTTTGGGTTGATTGTTCCTTGGATTTTGGTACTCCATATGATCCATTTTCCTCAATTTTCTTGACAGATGAGAATAATTTGGAAGCCATGATGTCAGAAGGAGAACCATGGGAAGATTATCATCATCGTTCCCATCTTCCTGAGTATGAAGAAAATCATCTTAGTGAACTATATCACCCATCAATCAAAAATTTCTTTTCGAATTCTTTACCTATTAATGTAATGAATTCTAAGCGAAATATGTCAAATATTGAAGAAACTATTTCTGTCGATATTTCGACCAAACCTGGCATTGTAGAAAATATTCATGTTAGTGTATCTTCTTCTCCATCAGAACTCGAATCATATTGCTCTCTATTTCGTGAATTCAGTGATGTATTTTCTTGGTCTTACGAGGAAATGCCAGGCATAGATACTAGTATTGTTGAACACACTATTAATATGTATCCTAATGTCAAATCAGTGCGTCAACGGCTTCATCCTATTCATCAAAAGAAATTCGTTGCCATCAAAGCAGAAGTTGAAAAACTTTTGCATGCTAGTTTCATTTACCCTATTGCGCTAACTGAGTGGGTTTCCAATATCGTTCCTGTCAGAAAAACAAGGAACTATTAGAGTGTGCATCGATTATCGAGACGTCAACATTTCTTGTCCAAAAGACAACTATCCTACTCCCTTTATTAACCAAATTATTAACGATTGTGCTAGATGTGAAATATTTTCATTCATGAATGGATTTTCCAGCTACAATCAAATCAATATCCGCCCAAAGGATCAACATAAGACAGCATTCATCTGTCCCTGGGGCACATTTTCTTATAGGAAACTACCATTTGGTTTAAAGAATGCTAGGGAAACTTTTCAGAGAGCAACGGATTATGCTTTCAATGATATCAAGCACATTGTTCAACCTTATCTATATGATTTACCCACGCATTCACGAAATTGGATTGATCACCCGATGCATTTGAGAGCCATCTTCTTACGCAGCCGACACTACAAAATATGCCTCAATCCACATAAATGTGTATTTTGTGTTAGTTCTGGTCATTTTCTTGGATTCATAGTCTCAAAATAAGGAATTTGAAATGACCAATTGAAGGTTCAGGCCATTCTTGATTTTCCTGCACCATCAAATTTAGTTCAGATACAGAAACTTCAAGAAAAGGCTAACTTCCTAAGAAGGTTCATTCCAAACTAGGCCGAAATGGCTAAAGGATTTACCCAACTCCTGAAAAAGAGGCTTCCCTTCCATTGGGACCAAGTTGCGTAAGCCTCTTTTGATTTTGTCAAGAATACTCTTGTCCGAGCGTCATTAATGTATCCCCCTAATTATCAGAATGATTATTTCCTATATATCGTCGTGGCTGAAACGACCATTGCTATGGTTTTGGTCCAATTAGAAAACGAAATTGAACATCTGATCTATTATTTGAGTCGTAATATCAATGATACAGAAGTTAAGTATTCGTACGTAGAAAAGCTTGCCTTTGCAGCTGTTCAAGCTGTCCAAATATTTCGCCACTATATCTTGCTCCGAAAGACCATTGTCATTTCAGATTGCAACCCCATGACTTATATCTTATCACGTCAATTGCTGGGTGGGGAATATTCAAAATGGATTGTCATTTTGCAAGAATTTGATTTGGAATTCATCAAATCCAAGTCAAAGAAGTCTTTAGTTTTGGTTGAGCTTCTCTGTGACCTTCCCTCTGATATTACTGCAACTACGTCGGAACCATCAATTCTTGACGAGTCTATGTTTATGATCGAATCATCTAATCCTTGGTATGGATATTTCATCATTTATCTCCAAACTCAAACTTTTCGGCCTGATACCTCTCGCTCTAAACAGTGAGGTATTCAATACCAAGCCAAAGATTATCTGATCATTGGCGATACACTTTATCGTCGTGGTGTCGATACCATTTTAAGGAGGTGCCTCACTCATGAGGAGGCCGAAAAGGTTTTAAATGAATGTCATATTGGGGCTTGTGGTGGACATTTATCTGGATACACTACTGCGTAGAAGATACTCCATGCCGATTACTTTTGGCCTACAATATTTCGCGACTGCATCCTTGTGGTCAGAAGTTGTCATGCGTGCCAGATTTTTTTTCGTAAAATCCACAAACTGCCAGTGCCAATGCATCTTGTTGCCTCTGTGGGACCATTTTCGAAATGGGGTATTGACTTCATGACCTATAACCCTTGTTCATCAAGGGGGCGTGGTTATATTATTGTCGTATTTGACTACTTTACCAACTGGATTGAAGCGATGCCTACATTCAATAACACAGGACAGACAGCTGCATTTTTTTTCTTTAATCCTGTTATTGCACGGTTTGGGGTCTCGCAGGCTATAGTTATAGATCTGGCAAGCATTTTCGCAACCACATGATGACTGAATTAACTGCCAAGTTAGGATTGTCACATGATAATTCTACTCATTATCCACAATCAAATGGAAAAGTTGAGGCTATCAACAAGATTCTTAAACGTATGCTTCAACAAATGATAGGAGTTCGTAAAAGAAACTGGCATTTGATCCTGTACTCGGCCTTGTGGGCGTACCGAACCTTGATGAGAAATGAAACCAGATTTACTCCCTTTCAATTGGTGTATGGTCTAGAAGCAATCTTGCCAATCCAATGTGAAATAACGTTGTTAAAACTCGCAATCGACTTGTTACCTGACACCTTAGAAGAAGAAGTATGTATTTTTATCCTCATCCATCTTGATGAAACGCGTCGTGAAGCCCAATTGGCCAATGAAGTGCATCAGAGATGTATAAAGGTGTAATACGACAAAAATGTCCAGCCTCGCATTTTCTCAGAGGGCGACTTGGTCTTACTTTATGATAAAGAAGTTGATGTAATAGGTACAGGAAAATTTGATCCATTATGGCATGGCCTCTATATTGTCAAAAGAGTTCTTGCTAAGGGTGCCTATGAGTTAGTTGATTACAATGGAATTCTATTGGTGCAGCCCAGAAATGGGTTGTATCTGAAACGTTACTATGCTTAATCATGAGCGTAGTAATTTTTTATATTATATTGTGTGTATATATATGTATATATGTTGTTGATTTTCATTCACTGTCTTAGTTTGTTTTTAGAGTTTTCTTTATGTTAGTAATCCACTTTACATTTCATTGCAGATGTCTGAATCTTCGGAACCAATTGTTGGATATGTTGATGGTGCTAGTCGTAGTATGCAGAATCTATCCTCTACAGCGTGGGCCATTTTCGCTCCGAACGGCGAGATAGATTTTTCAAGGGATTTGTATCGGTAGATCGACAAACAATATCGCTGAGTATAGCACGTTGATCGAACTTCTCTCTAATTCCATTTCATTTGGTATTAACCGCATCATCATAAGGTTAGACTCACAACTTGTGGTATTACAACTTACTAGTGTTTATACTATTAGAAATCTAACACTGCATATATTGTTCCTAAGAGTTTGAATTTTGGAAAGAAACTTTGATTTTATTCAATATCAACACATTTCCAAAAATTTAAACACATTGACTGATTCTTTAGCTAATCAAGTTTTAGACAGAAATTTTCAACACATGTAAAGAAAACATTCACGTCATTGAATAGGGTTACACAATAAACCTAAGAAAAACACTGAAATCAAATAGATAGATAGTTATGTGTTTTTACAAAAATGTCTGCCCAAGACACATTTGTCATCTGACCTCAAAATGTATGCAAAATGTCAAAAGTAAACTAGTGGTGCTCGTGGTAACATGCTATAGATCTAGATGTCCTACGTAGTAACCGCATCCAACGGTTAGGAACACCTATAGTGTGACGATGCAGTCGCATGGGTAATTCTTCGATCCGGAAATTCGGAATACCGAAGGTCAACCCCTCTATGTGTTGCCAAAGCTCAACCAGAGTCTCAGCCATATCAAGTTCCTAAAGGACTTCTCTCTCGATAGCCCTCTCTACTAGCTCATCTGCTACACGCTTTAATGGTTCCTCCACTGGTTGAACTCAACCAACATCTGCATTACATAAAACATTTACTTTAGTCTTGGGAAAACATCAAAAAAACAAAAAAATTGTATAAAACTTAGGAAAAATGAAAACATGGTCAAAAAATTCTTACCCATTGCACCCCACTGAGCACCTTCTGGTAAAGCTAAATCTAGCTCTTTTCAGAAATCAACGCCTACGTATACATACTCATCGATGGCGACAATCTGTCGCCGGAACCAGGTGAAGAACCCAGTCGTGAACACAATGGTCGACTAGCTTGCATGCCTACCCATTAGTTCTAACCATCTCTGCATCCATGAATCTCTAGGATTACACACATCCAGTGTCACATGTTGTGGCTGCATCAGTGGAATCCATTCTAAAGCAAACGATATGAGGATCAAACCATAAATGAAGTTCGGGGGCAAAATCAGGTTCAGAGCTCAAAAATGAAAATGGTAACTATGCAATGGTAAAAATGAATAGTAAAACTCTTTTTATTAGTCATTTAATTGTTTTCAAATCATATTTATTGCTATGACTATGGTTTTATTATTTTTTATCATAAAACAGGTATTTTTAATCCATTTGATGTTGTTCTGAACAGGTCTTACAACTGATGAACAGATTAGTCGTGTAGATTTATTTCAAGAACGATTTGACCACAAAGCGTACTTTTTCTCCTTATTTTTTGAGCTTTTTTTAAAATGAAAAAGGATTTGAAGCACACTTTTATCTCTTTTTCGAGCTTCGATAACAGCGAAAAAGGAACCCCTGGAGTCTTCTTTCAGCTCTTTTAAGACTTCGATAATGTGAAAAGATTGTCGAGCACTTGCCTTTTCGAGCTCGTAAAAGTAAATGAATTGATATCTACTCAGTATAAGTTTAACCCTTTTCCAAACTGAGATAGATTATTTACGAAAAAGGAATACCTTAGTTAAACATGACTAAAGAGGTTCTCTCAGATATTATTTTACACTTTTTCGGATCTGAGTGACAACTTTACGAAAAAGTACTTATGGAGTTTTATTTCATCCTCTTTTTCAAACTCTCTAAATATGAAAAAGGACTAGGTTGTCACTGTCATTAATCTCGTTAAAACATAAAATAGCAACGGGCTTGTCAATCATGGCAAGAATCAAGTTTCATTCATTGATAGAATCGTAAAATTATTAAATAGAGATACTTTATTCGCCCAAAGGGTTGAATTATAGATCAAGCAAATGTTATCCTCCTCAAGCTTGTTAAAAAATAAAGAGGTGCTGGTCGGTAAATGACCGAGGAAAATTTTGGAAAGTGAACAGAACTTTTTACGGTAGCAGGTCGCTCTTGAACATGACACTTCACTCCATCACCGTGACTGTTTGGGTTGGGCAATCTTCTTGATGGTTCATTCATACCTATGGTTCATCATACCTTCACTTTGGTTTTGGGTCAATGCTGCCAACTCATCTCAATGTCGTTGATATGTTCAAGAGAAGTCATCAAGTGAATACTCATCCTTCTACAATACTCATAAACCTTCATTCTCATGACAGTCATCCCTACACATTGCTATATCAAGTCATACCTTTGTCGCTGAAATCAGTAACTCTCGTTTCGCAATAAGGTGGCTTCTTGTCGATGACAAATAATTATCCATGAATTTCACTTAGAAACATCATATTCCAGTACCATGAGGCTTGTTACAGCATCGACAAGATCCTCGCTTCCCGACTTTTGACCGAAAGATTTTGTTTGGCGTTCGACATCAAATAAATATTCACGCCTTAATAAATGTACTGCAGTACCTTGAGGGCCATTGACATCAATGGTGGTTCTCTTACATTTTTTAACAGCTCACATCATTGGCTGGTAATCAAACGATGTCTTACCATGTTCGACTACAAATCATATATTCGCATGGATAGACTTGTACCTGAATGATCGAGTGAATGAGATAAGAATACCCCAGATCTAGTTTCAGCCATCCGGGCTGCGATTTCAGGATTGTTGTACACATCATCTGTATGGTGACCTTACATACAGCTCGTCATCCAAACATGGGCCTATATCTGTAGGCATGTCTGTATTTGGCAACATTCCAATGTAGATGAATTTCTGAATTATGTATATGTTATTAGAAAGTTTATGTGTTGAGCATGGGAATGCCCTCCCTCAACAATTATGATCAAGAGGATATATCATGATGTAATGTATTGTAATATTGATGCAGGTCACCACTCCGCTTCATCTCCAGCCCCATCACAGTGTAAATCATCTCAATCAAAATATTGTTATTATTATTCTGACTTCATGCTTTAGGGGGCCATTGTTATAGGTCAATTTGGGCACCATTCCCAATGACCTGGTTAACTGGACATCATCTCCAAAACCAATGAATAGGTTCTATCATTCCCTATCATTTCATGTGTTACATGCCCTAAGACAAAGAACAAGATAAATCATCCATGACTTTCCTTTGCAAAGGTTTCCAAGATTTGAAGTTTATAATATATCATATGAGAGCTCACCAACATTGTCTCTAAAGGGACTAAGTGCGTTTCATATGCAAGTAACCCCACTCAAGGGTGCTCTGCAAAGCACTCCCCAACACTCATGGGTGCGTTGGTCACATTGGGAGCGAAATTCTCATTGTTCTGGAATCTCCACTTGGCCAGTGCCTTCTAGAAGAGTTCACATGTGTAAAACTTCGAATCAATGTGTCCATTTGATACCTATGAGACTGGGAACATGTCTTGCCTATTATTAGAAATTCATTGATTGTAAAACTACCTTCAGCTCCTCTATAAATTGAGCACAGATCTTAGTGTTTGAGAAGGAAGAATTTGAGTAGAGAAATGTTGGTGGAATTTCAATTGAGGAATTGATTTGAGTGACATCCTATTGGAGAGATGTACATTGTGATGAGGCTGGGATGTTGCTGGAGATGGTGACACTAAATCAATCACTGGGTTGTAACCTCCCCTTCTATCCATTAATAAAGATTGTTGATTACTTTCCTACATATGTATCTGTATAAGCTTTTGTCTTTCATATTATGAATTCTTATTTGATGCATATGGTTCATGGTTTATTGATTTAACTGAATAACTTGAATAGACATCTGTATTATTTCTATCTTATGTTGTTTAGTGTTCATCTTTGCAGGAAATATTTTGGCGATCTAGCTCAGATTTGAAGCTAGAGCAAAAGCGACAGAAGGAGAATAGGAAGCGCTTGGGCTCAAAGTAAGTTCTTTGATTTGTTCTGTGTGTCTATTTACTGTTAGGAAAAGTAGTTGCAAAGTCTTTAACCTGTTGTTCTAGATGAGCACTACATATAGGGAAGAATGTTTTATACGTAATCCATAATTCTGCATAACACACGCATTATAGAATGAGAAGGGGGATTAAGACCTCGTGGTTATGGGTTAATGGCTTATTGGTTGTGATAATGAGCTATGGGACACACATTCTCAAGGAGCTAAATACCACAACACATATATTTTACCTCCGTGTTTCCATAAAAGCTACCATAAAAGATGTTAAATCATTCCTCTCGAACCTGAAAAAACAAAATAGAGCAATACAAACAATGAATTAATTAATAACAATGCAATAAGAATAAAATAAATCAAGGGTGAAAGTGAACATAATTATCTAGGAATAGTAGAAATGCACTAATCTCATGCATTGGTTTAGTTAGTTTCATTTGCTAGAATCCTCAAATAATCCCCAACAATTTATGGATTCATGTAGCCTGTTTTGAAATTTCTTGTGGATTTTGTTCCTGAGTCCTCCAAAAGGTGCTTTGGTGTATGGCCCTTCTGGATCTAGGAAAACATTACTTGAAAAAGAAATAACAAGAGAATCATGGGTTGTTTTCATTAATGTAAGGCTAGCCAATCTAATGAGCAAATGGTTTGGGAATTCTTAGAATCTTGGTATGTTAACATTCCTACCTTAGTTTTATTTGAAGTCTTACAAACACTTTCTTGCATTGGCAATATATTTTTCTATTACTTTTCTCTTTCATGATGATAATTTGATACCCGTTGGGTCATTTTTGGCATGTTTTGATAAAAAAAAATTAGATATTGTTAGGATAATATACTATATGCCGTGATTTATGATATATATGGCTTTACTTGAATTCTCATACATGATGGAAAATAGATGTCTTGGGGTGCTACAATTTAAGGACGCGAAAGGATATCACTATATATTTATTAAAATGTCTGAGCTAAACACAATGGTCATTGATATGGAACCAATTACCTTAGCAACAAATCCTCTCATTTTGGATTACTTATTGAATCCAGGGAGTATCCAAAGCGCAAACTTATAAGGTCTTTTAAGTGACTAGATCAATAGCACTAAAAACCATCTTTACATTGGATGGCTCAACATCTTGATGATCCATATCCTATTAAACACAAATTTTGTATTCATTATTGCTTTCATCGTAGCACCTCCAATAGATATTGATGGTGTTCATGAGCCTATTTCTGGTTCTATTATTTATGGAAACAATATTACCTTTGAAGCCATTATTCCTACCTTTGAAACTATCAGTTTTCACTTCTATCCCATCAGGAAAGTAGTTTTTGTCGATTAATGGCTACACAACATGGACCCTATGAGGTAATTGTTCATGTCGTCGATGTTGTTACCACACAACACAGAAATTTGATGGTATATCATAGCCAGACACTCTATGATGGTTTTCATATATGCCCAACCTATAACAATGAGTTGCATTCTATTGTCAAAGCCTCCAAGGAATGAAAGGATTATATTCAAGCTTATTGTGACATGTTTCACTCACATGTTTATCTAAGTGTTGAGAATCATACTTTCTTTAGACTTTGTTGGATCCTCTCCTTAAATTATCACCTCAAAGGAATGATTCAAGTATATCTGTGAGGTGTGAGATTGATACCCTTATACCAAATACTAAAGACATCATTTATATCCTAATTAGATTTATATTTTCCTTCATTTTTCTCATCTCCTTTTGTTATATGTATGTGTGGAGATGTGAATACATTTCTTATATTTTATAGGAGCATCACTACATTGTAGGTGAGTAAGGAGGCCTAAAAATTTTATTTGTTTGCATGTTATTTGATCTCTTTTGGCATATTCTAATAACATTGTTCATCATTGATGTCACAAAATCATGGCCTCTTGTGCTCCTATAACGTTAATCATTCTTCATTCTATTACTTGAACACTAAACACAATTGACAATATCCTTCAAATTGAATATTAAACAATATTGGCAATATACTCCATCCAAAGGCCACTTTAATTTTCTTGATAAATATTAAAACTACTTTTCATTTGAAAAAATAAAATAAAATAATTTTTAATTGATTAAATGTTTTTTATTTTTTTATTTAAAAAATAAATAAAAATAAAATATTTTTTAATTAATTAAATGTTTTTATTTTTTTAATTTAAAAAATAAATAAATTATTGAAAATCTAAATATTTTTTTAAAAAATGAAAATTAAATTCCCGCCAAGCAGCTTTTAATTAAATCCAACCGAAAACAAATAAAAAAATTAGTGTTTGCCCAACTAGATTTTGGCAACACTTAACAAAAATTTAAGCCTGGGGAGGAGTTCATAAAAGCCCTTTTTTTATTTATGTTTAAGGTTTTTGAGGTTTAGCTCTTTTGGGACAGGTTGGAGGAGGACCGGCTTTGCCTCAGGGATCGGATCTTTCAAAAATTTTGAAGTGTGTACTTGGATGTACTTAGACAAAAAATATTGGGCAAACAGCACTAACCTTTCCAAGCCTTCGATGTCAATACATGGTTGTGTTCATTCTCTTCACTGAATTACATGCCAATTACAGTCCATTAAGAGGTACGGTTGAATTAGTTTATGGATATGGTAATTTCAGTAGATTATCGTACCTGGTTATGTTATACTTGAAATCTAGATGTTTATAGTTGCTATTGAGTGCTCTGCCTCTAGTATATATTTATTTCAATCTGCAATGTTGTTGCAGTGTTGTCTATATTGCTAATTTACATATATTGAGGTACAATAATGACTCTTATTAGCTCCCTCTAAAAAATGATTTTGAAGGGTGTTGGTTTCAAATCTGGGCAAAGCGTAAAGTGGTAACCATAAGTGATATTGTTTTGTTAATTTGGAGGAAGCACCACTCCTCCACTCTTCTACGCCCTTGGCTTTCTAGGTTTCTTGGTTGAAATATTCTCCCCCCTTCGGTTTTAAATTCATTGAATTTATTATAAATTAAACACAGAGTTTTCCCTCTATATCAAGTGTGGAAGATTGCAGAGTAGGTGGGATTCCAGCAGTTTGGGAAGACTTGAGACTGATTTCATTTAATTTTAGATCACGGTAGTTAGTTTTCATTTCTTTGGCTATGGATCAGGGAGGCAACTCCGGCGTAAGAGGAAGAGGTGGAAATGGTGGTCGAGGCCAAGGCGAAGAAGTTCTGTATCAAGGCAAGGGCCAGGGATAGGGTCAGGGAAGAGGCAGAGGTAGGGGTTTAGCGGATCAACCGCGAGGTCTTCTGCCTCAAGAACATATTTCTAATATTCCTGAAACTGTTCTGGCTTCCCAAATGAGGGATCCTAATATCAGTACTCAATATCCTTCTAGGGTACCTTCCATCCCTACGCAAGTGCCTCCACGGTCCACCTGCAGCTGAAGCCAGCTGCTCGACATCGATGGCTTCTTCGAAGGAGCCTGTCAAGGGATTTAGTAGTGTCCAGATGCCTTCGAGCTCTATTTCATTCAAATCCATTATAGTAGAAAAAAATTCGGAGAGTGGACACAGATCTAAGGCCACTCGTGTTCCCATTAATCAACCAGATGGCGGAGGCAAGAGAGCCATTGGGTCTATCAGACTTTATTCCAATCATTTCCGTGTTAATTTTAATGTGGGAGTGAAAATTTTCAACTATGAATTCTATATACAGAGTCAGTAATGGATTTGGGACGTAAAACGGGTCATTCACATCATCATTGTCGATAATGAATTGCACCATGTCGTTCACAACTTCCTGCAATCTTGACCGCAGGGCCATTACCTTTCGTCTCTTTAGCTCAAGGCTCGTTAACACCCTCTCTAGTGCCCATGAAAAGCTCTTCCCATCACTAGGTTTAACTATTACCTTCTTGGTGGCCATGTCCACAGACACGATAAAACAAAAACAGATAAATAAAATGCAATACATGATTTTAGCGCTTGATGTTGTACATCAAGGCATTGTATTCATTATAGCGGGCAATTGCAATATCCATCACATTCATAACGATCAAAATTTTCGTGAGCCTAATCTCTTGGCCTTTGTATTTTATTCATCATTCATTTATTTACTACCAATGAAATGCTTTTGCTTTTGTGATCAGTTCACTTTTCCCATTTGCCCTAGGCTCTGACTAGTAGAGAAAGGTAAATTCTGAAATATCAGGAAGTTAATTTTAACATATTTTCAAATATTTATGCTACTATACGTTATTTAATAATCCCCCTGATAGCCTTAAGAAATGCTTACTTTTTACAGCTCTATACATCATTTAATTCACCGTAAGGAGAAGGATTCTCACAACTGGTTTAATTGTAAATTGTGTGCATAATTTTGCCGGCAAACAATTTCCTTTAAATGGTAATGGATAACATTCATTATCTATGAAAATTTTCCACTATGACTTAGATATACAGAGAGTCACTAATGGATCTGGGAAAGCAAAAAAGGAAGTGAAAGTGGGTAGGGTTTCCAAAGAAGATACAATGGAAGTTAAAAATAAGTTGGAGCGGCCTTTGGTAATGCTAAAATTGTTTTTGATGGAAAGAAAACATATACAGTAAGTAGTGTTTCCCTGAAGGAAAATACAGTGTTAAACTACTAAAAGATGAAGAGGCCACAGCCAAAGAGTTTTATGTGGCGCTAAAGTATAGTGGGCATGTTCTTAGTGGAGTGACTTTGGCCCAATTTCTAAACACCAATGATAAGAAACATGTGGAATTAAATGTGGACCTTCTGCAGTTTTTGGATCTCGTCATGAAATAGCATCTGAAAGAGGATCGAATTCTAGTGGGAAGATGTCTTTATGTGAAGAAATTTGAACGAGATGGAGATATTGGCTGTGCAATGGTGGCTTCAAGGGGATTTTATCAAAGTCTGAAGCCCACGTCTCAGGGATTAATGTTGAACGTGGACCTATCTGCAATAGTTTTTCACAAAATCATTCTCGTGCTTGAGTATTTATGGGAAATTAGTAAAATTAACTGTAAAGAGAGTCAAGCTCTCTCTGAAAGAGAGCTAAGGGAAGCAAAGAAAGATCTCAAGGGGTTGAAAATTAAATCTATCCACAAGCGGTGTTCTCTTCTTATTGCTTTTTTGTGGTTTATGTAGTGAGGGATTTGTTCAATTATCTTATTTTTTGGGTGACATTGAGAGACGTTAGATCGGTGAAGATTTGTTCACTGTTTTCTATACCCGACTCTCCAATAGCTACTAACTACAATAAGAATGATGCCTTCTCTCTGCATAAGTTCTTTCTCAAACCCTTGCACGGAAGGGAGGATCTAAGTAATGAATGAAATGACTGTCGTAACAATACTATTTGGAAACCTTGCCTCTCAAGTGGTTCAACCCTAAAATGTGACTCAGGGATAAGCTCGCCCAAGAAAATAAGCATATTTGATAGTAACGAATTTGAGGCTAATGATGAGAAAGAATTTGGGTTGACAGTTTAATATATCACTTGCTACCTTGGCATCACCACCGTCCCACAATGTTCCCACTACTATTACCAGATCAGTCTCTCTTCACAGAATCGAACGTGCGTCTGCTCTCTCTCTTGACAAAATTAATACATTATGTCCTATCTCGAGCGGTTTAGAGAGAACAGACCCACATTCAATTTTTCCAAGAGATGTTGATATGCTCATAGCTATGGGACCATTTTGGGATGGTGGTGATTTGAAGGAAGCAAGCGATGGAAGTGATAATGCGGAGTAGAAAACTTTTCTAACATAAGCAAATATTGGTTGCATGCCATTAGTTGGTTGTTTTCCGAATACACTCAAGTTTTCTACCAAATGTACAAGAAGTCACAGTGGCAGAGTAAATGTTGAGGGAATTCTTGAATTATTTTTCTTATGAAGGATTTGAATGTTGGCATTCGAGCGAATAAGCTGCATTGTTTTTCAATGCCATGAATACTTTCACATATCTCTTATTCTATTATTTTTTAATTTATGCTCCTTTGGAGAAAAAAATTTCATTTTGAAATCCTTTAATCTATTACAGTGAATTGCATAATTTTGTAAGAATAATAAATTGTAGTCTAAACCGCCTCTTACTAGTGGAGGGATGGGGCCACCTATGTCACACGTTACTAGTAAAACTAGTCCTGATGGAATGATTCTTGTTCAAACGGAAATTGTTTTTAAGAAATCTTCCATAGGAGATACATGTGCTCAAGTTACAGGGGTACAGTAGGATACATATCAATTTGAACCGAGACCTTCGCTGCCAACTACTCCTTCATGTGATTTATCTAGATTTTCAGCTTCAATAAAGGCGTATTTAAATGACATTGTATCTCCTGTGGGTACAGGTTCATATGGGGTAGTCACGTCATATTTGGAACTTCAAGATAATGAATAAAAAGATTCAGATCTAGAAAATGGTTTCATTGTTTCTTTTTCATCCAAGGTTAATGTTAATTATCAAATAACAACAGAGGAGCTATCTGGGAAGGTGGCATGGGAGAATCAAAGAGTAGGAGAAAAGGAAATGAAGTCCAAGGTTATTCTCAACGAGCAACTTTTAGGGAACAGAAACCAAGAATGGATTTTCTCTAAAGAAGAATTTCCACCTTCTCCTTTTGATCATCTGTTAATTTTTAGTTAACGATGGTATGTTCTATGCTTAGAGTAATTTACGTCAATCTTTCCTATTATCCCAATTTCATTTCTTGTTTAGCAATCACATTAACATTAACAGTAAATGCTGATAGAACATAAACAAATAACCAAAACACAAGCCAAGCCAAGAGGACACAATATTTTGGCGGATGCTAGGGAAAAACCCCAATGTGGGGAAAACCCTTTGATCAAATCTTCTTGTTATTCTTCAAATTCAACTAAGAGAAAGTACAACTTACAGCAGTCAACAAAGTCAACATTGGTCAAACCAGAAATATTCCTTCTCCAATGAAGCTCGGTCAAACCCAGTCAAACTCGGACTCCAAAATCAGTCAAAGTCATCCCAAAACAGTCTACCAATAACTTGGTCAAACTTGGTCAATGTTATAGTCAAGCCTGCGATCAAACCTGCGATCAACTTGCCTAGAAATCTCGGATTTTGTGCCACCAGCTGCGGCCTAGCAAGATCAGATCTTAGCCCAAAAATCGAAGTCAGAAACTGAAGGTTGACCATTGGTCAACGTTGGTCAATGCTGATGTAGAAGCCCTAAAAACAATCTAAAAATTACAGCAAGAATCTGACCTTCCTTTCACATGTGTGGATGAGAGAGAGAGCCTTCTATGAGGTTGTACGAACCAATGAGAGAGGAGAGAGATGTGCGATGAGATGATGTCCAAATGACGATTGAGTCTCTCCTTTTTATATCCATCAGTGTGGGGTGGAGACACATCTTTTGGGGCTTATGAGCCTACATAACAATTTTGGATGACCTTAACAATTTGCACATGTTTGAGAGAATAAATTCAAAATCCAACTTCTTCTCATTCGAAAAAGATGATCTTTAGATCAATCTTGCACCTCTCGGGAAGAGGAATCCAACAAAAACATCATCTCCATGATATGAACATTCCAAAGTTGAGTTTGGCCCTAGTTTCCAAATTTAACATCATCAAAGTATATTGGTTTTGTTATCGAGTCACAATGTGTTGAAGGGGACAGTCAATGGGCGTTCACAACTCTTTTGCATGAAGTATTATGGAAGTTTTGACAAACCACTAGGAAGGTACCTCCAAGATGATTTGTTTGACCAGGTAAATTTTTTCTTCATGTTTTTTTCTTCTTCTATAGTTTTCAAGAAGTTTTTTTATTCATGTCTATTTATTCTTACGCAGTTTTCTCTTTCTATCTTGTAGAGTTTGCATTTACACGTAATAACTGGAAAATTTTGATGTAACAAAATACCAAAAACATGTAGAATTCTCATTGAAGTTTTTGTAATGAACCTTCAGAAGCACATATTGTTTTCTACATACACCGTCAGGGCAGCTTCATGATATTGGTAAGATAGTTACCTTTGTTGTTGACATTACCTGATGAACGTGAAGGAAAAATATGGTTGTGGCATAGGTGCTTAAAATGTGCAGGGAAAGATGGAGTTCTAGAAGAAACCTGATAAACCCCATCTTGTTTGTTTGGTGCTGCATGGTATTTATCCTTTAGAAAATTCCTAGAGATTAGTTTTTGTAATGATATTGTAGCAATTAGATTTTTCAGTTGTGGTCATTCATTACATTAAGGCTACAGGCTACCATAACAACCAAGGTGCCAACCCAATGATTGTGATGCTCCAGGGCTACAGACACCCTCTAGACCATAACCAATTCAATTCGTCAGTTAGTCCAAAACCCAAGTGGCACACCCTTCTCCGAGATGGCCAATCCCTCTACAATTCCCACCTTCCATGGTTCACCAACCGGTTGCTAGAATTTTTTTTGATTCCAGAGTACAAGCATGAGACTCCCCAATAATAATCCTCAGTCAATCTAGAACCCAAGTACAGGGTTCACCAACTAGTTTCCATAACCATGAATCACGAAATAATCCACTTGTATGCCTGGCTAGGTAACCAACTACCCCCTTTTATAAACATATCTCTCCTTTATTTAATATTATAATATGATATTATAACATTACTTTTTCATCAAGACACCTTTACTAGTCATGGAATAATCATCCTCAGATACTCTTTTGTCTAGGTCCGCTTATAGCCATTATGTATTTATTAATATGCATAAATTAAACTTATTTACCATATCAGGATTTATAGTCTCATAGCATAAAAATCACATACACATGGGCATATTGCCCTAGAAGCAACTCCTGACTCACCAACCTAATTAATTATGTCACGACTCACCAACCTAATAATCTCACATGTACATGGTGAGTACAACATAGGGGTTGAATAAGGGATGTTACATCCTCCCCCCTTATTTATGCACTCTCCTCAGTGCATTTATTATATACATAATCTAGAACTGTTGTTGCATAGTGACAATATCCTCTATGCCTTAATCCTCACATTCGGTATGTTTCAAGTCCACTATTCATATTTTATGTCAATATCTTTATTCAAGGACATCCTCAATTCCCTGTGCATGAATAAGGTCCAGAGATATTTGTCACACCCAACATTCATGGGTGTGAAACCCAACAAAAATTCCATCATACTTCAAAACTGAGATAAATTTTGAGTGCACATTTTTGCAAATGGCCATCATAAATATTTCCAGCCCATGAATATCTCTCCAAAACTAAAATTCTTCCCTTGCAACTATCTGGAAGCATACAGTACTGGTTCTATTGCTTCAAATGTAATTAAGGTCGAGCCTTTGTTATAAGAAGAAACTCATCCTCATAACTTTTGTCTGTGCATGAAAACATATTGCTGGAATCCTCAATTTAAGGACATCCTCAATTCCCTGTGCACGAACAGGGTCCAAAGATCTTTGTCACACCCCACATTGATGGGTGTGCAACCCAACACAAAATCATATTTCAAAACTGAGATAAATTCTAAGTACACATTTTTTCAAATGGGCATCAGAAAGGCTTCCAGAAAAATGAATATCTCTCCAAAACTGAAATTCTTCCCTTGCAACTATCTAGGAGCATATAGTACTGGTTCTGCTACCTCAAATTTAATTCAAGTGTTGTAAGATAAGGTGGAGCCTTTGTCATAGGAAGAAACTTGTCCTCATAACTTTTGTCTCTGCATGAAAACATAGTGCTGGAATCTTCAATTCAAGGACATCCTCAATTCCCTATGCACGAACAGGGTCCAAAAATCTTTGTCACACCCCACATTGATAGGTGTGCAACCCATCACAAATTCCATCTTACTTCAAAACTAAGATAACTTTTGAGTGCACATTTTTGTTGGAATCCTCAATTCACTATGCACAAACAGGGTCCATAGATCTTTGTCACACCCCACATTGATGGGTGTGCAACCCAGCACAAATTCCATCTTAATTCAAAACTGAGATAACTTCTAAGTGCACATATTGCTAGAATCCTCAATTCAAGGACATCCTCAATTCCTTGTGCACAAATATGGTCCAAAGATCTTCGTCACACCCCACATTGATGGGTGTGCAACCCAGCACAAATTCCATCATACATCAAAACTAAGATAACTTATGAGTGCACATTTTTGCAAATGACCATCATAAAGACTTCCATCCCATGAATATCTCTCCAAAACTGAAATTCTTCCCTTTCAACTATATGGGAGCATATAATATTGGTTCTGCTACCTCAAATTTAATTCAAGTGTTGTAGGATAAGGTTGAGTCTTTGTGATAGGAAGAAACTCATCCTCATAACTTTTGTCTCTGAATGAAAACATAGTGTTGGAATCCTCAATTCAATTACATCCTCAATTCCATGTGCACGAACAGCGTCTAGATATCTTTGTCACACCTAACATTGATGGGTGTGCAACCCAACACAAATTCAATCTTAATTCAAAAATGTGATAACTTCTGAGTGCACATTTTTACAAATGGCCATCATAAAGACTTCCAACCCATGAATATGTCTCCAAAACTGAAATTCTTCCCTTGCAACTATCTGGGATCATATAGTACTGGTTCTGTTGCCTCAAATTTAATTCAAGTGTTGTAGGATAAGGTCGAACCTTTGTTATAGGAAGAAACTCATCCTCATAACTTTTGTCTCTGCATGAAAACATAGTGCTAGAATGAATATCATCAGCCTCACCATCATCTGTCGGTCCCTCACTAATGATGTCATTGTTTAGATCCCCACTCTTATTGAAATTCAAAATGGATTTCTTGTCTACTACTCCCTCAGATATGTTGATATGATTTAACCACAAGATTTTGCTTCAGTCCTGTCAAAAAATTCAACTATATTGTTTATATTTGACCATTCTACCTCTTTTCTAACATTCACTTGTTCATTGTTATTTAGATTTAC
The DNA here is from genome assembly GCA_034641835.2 of Pinus albicaulis. Taxonomy (NCBI): domain Eukaryota; kingdom Viridiplantae; phylum Streptophyta; class Pinopsida; order Pinales; family Pinaceae; genus Pinus; species Pinus albicaulis. Next base: position 128,424,750 of record CM076577.1, on the reverse strand, counting down.
AAGAGTAACCTCAAGTTGGAGTGGTGTCTGAATGTGGACCTGGGCATAAGGCAGTGACTCATTTTTCAATGATAAAACTGAATTTCTACCAAAATATGTCCAGGACAGGTCCATTCACCATAATTCTCGACCCTCATTTTTAGCCTACTTTATTCTTCCATGAAATTATTTATCGTAATAGTTTTAGGTGTTATAAATGGGAGAACCAATGAGACACACCACATATGATTTGAGATTGTTTTTCTTGAGAAAAGTGTCTAGATTTCATTCTACATAAGGGCTGCCATAGTATCTTCCCTCTGGATTTGCAGTACCCTCTCCAAATGTACCAACAATGTTGTCTCTTTCCAATTATATGTTTCCTTCTCCATCTAAGATAGCAGCAACTTCTTCAAATTATCGCCTCAAATCTTCCTTTGTGAGCTTGTAAAAAAAAAGTTTTATTTTTCTTTCATCAAATGTACCATGTAGTGTTGACTCCTCTCTCCACTTACCCTTTTCCATCCCTTTCAACCACCATTATTTAATAAATATGCTAAACCATGAAGTAAAATTTAAAGGTACACCTAAAACATTGCCACAATGTTCTCTCTTCTTATGCTACTAAATTTAGCTGCTTTATATATTGGAAGCAGTTTTCATATTATTTTTTTATTTTGACCTTGTGACCTCTTACTTAATTTATGTAACTCATGGTTTTTCTAGAGTACCCATAATTGTGTATGAAAACTAATTATGGGTACTCCAGAAAAATCATGAGTTACATAAATTAGTGAAATTGTTGAGTGTCATTTTTAGCTCCCTACTCTTATTGAAATTCAAAATGGATTTCTTGTCTACTACTCCCTCTGAGATGTTGAGATGATTTAACCACAATATTTTGCTTCAGTTCTGCCAGGAAATTCAACTATATAGTTTCTATCTGACCATTCTCCCTTTTTTCTAACATTCACTTGTTCACTGTTGAGTTCACTATTTAACTTTACAAGAGTAACCTCAAGCTGGAGTGGTGTCTGAATGTGGACCTGGATATCAAGAAATCACTCATTTTTCAATGGTCAAACTGAATTTCTAACAAAAGATGTCCAGGAAGGGCCATTCACCATAATTCTCGACCCTCATTTTAGCCTGCTTTATTTTTCCATGAACTTCTTTATCATAATAGTTGTAGGTGTTATAAATCGGAGAACCACTGAAACACACCACATATGATTTGAGACTGTTTTGCTTGAGCAAAGTGTCTAGATCTCATTCTATATAAGGTTTGTCATGGTATCTTCCCTATGGATCTACAATACCCTCTCCAAATGTACAAGCAGTGTTGTCTCTTTCAAATTATATGTTGCCTTCTCCATCTAAGGTAACAAAATCTTCTTCAAATTATGGCCTCAAAGCTTCCTATGTGAGCTTGTAAAAAAATTCATATTTTTTCTTTCATCAAATATACCATGCATTGTTGACTCCTCTCTCCACTTTCCCTTTGCCACCCCTTCGAACCACCATTCTTTAATAAATATGCTAAACCATGAAGTAAACTTTAATGCTACACATAAAGCATTGCCACGATGTTCTCTCTTCTTATTCCACTGAATTTGACTCCTTTATATTTTGGAAGCAATTTTCATATTATTTTTTTATTTTTACCTTGTGATATCTTACATAAATTATGTAGCTCATGATTTTTATAGAGTACACATAATTGTGTATGAAAACTAATTATGGGTACTCCAGAAAAAATCATGAGCTAGATAAATTATTGAAATTATTGTGTCATTTTTAGCTCCCCACTCTTATTGAAATTCAAAATGGATTTCTTGTCTACTGCTCCCTCATAGATGCTGAGATGATTTAACCAAAAGAGTTTTCTTCAGTCCTGCCAGAAAATTCAACTATATTGTTTCTATCTGACCATCCTCCCTTTTTTCTAACATTCACGTGTTCATTGTTGAGTTCACTATATAAATTTACAAGAGTAACCTCAAGCTGGAGTGGTGTCTGAATGTGGACATGGACACAAGGCAGTGACTCATTTTTCAATGACCAAACTGAATTTCTACCAAAATATGTACAGGATAGGGCCATTCACCATAACACTCAACCCTCATTTTTAGCCTACTTTATTTTAGCTTGAACTTATGTATCATAATAGTTGTAGGTGCTATAAATGGGAGAACCACTGAAACACGCCACGTGTGATTTGAGATCGTTTTGCTTGGGAAAAGCATTTAGATCTCATTCTACATTAGGGATGTCGTGGTATCTTCCTTATGGATCTGCAGCACCCTCTCCAAATGTACCAACAGTTCCATCTCTTTCCAATTATATGTTTCCTTCTCCATCTAAGATAACAACAACCTCTTCAAATTTTGTCTTCAAATCTTCCTCTGTGAGCTTGTAAAAAAATGATTTTTTTTTCTTTCATCAAATGTACCATGCAATGTTGACTCCTCTCTCCACTTACCCTTTTCCAGCCCTTTCAACAACCATGCTTTAAGAAATATGTTAAACCGTGAAGTAAGCTTTAAAGCTACACCTAAAGTATTGCCACAATGTTCTCTCTTCTTATGCCACTAAATTCGGTTGCTTGATATTTGGGAAGCAGTTTTCATATTATTTTTTTATTTTGACCTTGTGATATCTTACATAATTTATGTAACTCATTATTTTTCTGGAGTACCCATAATTGTGTATGACAGTTAATGGCTATTCTATACTAATATATTGGACCTAAATTCTTCCCAAATTCAATGTGAGAGGTTTGGAACTATGATTGCATGTTTATGATATTCCTCCATAAATGTTGTGTCTCTACATTTGCCACCTTCAAAATTAGAGTTCCATGATGCACATCAACAAGATTGGTTTAGAAAGGAAGCTGCAAAGGTACTTTATGAAATATATTATACATATGGGTAGATGTTTGCTAATTAATTTATATGCCTATCATATCTATGGCATAGGACCCCCCAAATCTAATCAAATGTGCATTTTGATTCAAATGTACAGGTTGTAGATAAAGTGGAAATATTCTTTAGATAGGTTTTTAATTTTCTCTATCAGATAGGATAGGAAATCGCCACATTTTGATCCTTTTAGTCTAGTATTAAGGTTACTGAATCAGGGAGGCAAACTGCATAGCTTGAAGGAATGTTGCATAAAGAGATACTTGAATTTGAGGTGATATTATAGATGTATATAAAGGATGTTTAGTATACTTAGGTTGTCTAACATGATATTATGCTAGAATAATCTTTCTATTTAATGAATATTTCCTTATTTGTTTATAGAAATTTCTTAGTTGGAAATAATTTCTTCATAGTGTGATTTATTCTTTTAATGCAATCTGTCAAATTCAAATAGGGTTTGTTGCAAGAGGCCAGCATTAGTGGCAGGCAAGTTGGAAGACATGTCATTGATATTTCAAAGCTAAACAGTATAATACGTCTTCTTCTTTATGAATCCTATGAATGGGATTGTCATCTTTGCCATTATTCATAACTGCATCATATATACTCACTGTTTTTTACTTTTTGGCATGCAAATCGGGCTTTTAAAGGTAGATGTTTATGTTGTCACAATAGATTTACATGATTCACAAGGTGAGAAATCAATCTTTAGTGTAATTGCATATTTTAGGTTTTATAATTATAGGTTATTATAGACTATAATTGTCTTCAAGGTTTCATTTTTAATTGAGTATTCAACCAAACATATTGAGTATCTTATACATAACTATTTTTTATTTAGTATCAACTCTTTTGGTTCATTAGAATTAAGTCCATTTTGTATTGGCCGATAATTAAACAGATTGTTTTTTTCCAATGTTTTGCAGTCTTAAAGTGAACTAATTATTGTGTTATTTTTTGGTTTCCACTTCTGAAAAGAGGTACTCTTACTGTGATAAGTTTCAATATTTTTTATTTGTTGGTTGTTGTCATGTTTTGAGTGTGGACTTGTGAAATTCCAAATCGCATGTCACTATCTATATATATATATATATATATATATATATATAATTCTCGTGTGGTTCCTTGAATATCCGTGTTACATTTACACAAAAGTTTAGATATCATTCAAATATCTAAAATTTCTAATTTTAATTTGAATATTTACGTGATAAAGAAAATACAAAGGTCCGAATTATAAAAAGACACCCAACAACAACAACATTGATATTTTTCTTTCATTCAACCCGTAACATATTACTTTTGTCTTCATCAATGCTCTTCTTCCATATGTTATCCACTTATGACATTTCCTTTGCAATATTTGGTGCATTTGCGAGTTATAGGTTATTTGTAGGCTATAAATGTATTCAGAGTTTCAATTCTAATTGAGTATTAAACTGAACATATTGAATCTCTTATACATAACTATTTTCCCTCCATCCACTTTTTATAACTTCCATAACCATTAGGTAGGGACCTGCAACTTCGATGATTTTTTGCTTGTTTAGTAAAAGATTGTTGAGACTTTAATTTATTGAAACTTGTAGAATTTAAAATCTATAAAGTTTCAAGATATAATTTTTAAAATTTTAATTCTTTAAAGGGTGCTAGCTCAATGGAAGAGCACTTGCTTTACAAGTAGGACGTTGGTGGTTCGATTCCATCGTGCCCTGATATTCATATGGAATGGAGGCAATTAGTTTTTGGTGACAGAGGCTCTTTTGATCATCACCAATGAGATTATGGTGACATTTTTCGACCCTCACGAAAATATGAAATGGTGATGGTCAACGAACGCCACCATATATACGCACTGATAGTGAAAACCGTGAAAGGTTCGTCACCATAAATCGTTGTTGTTGATATGAAATGGTGAGGGTCATTGTTTGCCATTATAATCATTATTCATGATAGACATTAAAGTCACCAATGAGCTTATCATGACATTTTTTGACCCTCACCAAATATAAACTGGTGGCGGTCAATGAACGTTGCCATATATATGCACCAATAGTAACGGCCATGAAAGGGTCATCACAATAAATTGTTGTTTTTCATATGAAATGGAGACAGTCACAATCCGTCATTATAATCAATATTCGTGATGGGCCTTGAATGTCACCACAACACATACTTTCAACGACGCCACCTTTGGTGACGTTCAGTTTTTTGGTGACCGAGTCTATTATCTATCACCATTGCTCATATGAAATGGTGACAGTCACTATCTGTCATTATAAATCATTATTGGTGATGAACCTTGAATGTCACCACAACACCTATACTTTCAGCGACGCCACCTTTGGTGACATTCAGTTTTTGGTGAAGAAGGCTCTTTTGATTGTCACCAATGAGCTTATGGGGACATTTTTCGCCCCTCACCAATGTCGTTTTTTCTTTAGCGTAAGGAGGACAAAGCCCCTGTTAAGGAAGCAGCCACAAGAGAAACCAGATCTAGATCATCAGCTGGTAGCAAAATAGAATTGGATAAGCTGGCTGAAGCTGCAACACACATAGAGGAAAGGTAAAAAGGGTTTTTGATACAAGTACATTTTTGCTTATCAGTTACAAATTTGAACAGTAGCTTAGGTGTCATGGAATATAATTCTGCACAGAATTTTCAGCATTTTTTGTGTATTTTTGAAAAATAAACAGGGCGCTATCGTAATTTCCGGTAGCATTCCAGATTTTACGCATTTACAGGTTTTTACCGAAATTTCCAGCCGCACCTGTTTTAACTGAATTTTGACACCTGTCAGCAATTTTTCCGAGCTAGTTAAGGATGGATAAGAACCCATAACCAAATGGATAATACAAGTGATGGTGAAAGGTGGTTATGAGGTTGTTGTAGGTCTTATTAAATGGAGCTTCGTGGTTATTAAAGACCCAAGACACAAGGAGATAAATCAGCGGAAAAAGGGGCAGTGTGACAGCACACTTAGTATTCCATCCCAAATTTCTTCTCTTATTTCTTCTCCACCTATCCTTTCTGTTAGATTTTGATGAGATAAGGTTGTAATGCCTTTCAACACATATGTTATGTTGGAATTAATATTTCCTTATTTTTAGAAGAGATGGATTTGGTTCCTCTTGCTATATATACCACTAGTAAATACTATTTCCATGTTGGATGTTGGTCTACTTGAAGACTGAATATAATAAAAAACCTTTTTGCTTCATGCTCGAGGATTTTGTGACTCAATGAACATCTAATGTGTGGTTGGTCTCTTTTCTTTTTTAATTTATTCTAAAATATGAATTGTAGCAACTAGTAAAGTGTGAGTGAGAAGTTGTTAAAGGATTTAACAATAAATTATTTGCTTTCAGTTTTCTGCAAGTTATATGTGTGTTATAGAACATGTCAGTGAATATTTCATAAAGGATTTGTGGAATACTGTATACATTGAATCTATTTTCTTAATGTTGTTTGCTTTGCATAAATAGAGTTTGTGTAAAGATCCATCATCATAGTTGTGTGACTGATTTAGGATAGGAATATTTCCTTGAATTGGTACCAGTTATTCATCTTCTTCCACTAGTTTAACTATGCTCCCTATACTACTTTTACCCACACAAATTATAATTTCCACAGCTTTCCAAATGCATGAAAGCCTTAAAGAACATAAAATCATTTCAAAATCTTTAAGAAACCATCCCACCACTCAAACAACCCCTTTAAAATTTGAAATGAACTATGATGTGTAAGGATTACTCCTTATGCAGTCAAGGAGTGACTCTGTGTGCTAACATCTTTGGCACTGTTGATGGGGAGGCGAATTGAAGTTTATCCTTGGGTGAGTGACAAAGTTATAAGTCTGGTTCTGAGGTGTACAGTTCCAACTGTCTTTTTAGACTGCTTTACACCTAGTGACTCCATTTTTGAAGTTTTGGCTCCTAGAAGTACTAGAACCAGGGCTAACCCATATGCCCCTTTGAGAATCCCAATTTCTGACCCTGAAAATCTAATCAAGAAAAATAATAAATGAAATTTTGTTGCTTCTACTATTGTTTTCTCAAAGGTTGTCCCTAAATCAGTCCTCCAAACTTTATCCTATGATTTTGCAGAGAATCCTATACCTCCTTTGTTTTCCAACCAACAAATAGTACCTACATCACAATTTTGTGCTTCATCATATGTTGTTCACAATCCACCAATTGTTATTCCACAAATCCCAACAACCCACACCATGGTAGGTCCAAACCCACCCCCTAACCAAATGGATGCAATTGTTGTTGCAAGGTATGCCCCTTTGGTTTTACCTCAGCCTATGACTGCATTACATGTAGGATATCATCTCAAGTACATGCCTAATTTTAGTGGTGAGGGAGAGGTAACAGCTGAAGAACACCTTGCTGATTTTTATGCCTATGCTGACAATCTGAATATTGAGCATGAAGATCTCTGGATGAGAGTTTTTGTTTAGAGTCTTGAGAGTGATGTAAGGAAATGGTTCAAATCTTTGACAACTAGTATCATAACTGGAATTGAAGCCCTAGATGATACTTTTTAAGGAAATGAGGTGATAAGAAAGATTTTCTATATTATATCACTCAATTTGGTGCAATAAAAAGAAAAGAAGGAGAATCAGTTTCTGATTTTTCTAAGAGATTCAATAAGATGTATAGAAAAATACCTATTGAAATCAAGCCTACTGAAGCTTCAGCCAAAATCACTTATGTTGGTTCTTTTGATGCTGATTTTTGTTTATTATTGAGAGAAAGAAGATCTACAACACTAACACAAATGCAGGACAATGCACTGGAGGTAGAATCTAATGTGTTAGCATCTGATAGGCTCAGAGGAGGAATTGATAGAGAAAAAAGAAAGCAAAAAGTTGAAGTTTCGACTTCAGGAACTTCAGACATTGATCCTAAGTTAGATGAGCTGACCAAGATGGCCAGGTCATTGACTTTTGAGATGTCCAAGATCAAGATGGAAGCAAGACCAGCTACTACCAGAAATGTTTCATTTGATCAGCCAAATAGGCAGAAATTTAGAAGACCTAATGTTCCTCAAATTTAGCAACGATAAAGGAGAGAGATTTATGATCAAAAAGTTTGGCCTCCTTTGCAGAACGCTATATTTGAAGATGAAGAGGAAGCTGAAAGGTTGGAGAAGGCCGCTGATATCAACTGTCTGAGAGACAAAGAAGGGATTATTCATCTTACACAAGCAGAGTATGAGGATTTCATGTCATATACTCAGAAAAATGAAGTGGTTCCTGATCATTCCATGATTGCCATTGATCATCAAAGTAGATATAATCTTAGATCAAAGAATATTGATGATAATCCACAGCCTGTTTCACAACCGAAGAAGAATAGGGACGCAGTTAAAATTCCAGCTGAAAAAAAAGTTTTTTTTTTTTTTTTTTTTTTTTTGGTAAATAAAGAAGGATTTGTTCTATTAAAAGCTCATAGTACATAAGGAGTTACAATCGAGAGAAGCAGAAAATCGGGGGAGAATGAAGAAATCAGCGATCCACCACGGTTTCATGATGTTGTCAAGAGAAGTAGAATAAGAACAGAAGGGGCCAAGAAGACAGACAGAGAGCTCTATCTAGAGTGGTTAGAGTCTGCAGTACTTCTTTTTTGTGACTTTAACCCAGCCATCGGGGGTCGGGTGGATTGAAACCACTTGAAGGTTGTTGCTGATCAAAGGAAGAGATTCTTTATCTAAGTCAGAGGAGTTGGACTCATGCGTACGTTTCTGGAGATTCGAGGAGGTAGGGGGCTTATCAGGGATAATCGGGGAATGCGATTGCTACTAAGTTGCAGTCTCATCATCTGATTCACATGCTTCATCGTCTGAGTTGGAGGACTCAATGTCTTCCATGGGAGGCGGATCAAAGGGTTTCTAGATTTTGTCTTTCGGTTAGCGAGTGCTTCTTTTCTGTTGGGCTAGAAACATAGCACAAGAATTTTGAAGATGACCAGTTTGATGGCAATGCTAGCAGCGCAACGCTGTGTTTTCATAGTTCAAAGTCTGTGACCAAGAGAAATCACTGACTTTGAGAATGATTTGGTCGGGTAAGCCTTTGTTGATGTCAATCTTGGCACATATTTTGTCGTAGGTGTAGAGTCCCTTCAGGCCTCTAGAGGGATATGTAGCAACAAAGCGTCCCAAAGAGTTTCCAATGGCTTGGAAGACCATACAGTACCAAAGGTGAGCAGGTAAAGTTAGGAAGCCTTACCCAGACCGGAAGTTTGGTGATGATTGTCATGGAGGGATCAAAGTCTGGGAACCAGCGGGTTAGGAATAGCCCTGCTTTGCCCCAGAACCAAGGACCACCTATAAGGGTTGTTTAGTAATCCTTGCTGCAATAAAAAATAACGATAAAGAAGCCCTTGGAGTAGAGAATGAACTTGCATTTTTTGGTCCAAGTGGAGTGAATCCATTGGTATAAATCTTCTATGCGGAGCCAGAGGCCATTGAATCTGAATATGAAGGAATTTTCTGCATATATTTGAAGCTATTCTTCCAGATCCGGGTGGGAGATTTCTACTGATGGCACCTCCTCCATTTTTTCTACGAGGAAAGGCTTCGGAGCCTCTGGGGGATGAGAAAATTCATTGGAGGGTTGAGCATTTATCGCTTCTTTGTAAGAGAAACCCTTGGCAGCAGAGGTTTTCCCTGCTGCACCTCACTGCAGATGGAGGGAAATATTCACTGAATCATCCTTTTCTATATTGTAAAATGAGAGAGGGAGAGGGACTTCGAGCTGTTTACCTGCATGAAGAAGACACAGAGATGAGGAGGGGATCCCCAGCCTAAGTTCAAGGGCCTTTGAGAGGTGAAGCACCAGGTTCGTGGATTGAACCCACAAAATTAAGGTTTTTCTTGTAAGAAGAACAATCTGAATCTGAAAAGACTGGGGCTGAGGATATGGCGGTTCCTTGCTGCCAGAGAAGGGAGACAGAACAAGTCTGAATGGCACGTTGCACTGCAGGGATGTTTCCTTGCGCTTGAAGAGATGATGTGTCATGCGGTCACCCAAAAAAGAGGTTGTTGGGGGAAGACTCAAAAGTGAAGGGTGGTTGAGGATCCTATGCAAACAGAAGCTGTAAGAGTCGGGCTCGCAGCTGGACAGCTTGCATATTTTCTTCCCTACCACAAAGAGCCGAGGAGATGACCCGAATCTGTCTGCAGGGGCGTCCTCGACCTACACATTGTGGAGAATTTCGTTTCTTTCTGTTGTAGGGAGGACCGAGAGAAGAAGTGGTTGGGATGTTAAAGAGAGATATGTGCCTCCGCCGCATCCCACACAGCAGACACCATGGGGAATCTAATGAGGGAGCACAGGTTCAGGGTTTCTGAGGCCGCCATTGGTAGCAAGGCACGACTGTGGCATAGCAGCGGAAAAGGAGCCATCAACTTTAGAGAAAAATCACTGATGACCAACTGAGTTAAAAAAAATTAGCTGAAAAACAAGTTGAAAAACATATATTACCGGAAATTTCGGTAATAGTTAATACTCCTTCACTTGAGGTAAAAATTTCTCACAAACTGCCCCATGTTTTCAATTTTGAGAATGAAATACAAAAGATAAAGATTCTTCTTCCTCTTGTAGAGCTTATGAAAAATGATGATTTCAAAAATACATTTATGAAAGCTCTTCAACCTCCACCTACCGAAGTAGCTTTTGATTTTGTTAACCTTCAAGATGACAAGCCCATTGTTATTCTAGGTCCATTGGTAGAAGACAAAGATTACTCTACCCCTCCTTTCTATCTATCTCTGAATATTCATGAAAATATCTTGCATAATTGCCTAATGGACTCCGAAGCCTCACATAATTTAATTCCCAAGATAGTCATGGATGAACTAGGTCTTGAGGTAACTAGAGAATACCAAGATATCTACTCCTTTTATTCCCAAAAATTTCAATTCCTTGGTCTCATCAAAGACCTTGCAGTAAGCCTTTTTCAGTTACCCATGAGAGGGATGGTGATGGATATTGATATAGCTGACATTCCTCCTAGATTTGGCTTGTTACTTTATAGGTCATGGATTAGAAGGTTGGGAGGAACATTGCAAATGGATCTCACTTATGCTATTGTCCTTGTTTTTGGCGAAGAACAAAGAATACTTCATAGAGAATATTAGCTGGCATATATCATTAGTGACAGCAAATACCCCACTAATCATCCAATTTATACTAGAACAATTGATGTTGGTTCAAGCATATTACACATGGATAATGTTGTCCTATCTGCAAAAAAAAATCAGATTTTGAAGCCTATTGAAAAACATGTCAGTTATGAAGGTTCTCAGCTATGGAAAATGTACTTTGAAGGCTCATGTTCCAAAGAGGGAGCTGGTGCAGGAATAGTTCCCATTTACCCTTTTAAAGAGAGCTCCATTTTTTATTTCAAACTTGAATTTGAAGCAACTAATAATGTGGCTAAGTATGAAGCTCTGTTGATTGGTTTAAAAACAACGAAGGAAATGAATATTTCAGAAATTTTTGTTTTTGGAGATGTTGAACTTATCATTCAGAAAATCAGAAATGTTTATCAAAAAAAAGCATCCCAAACTCAGATATTACCGGAATGCAGTATGGATTATTGTAGAAGACTCATTCTTGTCTTTTAACATTTCTTTTGTTCCAAGAGAAAGTAATTTTTTGGCTGACTCACTTTCTATTTCAGCAAGCTCATTCAAGGTTCCAATACCTATGAAGGTGAAATATGAATTGGAAGTTAGGTTTAGACCTAGTATTCCTGATAATATCAAGCATTGGAAATTTTTTGAAGATGATCATGAGATTAGAGGATTTATTGAAGTTGTTGAAAAGTTTTCTATCCTAAACATTGATCAAGATGAAGATTTCATGAAGGGTGATGCTGATTTGCAAGACACCAAAAATATGCAAAAACAAATTGTTGATTATACTATCATTCAGATACCTCCAATCACATTCCCAAGGGGTTAATCCCACTTGAGAAGCTCTTTGGTCACAATGATGTCTCAGTCAAACCACAGTTGGATGAAATAGAAGCAGAATTGGAAGATTTCAATATGGGCACAAAAAAAGAACCGAGGTATGTGAAGTTGTCAAAAGTTTTAACAGAAGAAATAAAGGTTGAATACCACAAGTTGTTTTCTGAATTTGTTGATGTTTTTGCTTGGAAATATGAATATCTTAAGACATATGATACAGCTATCATTGAGCATAGGATATCATTGAAGGATGGTACTAAGCCTTTCTGACAGAAATTAAGGCAAATCAATCCACTATTGTTACCAGTGATGGAGAAGGAAGTTAAGAAACTTTTGGATGCCAAAATCATCATTCCATTGAGATATTCAGATTGGGTTGCTAATCTAGTTCCAGTAAGGAAGAAGAGTGGTGAAGTCAAATTATGTGTAGATTTCAGAAATCTTAACAAATAATCCAAGAAATATAATTACCCTTTGCCAAGATGGAGCATATTCTTCAAAAGGTAACTAGTTCAGGCATAATTTCCATGTTAGATGGGTTCTCCTGGTACAATCAAGTTTCAGTTTGGTCGGAAGACCGAGAGAAGACAAAATTCACTACTCCTTGGGGAACATTCATGTATGCAAAGATGCCATTTGGGCTTATGAATGCTGGAGCTACTTTTCAGTGTACTATGGACTTTGCATTCATTGAAGAAAAGGACAAATTCTTGGTCATCTATTTAGATGATATTACTGTTTATTCTTCTTCGGATCAAGAACACCTTCAGCACTTGAGACAATTATTTGTTAAATGCAGAAAATATGGTATATCATTGAATCCAAATAAGTCTCATTTTTCTCTCAAGGAAGGTAAGATGTTGGGTCACATAGTTTCTAAAGATGGAGTGAAATTTTATCCTAAGAGAGTAATTGCAATTCAAGCTTTAACACTTCCAAGATCCAAGAAAGAGGTTCAATATTTCCTTGGTAAGATCAATTTCTTGAGAATGTTCATTCCAAATTTTGTTGAAGTGGCGAAACATATTACTTGCCTGTTGAAGAAGGAAAAAGAAGTCAAGGGGACCATTGAATCCAGAAATTCATTTGAGCTGATAAAAAAAACTATCATTGAAGCACCTCATCTGGTAAGCCCTGAATACTCAAAGCATTTCTTGATCTTCTCATTTTCCTCACAAGATACTATTATTGTTGTTCTGTTAAAAAAATATTTAGAAAATAAGGAAGCTCCCATAGCATTTTTCAGTAGAGCTCTTAGAGAAGCAGAATTGAAGTATGAAATGTTGGAAAAACATGCCTATGCATTAGTGAAAGATATGAAAGCTTTTAGAGTTTATATTCTGCATGCTCAAGTTATTGCTTCATCTACTATTAGAGAGATATTAGTTCAGCCTGATATTGATGGAAAAATAAGTGGGTGACTAAAGTTCTTGAGTTTGATTTAGAGATAAATCCTACTAAACTAATCAAAGGTCAAGGATTAGCCAAACTACTAGCTGAAGGAAACTGTAAAGTTTTGAGCTTGAATTTCATGGATGACAAATTTTAAGGAAAGATTTATGAACCTATAGACAACATGGCAGTGCATTTAAAGCTTTCTGAATGTAGTTGGTATAAGGACATCATCTATTTTCTACAGCATTTTAAACCTCCTCCAAGTTATGATAAGAGCAGAGTAAGATATTTGAAGCTGAAAATTGTTAAATTCTGCATTAAATATAAATGTGTATATTGGAAATATCCTACAGGGGTTTTTTTGAGATGCAATGACCCATATGAGTCCAAGAAAGTTATCTTTGATATGCATAGAAGTGTATGTGGAGGACATCACTATTGGAGAACTACTACATACAAAATATTGAGAGCTGGCTATTTTTGGCCTAGCTTGTTTTCTAATGTATGTGCTCAGGTGAGAGCATGTGAAAAATGTCAAAATTTCACAGGCAAGAAAAATTTGAAGTATTTGCCTCTTAAGCCCATAGTTGTTTATGCACTATTTCAGCAATGGGGCTTAGATTTCATTGGATAAATTTATCCAACTTAAAGTGGACAGCATCGCTGGATTCTTGTTGCAATTGATTACTTCACCAAATGGATTGAAGCAATACCTACCAAGAATGTTACTCATAAAGTTATCATTAATTTTATGGAGGGAGTCATAACCAGATTTGGATTTCCATAAAGGTTAGTAGCAGATAATGCAGTTGCTTTTAAAGCCACTCCATTGGTAAATTTCTGTGAAGATTATGACATTCAAATCACTCACTCTACAGCTTACTATCCTCAATGGAATGGTTTAGCTAAATCATCAAACAAAATTTTGGTAAGAATCATGACCAAATTTTTGGAGAAAAACAAGAAAGCCTGGGATTCAAAACTAAAGTTTTCTTTATGGGCAGACAGGGTGACAATCAAAAATTCTATTAATACATCACCTTTTCAAATGGTTTATGGAACTGATGTTGTTTTTCCAATCCAATTATCCATTCTTGTAGCTAAATTTCTGCGAGATCATGAAGCTGAGCCAAATGACATGACCAGGAGAATTTATCAAATCATATAAGTGCAACAAAAGCGAGAACAACAATATGATTTGGTGAGAAAATATCGGCAAGTTGTAAAGCAAGTTTTGATAAAGGAACTAAAAAGGAAGATTTTCAGATTGGAGATTTAGTGTTGAAGTGGGATGCACAGCATCAAGATCCAAGTAAGCATTCCAAATTTTATGCTTTATGGCTTGGTCCTTTCAGAATCTCAAATATTCTAAAGAAGAATACTTTTGATCTGCAACATCTTGATGGAGCAGAATTGTTTAGAGGCCCATTCAATGGGCACTTTTTTAAAAAAATATTTTACTAAGGTTGTTGGTAGCCTAATTCTACTCTAAATACCGGTGTGTTTCATAATAAGACTCCATAGCCCAATGACAAGGCACTGAAACTACAAAAGATACTTAGAGCCTGGTAGGGAGAGCTCTATCGCTTGTGGAGCCAATGTTAGCTTAGTTCTTTGCTAAGTCATGAGTACATTCCATAGTTTTATTTTTAGGATTAGACTTCAAAAAATTTCAAAATTTTCAAAAATATTTTTGGTTGCTACTGGAATTTCCGGAAGCACCAGTTTTAACCCTTTCGGACAGTCTGTTATTTTCCTGTTTCTATATTTTTTATTTTTATTTCAATGTTGTCAGAATTTCTGGAAGCATACATTTTATTTAAAAAATAAAATAAAACGAAAAAGTGCATCCACTTTAGCTAAACCACGTGTCATAGTGTAAATACGCCTCAAATATTTTTTAAATCTTTTTAGATCTCATGATAGGTGTCATATTGCAATCAGTTAGTTTAAGTCAAGTCGTAATATACGTTGAGCCACATGTGTCATCCGCAGTTATGAACTGAACCGTTACTCGTCCAACTTGTTAACCCCAAGTCAGTTATCCATGTGGCTAGGTACGTGTTTTTCTGAATCAAGGAGATCGTGGTTATTACTCTCAATGCCATAACCGTTTGGCTGGCTGCACATCAGTGTTGCCAGAAATTCTGGCCAACT
This sequence comes from Pinus albicaulis, assembly GCA_034641835.2. Classification (NCBI taxonomy): domain Eukaryota; kingdom Viridiplantae; phylum Streptophyta; class Pinopsida; order Pinales; family Pinaceae; genus Pinus; species Pinus albicaulis. Next base: position 128,409,306 of record CM076577.1, on the reverse strand, counting down.
AACAACAAAGACTACATAAGTGATTGTTTGTCACAAATTTTCTAGTCTCCAGACATCTGGAGCACTCCATACGGAAAACACAACCAACTAAAGGTGATAATGGATTATCACATGGTGCACATCATGGTGAGGAATATTTTCAATGATGAAGGACGATTTACATGGGGTGATGAACCAAATCTTGGTTTTAAAACCACCTAAAAAGCAGGAGAATGTCATTCGAAGTTTTAGTTGCTGGGATTCAAATTGCTAAGAGTCATAGTTTGAGAAGGAGTCTGTATTATAGACAAGATTTCCAAGAGTGAATACAGGCCACACTTGTAAGGTAAAACTCTTCCTACTCTGCCACCTATCAGTTGCAGGAGACATAGTCATTTGTTTTTCTGAAGATGACTAAAATAGGTGGTAAGATAAATTGAATAGAGCCACAAGGTGCAGATCTGGTTGATGTCAATTCGAGGGTAAGAAATTTTTTTATGAATTCAAGGTGGTATCCTCTTTGTACCAGGTTAGGGAGCTCTCACTCAGGAGCTACTCAAGAGTTTGCTAACTCTTTTAATGGAGAGGAAGCTACAGCTTATAGCCTTACTTTGCAGGTTTCTAAAGACTCCATTGCTGAAGCCTTTAACCTTCCCCAAGAAGGAGAAAGGTGGTTCAAAGGGCAAGTCATTACAGGAGGAGATCTCAATAGCTTCCTCAATTATGCTCACAGAGATCCAAATTAGGCAAAAGGTATGCAGCTACCTTAAGAATGACAAGACCAAAGCTATCAAGCTTATCAAGATATACCTCACTTGTGAAAGGAGGTATACAGTTGTATTCCTCTATCACATGAGGTTTATTTTTCATATTGCAGGGATGAAGACATTGAATCTGCCATTTTTCTTGTTGAAAAGCCTGACAAAAATGTCACCAAAGGTTTAGACCCATACTGATGTTTCTGAGTATAGCTTGTACCATCAAGCTTTGATCAAAGTTCTAGTTGAAGAAGAGTTGGGGAAGAGAAACTAGACTTGGGATCATTTTTTATTCTATAGGGCAGGCCAACTTGTGCCTACACCTCCAATCCACAACCTAACCTTTAGCTTACAAAAATAAGAACAAAGAGAAAGGCCAAAAAATAAAACATTCATAAGAAGGCCAAGGGAAAAAAACAGAAATTTTCTACAGTCCAAGCTGAAAGAAAGGTGGAAAAAGGAGAGATCTATGTTGGAAATATTGTCATTGATGGAAAAGGAGAAGAAAGGAGTAGCACCTGAACTATCACAAAGAAGAACCAGCAAAAAGAGGCAGCAAAGATGTAGAGAGGTAGCAGAGAGGCATCAGAGAAAGCATTAGACAAGAAGCTAAGGAGAGTGAAGAGTGTGTGAGTTCAGTTTTAGAGAAAACAGGGGTTTGTTTGATTTGCATATATGAAAAATTCATTTCAGAAATATATGGCATCGCTTGATTTAATTTATGTGTGAATGGGTTGTTTCATAGAAGAGATTTCATAGATAATTTATGAAATTCACAGTGAATGCACATTTCTGTGAGAGAGTGTATGAGAAATTAATATGTTGATTGGTAGCGAAATTCAATAGAGCTGGAGTGATACACCAGCGAAGATTTAATTAAATAGAGATAAATATCTGTTTGCAAAAATGATGAAATCAAAAGAAATGGAATAAATCGAGAGGATAAATGCATGAAACTGTATAAAGACCAAGCCATTTGAAAGAGGCAAGTTCATATATAACAACAGAGTCTGCACAAACACTGGATAAGGAACAGTGGTTAATGCAATGGAGGAAGTTAAAGTCGAGAGCAAAGAATGTATGTTGAGAGCTGACTGTGTTATAAAGTTCGATGCAACGAGAAGACCGCATATACAAGAAAATGTGTTGGTTAATAGTGCAGTTTAGGAACGAAACCTGGGGCGGAACCATGAAGACGAGCAGAACTGGCATTGAACAGTAAAGATGAGTTTCAAATCCAAACTGGTGGTATTTGCATAACAAATAGATGGTATATGGTATTGCGGAAAAAAAATGCGATAGCATCCAGGCGTTGACACGTGGTGACAGTGGTATTTAAAAACTACCTATTTCGCATTATTTTTGCGAGTTAAAGTTCTGTACAGGAAAAAATGCGATTTCCGTCCGATTGCTAGCCATCGGAGATCGACGACATTCGCATCATGAAGATGCGCGAAACTTAAGGCAAGGTGAGTTATGGTTGTTGTGGGTCAAAAATTTGATATATGTTAGTTCTTGGGTTTAAAAACCTAGCATCAAGGATCTTATATAATATTTCAAACCCTTGATTGGAGAACGTAATGTATTGATGTATTATGGTTATATAAGTGCCGTGAGTCATTATTATCTTGGCTCTAATCAAACTTTATAAAGGCATACGTTAAAATAATAGTGGGACCTAATATTAAAGGTGCGATGATTTATGTTTTAAACCAAGGTCGGAGATATGTGGGCCCAAAGGGATGAGTAAACATTGATCCTAGAACTTCAATATGGTTGGCGCATGGATCTTAATCCAATGAATGACATGAAGGTCAGTGCAAAAGTATGAATGTGCTGTGGGACCGGACCAAACATTAAACCAATATTTGAAATGTTAATATGGTTGCGGGTGCTTGGGTTTTATTCAGAATCGGAAGGTTGAATGGTATGAGCGTGTAAAGCAAGAGTTTTATCTTTGGTTTGTTATATGTACATGGGTCATCATATAATATGAAGAGTTATGATATGTGTTGAATGATTTTTGGGACTCGGACGGACCTAATGTTGTTGATAAAGTATGGAGGAGCATTTTTATATGCGTGGAGTCAATGTTATAATGGAGATTTTGATATGCTTTAATATAATGGAGATATGGAGGAGCATTTTGATATGTTATAATGGAGGAGCATTTTTATATGCGTGGAGTCAATGTTATAATGGAGATTTTGATATAATCGCATGTGAGTTGGTAAGCCTTGGGGCCAAACGAATGTATGTTTATAACCTTTACCAAAGCCAAAACATATAAAGGTATTCCATCGATGGATTAACAAAGTTGTGGAGAACATAAATGAAACTGTTGGCCGAAATATGACTATTGGATTTTATGTCAAAGACAGAGAGTTTAACCTTTCATGGAAAAGCTTCCGCATAAATTTATTTAAATTTCCAGCCCAGGGAAAATGAATGGAGAGGCATTTTTATATGCATGAGACTTTGAGATTTATTTGGGGCTAAAGTTGTAAAGCAGTTATATATGCAGCAGATACACAATTGCAGTGAACATAGATTGCATATTTGAAAAGGTGTTTAGTGAAGGTATTCATATTTGCAGAATCTGAATTTGAAATGCACAGGAATGAAAATGTGGGTTTGATACACTACAGCAGCAGAAAACACAAGCACACAGTGAGCCAAGAACTGAAAGGGTCGAATGAGATATATCAGATGCAAATGAAAATGTAAATGTTTTATTTGATTTTATATTGTTTGTGATGCAAAGGAAAGTCTCCATAGGCAAACAAAACTCCACTGTAAAACTGAAATGTATACATATTGTTATATTTTTCTGAATGAGCTGGACAAAGAAATGAGAAGGCAGAAGGCAAAGAGTCATGGCTATTCACTTCGAATTCCCTGTGGAATACAAACAGTCATGAGATAATCTCTATAAATAACATTACAAATACATGCATATAGAGGTTAGAGAATGAAAAATGAGGAGAGAAGGTAAGAAGAAGGAGTAGCAGATAGAGAAGCTGTGAAGATTCAGAAATGAAAGAAGGCAGATATGAAGGCTGGTGGACAGTAGTGAAGAAGGAACAGAACAGAGCTGATATCTAGGTAAATTAGCATGTGTTGTTTATGAATAGAGTGAGGAAGTTGGTGCTTCCATATCAATTTGTAGCTTGATAGATGTCAGTTGTAGCTGGCTGAGGTAGGAGCCTCCTATAGGTTGTAGCCTGCAGAAAACAGATGGGAGTTGGAGCTTCCTTGCAAGTTGTTGCTTGCAGAATTGAGGTAGGAGCCTCCTGTAAGTTGGAGCCTACAGAAAATCAGTGGTGAGAGGGAGTTGGAGCTTGCCTTTGCATCACAACAATAATAAGATGTGGTTTTCTGCCTTATGGGTTTCCACTTATATCTGTTGTATATATGCATGATGATTATGTGTTGATACTCTGTATTTATTCTGCTTAATATATGTTGCTCACTTATTATGATTGTTGTTCCATTGTATATTAAGTTGATCACAAAATGATGATGTGAATGAGTATAAAAGAAAGCGTAATTAGAACATGACTGCATTAAACTGATTCACCCCCCCCCCCCTTCTTAGTTTAACCAAGGGTTCAACAATTGGTATCAGAGCCAGTTCCTTCTGTATCAGCTTAACAACTAGAAGGAGATCCTAGGTCCCCAGGATGGCTAGTCTAGAAGGATTCTCAACAAATAAAGCCCCTTTGTTCACCGGTACAAATTATGCCTTCTGGAAAATAAGAATGAGGACGTACATAATGTCTCTAGGAATAGAATTTTGGGCTGCTGTGGAATTGGGATATGCCCCAAAGGAGTCTGACTCAAAGAAATATGTCAAACAAGACTTTGTAGCTAATGCAAAAGCCATGATTGCACTCTTAAGTGGACTGTGTGAGGCAGAATTTATCAAAGTAATGCACAACAAGACTTCCAAAGAAATATGGGATACACTAGAAAACATCCATGAGGGAGACAAAAAGGTGAAGATAGCCAAACTTCAAATCTATAGAGCTCAGTTTGAAAATATAAAAATGAATGATGATGAAGACATTGCCAGCTTCTTTTTAAGGGTTTCAGAAATTGTGAATAACATGAAATCTCTAGGAGAAACCATAAAAGAATGTGTAATTATTCAAAAGATTCTAAGATCTTTACCACCCAGCTTTAACCCCAAGGTTTCTGCCATAGAAGAAACAGTTGTTTCGGAAACTTTGACCATGAACCAACTACTTGGAAAATTAACAGCCTATGAGATGAGACTGCCACAGAGGAAGTCAAATGTGAGGGAGGCAGCCTTTAAGACAGAGAAGAAAAAGAAGATAAATGCTCCTGCTCTGATGAAGGAGAGGCCAAATTTATCAGAAGATTAGATAGAGGCTTAGGCAAGTATAAAGGTAAACTTCCATTTAAATGCTTTAACTATGGAAGAGTTGGACACTATGCTTCTAAGTGTCCTCATAAGAAGACAAAGAATCAGACTCAAGAGTCAGAGAAAACCATATCAAAGAACTGGAAAAAATGGAATAGATACAGGAGAAAATCATGTTATGCTCAGTAAGATAACAGTGCATCTGAAAACTCAGATGAAACCTCAAATGAAGAAGGAACCTTTGAATTTGTATTGATGGCCAAAGAAGAGCTTGAAGGATTCCTTCTATAAGATGAGGAAGAAGGTGAAGTTGATCTTGAGGGGGAGCTAAGAAGTGCCCTGGAGGAAATAAACAGACTTTAACTAAAGTGCAGAAAACAGAAAGATACTCTCCTCAAATATGAAAGAGAAGAACAAAATTCAGAAGACCTCATTCAGTTGAAAGTAGAGCTTGAAGAAGCCAAGAAGGTAGAAGACACTTTACTTAAGAAAATTGAGGATAAAATTTAGAAGCAAGAGAAATTGGAGGAAGAAGTAGTATGCGTGAGGAAGAAATTAGAAAACACCCAAAGGAAATTGTCAATAAACACTTCTCAAATGACAATCTATGATAAGTTGAATAACATACTAGATGCTCAAGGATCTCTTCTGATAAAAACTGGGATAGGCTATGAAGGAGAAACAAGCAAAGTCAAAGAAACAAATAACAGGAATATCACTTTTGTAAAAGTTGTCAAGGATAATGAAGCAGCTCAGAAGGTTCCTACAAAAGTAGAAGCCTACAATGAAGTAAACAGGAACATGAAGGTACCTCAAATGACAAAGAACGAAATAAATAAACAGTCAACTGAAAAAGGCCCATATACTCCTGAATATATAAAATTTGGAAGCTATCAAAGGAGATTCTTCCCCCCTATGAAAAATGTCACTTGTTGTGCATGCCACAAACTAGGACATATTGTTGCATGCTGTCATAAAAGGAGAACCGATTCCAACCAGCAAAGGATGCAAAAAGTGAAAAGACTACCTCAAGCAAACAAATGGAGAAGACAACCCTTCATTAGGTACGCTAATTGTTTTTATGGGTATTGTTTTTACTGTAAGGAGTTCGGCCATAAAGCCAAGGAGTGCAGAACGAATGGGAAAAGACTGATGTATGGAAACTCAAGGAGATGGATGAAGAATGGAAAATTCACTCATGTACATAATTCATTCATAAACATGATCAAATGTTGTGACTGCCATCAAGTTGGGCACAAGTGTAACAAATTTCCTCGCAGAGAATGTGGTCCATCATCTCAAGAAAGGTACCAAACAAAAGGATGCATGCAGTGGAAAAAGAAGTTGAATAAGTGTGACCTGGCTCTAATAGCTCAAGATCAGAAAAACCAATGGTATTTGGATAGTGGATGCTCAAAGCATATGACTGGAGATCGCAGCAAATTTGTAACCTTTGATGAAAAGAAATCTGGGAATGTAACATTCGGCAATGATAAAGCAGGAAAAATCAAAGGAAAAGGCTCAGTCAATCTGGATAATGGAAGAGGAAAGGCCCAAGATGTACTATTTGTGGATGGGTTGAAAACAAATTTGCTAAGTGTTAGTCAAATGTGTGATAAAGGCTGTGAAGTCATTTTTAGAGCCCAAGATTGTGAAGTAAGATCAAGCACCACCGGAAAGTCCTTGATCAAAGGTGTTCGAACAAAAAGTAGTGTCTACATAGTGAAAGAAGAGGACGAAGCATGTCACCTAAGAAAACTTGATGAATCATGGTTATGGCATAGAAGATTGGGACACCTAAACTTTGACCACATCATAAGTCTGAGCAAGAAGAATGCAGTCAGAGATATGTCAGTCATAAAGAAGCCTTCAAATACCATATGTAAATCCTGCCAACTAGGCAAGTGGACCCGCACATCTTTCAATACCAAAGAGAAATTATCTACAAGTAGACCTCTTCAGCTTGTCCACATGGACCTGTGTGGACTGTCAAGAACTAAAGCACCAAGTGGAGAATCTTATTTCATGCTGATAATAGATGACTTTTCCAGAATGACGTGGGTAGCATTTCTCAAATATAAATCTAAAGCACTTGATAAATTCAAGATATTCAAGGCATTGGCAGAAAATCAAACAGGTTGTAGGCTAAAGTGCATCAGATCAGACAGAGGAGGTGAATTCACAGACTATGATTTTGCAGACCTATGCAATGAGCATGGGATAAAACAATAGTTTACAATTGCAGGTACACCTCAACAGAATGGAGTGGCAGAGAGACAAAACAGGTCAGTACAACAGATTTCCAGAGCAATGATGCAAGAAAGTAACATTCCCCAAACCTTCTAGGTAGAAGCAGTACACACAGCTGTTCACATTCTTAATAAAGCTCATTTAAGACCAAACTGTGACAAGACTCCTTACGAATTACGGCATGGTAAACCAGCATCAATCAAGCACTTTAGAGTCTTTGGAAGCAAGTGTTTCATAAAAAATAATGATGAAAAACTCGGGAAGTTAGATGCAAGAGCTGATGAAGGAATATTTTTAGGATATGCATCCAAGAGCAAGGGTTACAGGTGCTACAACAAAACATTACACAAAATTGTGGAAAGCATTGATGTAAAATTTGATGAAGATCTACCAAACAAAACAAGAAGTACAAGATGCAGCAATCCTCCAGAAGATCATGAAGAAGAGAACCAAGATAATGATGAATTGAGCAAGACAACCGAAGATACTGAATTAAACTCAAAAGGTCCCTCAAGACACACTCAAAAGAAACATCCAGAAGATCAAATCATTGGGGACAAGAGTGTGGGAGTCCAAACAAGAAGACAGCTTGCTAAACAAACAGAAGAAGTATACCTAGCCATGCTATCTCAAATAGAGCCAAAGAAGTTCGAAGAAGCCAGCAAAGACAAAAACTGGGTAAATGCTATGAATGAAGAACTGAACCAAATAAAGAAGAACAATACCTGGGAATTAATTCCAAGACCCACTGGGAAAAATGTCATCGGCACAAAATGGATATTCAAGAATAAGATGAATGAACAAGGGCAGGTAATCAGAAATAAAGCCAGACTTGTATGCAAGGGATATTCAAAAATTGAAGGTCTTGATTATGATGAAACATTTTCCCCTATAGCCAGAATGGAAGCAATCAGAATGTTTTTGGCCTTTGCATGCTACCATGACTTCAAGGTATATCAAATGGACATGAAGTCTACCTTCCTGAATGGAGATTTAGAGGAAGAAGTCTACATGGAACAACCCGAAGGATTCTCCTTAACAGATAAACAAGACTATGTGTGCATATTAAAGAAAGCCTTATATGGGCTGAAACAAGCTCCTCATGCATGGTATTCAAGGTTGGACAAATACTTGCAAAAACAAGGTTTTAAGAAAGAAGGAGTAGACAACAATTTGTACATAAAGGCTAATGAAAATGAACTCCTAATTGTAGTAGTATATGTAGATGACATCATGTTTGGTAGCAACAAAGAAAAGTTAACAAAAGAATTTGCTGAAGAAATGAAATCAGAATTTGAGATGTCTATGATTGGAGAGCTCACCTTCTATTTAGGACTTCAAATTCAACAAAAGAACACTAGAACATTCATCTCACAAGAAAAATACTTAAGAGAGATGTTGAAAAGGTTCCAAATGGAAGACTGCAAACCTGTGTCAACTCCCATGATCACTGGATGCAAACTATGTGCTAATGATGGATCTGCAGATATAGATCAAAGACTTTACAGATCCATGGTAGGAAGTCTGATATACCTAACTGCCTCTAGACCAAAGATTGTGTTGGCATTAGGACTTGTGGAAAGATATCAAGCAGCACCAGAACAAAATCACTTACTAGTAATCAAGAGAATATTCAGATATCTACAAGGAACTACACATAATGGGCTATGGTATCCAAAAAGCAAAAGATTCACTTTGACAGCATATACAGATGCAGATTGGGCCAGCTATGTGGATGACAGGAAACGCACAAGTGGAGGTGCATTCTATTTGGGAAAAAGTCTGGTGGCATGGCTAAGCAAGAAGCAAACTTCTATCTCTCTATCTACAGCAGAAGAAGAATACATAGCAGCAGCAGCATGTTGCACACAAGTAATGTAGATGAAACAAACTCTCCAAGAAATGAAGGTAAAAATTGGTGAACCTATTTCTATCAAATGTGACAACACAAGTGCAATAAGTATATCAAAAAATCATGTACTTCATTCAAAAACAAAGCACATCCAAATAAAATACCACTTCCTTAGAGAACAAGTAGCACAGAAAATAGTGAAGTTGGAATATGTACCAACAAAGGAACAAACATCAGACATATTCACAAAACCTCTTGCTAAAGAACCATTCGAATATCTAAGAGACAAACTAGGGGTAGTAACTGCACATGTTACTCTCTGACATGAAAAGAAAGCATCATTCCAGGGGGAGATCAGACAAGAAGGCATCATTCCAAGGGGATATCAGTCAACAAATATTGTCACAAAAGAACTAGAGCTAGTGAGCAGTGCATGGAACAAGTCCTCAAGATCAGAGTATTATGGACAAGATTTGGAAACCACACCAGGAAATGTGCAACCCTTTGCCATTGATGTCAAAGCGGGAGGAAAAGCAAGCAAAAGAAGAGTATTAAAGTATTGCCACCAATGCCAAAGGGGGAGACTGTTGGAAATATTGTCATTGATGGCAAAGGAGAAGAAAGGAGCAGCACCTGAACTATCACAAAGAAGAACCAGCAAAAAAAGGCAGCAAAGATGCAGAGAGGTAGTAGAGAGGCTGCAGAGAAAGCATTAGACAAGAAGCTCAGGAGAGCGAAGAGTGTGTGAGTTCAATTTTAGAGAAAACAGGGGTTTGTTTGATTTGCATATATGAAAAATCCGTTTCAGAATTATATGGCATTGTTTGATTTAATTTCTGTGTGAATGGGTTGTTTCATATAAGACATTTCATAGAGAATTTATGAAATTCATAGTGAATGCACATTTCTGTGAGAGAGTGTATGAGAAATTAATATGTTGATTGGTAGCGAAATTCAATAGAGATGGAGTATACACCAGCAAAGATTTAATTAAATAGTGATAAATCTTTGTTTTCCAAAATGTTGAAATAGAAAGAAATGGAATAAATCGAGAGGATAAATGCATGAAACTATATAAAGACCGAGCCATTCGAAAGAGGCAATTCATATATAACAACAGAGTCTGCACAAACACTGGAGAAGGAACAGTCGTTAACGCAATGGAGGAAGTTAAAGTTGAGAGCAAAGAATGTATGCTGAGAGTTGATTGTGTTATAAAGTTCGATGCAACGAGAAGACCACATATACAAGAAAATGCATTGGTTAATAGTGCAGTTTAGGAATGAAACCTAGGGCAAAACCATGAAGACGAGCGGAACCGGCATTGAACAGTAAAGATGGGTTTTAAATCCAAACCGGCGGTATTCACATAACAAATAGACGGTATATGGTATTGCGGAAAAAAATGCGATAGCATCCAGGCGTTGACACGTGGTGACAGTGGTATTTAAAAACTACCTATTTCGCATTATTTTTGCGAGTTAAAGTTCTGTACAGGAAAAAATGCGATTTCCGTCTGATTGCTAGCCATCGGAGATTGACGACATTCGCATCATGAAGATACGTGAAACTTAAGGCAAGGTGAGTTATGGTTGTTGTGGGTCCCAACTTTCATATATGTTAGTTCTTGGGTTTAAAAACCTAGCGTCAAGGGTATTATATAATATTTCAAACCCTTGATTGGAGAACGTAATGTATTGATGTATTATGGTTATAGAAGTGTCGTGTCATTAGTATCTTGGCTCTAATCAAACTTTATAAAGGCATACATTAAAAGAATAGTGGGACCCAATATTAAAGGTGCGATGGTTTATGTTTTAAACCAGGGTCGGAGATATGTGGAACCGAAGGGATGAGTAAACATTGATCCTAGAACTTCAATATGGTTGGCGCATGGATCTTAATCCAATGAATGACATGAAGGTTAGCGCAAAAGTATGAATGTGTTGTGGGACTGGACCAAACATTAAACCAATATTTGAAATGTTAATATGGTTGCGGGTGCTTGGGTTTTATTCATAATCGGAAGGTTGAATGGTATGAGCATGTAAAGCAAGAGTTTTATCTTTGGTTTGTTATATGTACACGAGTCATCATATAATATGAAGAGTTATGATATGCGTTGAATGAGTTTTGGGACCCGGACAGACCTAATGTTGTTGCTAAAGTATGGAGGAGCATTTTTATATGCGTGGAGACAATGTTATAATGGAGATTTTGATATGCTTTAATAGATTTTGGTCCGCATATAAACAGATGGTTATAGATATAATCGCATGTGAGTTGGTAAGCCTTGGGGCCAAACGAATGTATGTTTATAACCTTTACCAAAGCCAAAACATATAAAGGTATTCCATCGATGGATTAACAAAGTTGTGGAGAACATAAATGAAACTGTTGGCCGAAATATGACTATTGGATTTTATGTCAAAGACAGAGAGTTTAACCTTTCATGGAAAAGCTTCCGCATAAATTTATTTAAATCTCCAGCCCAGGGAAAATGAATGGAGAGGCATTTTTATATGCATGAGACTTTGAGATTTATTTGGGGCTAAAGTTGTAAAGCAGTTATATATGCAGCAGATACACAATTGCAGTGAACAGAGATTGCATATTTGAAAAGGTGTTTAGTGAAGGTATTCAGATTTGCAGAATCTGAATTTGAAATGCACAGGAATGAAAATGTGGGTTTGTTACACTACAGCAGCAGAAAACACAAGCACACAGTGAGCCAGGAACTGAAAGGGTCGAATGAGATATATCAGATGCAAATGAAAATGTAAATGTTTTATTTGATTTTATATTGTTTTTGATGCAAAGGAAAGTCTCCGTAGGCAAACAAAACTCCACTGTAAAACTGAAATGTATACATATTGTTATATTTTTCTGAATGAGCTGGACAAAGAAATGAGAAGGCAGAAGGCAAAGAGTCATGGCTATTCACTTCGAATTCCCTATGGAATACAAACAGTCATGAGATAATCTCTATAAATAACATTACAAAGATATGCATATAGAGGTCAGAGAATGAAAAATGAGGAGAGAAGGTAAGAAGGAGGAGGCGCAGATAGAGAAGTTGTGAAGATTCAGAAGTGAAATAAGCCATATATTAAGGCTGGTGGACAGCAGTGAAGAAGGAACATAACAGAGCTGATATCCAGGTAAATCAGCATGTGTTGTTTATGAAAAGAGCGAGAAAGTTGGTGCTTCCATATCAAGTTGTAGCTTGATAGATGTCAGTTGTAGCTGGCTGAGGTAGGAGCCTCCTGTAGGTTGTAGCCTGCAGAAAACAGATGGGAGTTGGAGCTTCCTTGCAAGTTGTTTCTTGCAGAATTGAGGTAGGAGCCTCCTGTAGGTTGGAGCCTACAGAAAATCAGTGGTGAGAGGGAGTTGGAGCTTGCCTTTGCATCACAACAATAATAAGATGTGGTTTTCTCCCTTATGGGTTTCCACTTTTATCTGTTGTCTATATGCATGATGATTATGTGTTGATACTCTGTATTTATTCTGCTTAATACTTGTTGCTCACTTATTATGATTGTTGTTCCATTGTATATTAAGTTGATCACAAAATAATGATTTGAATGAGTATAAAAGAAAGTGTAATTAGAACATGACTACATTAAACTGATTCACCCCCCCCCCCTCTCAGTTTAACCAAGGGTTCAACAATCTCCTCAATAAGAAAACCCCCAAGTCCATGAAAATAGTATCCCTTGTTCCTCCATTTCCTAATGTCTACACTAGAGCCAGCAGAGGAATGTCTACAACTGCAGATAAATCAAAAGCACCGGTGCTACCAAAAATTTCGAAAGCACATATTCAGCAGAAGTTGCAGGATGAATATCAGCCTACACCATTAGATGAAGAACTTCTTAAGGATGTTTGATATGACATCAGTAGTAAGAAGAAGAAGGAAGAAGCTAAACATGTTTCTAGTACCATAAATAGGCATACTAGAGACAACAACAAGTTTAGGCTTAAGTCCAAGGCTCTACATAATCCAAGCCTAATGACAGAGGTTATTGAAATTGAAGGCAAACTTGAAGGTTCAAAGACAGGGAAAACCATGAAGAAAAACAAGAAAACAACTCCTTCAGAGCAGCACTCAGAGCCCTCAAAGAGAAGAAAGACACAAAATGTTTCTAAGGAGGACAAAGCCCCTGTCAAGGAAGCATCCCCAAGAGCAACCAGATCCAGATCATCATCTGGAAGCAAAACAGACTTGGATAAGCTAGTTGAAGCTACAGCACACATTGAGGGAAGGTAAAAAGGGTTTTTGATACAAGTAAATTTTTGCTTATCGGTTACAATTTTGAACAACAGCTTAGGTGTCATGGAATATAAGTCTGCATAGAATTTTCAACATTTTCTGTGTATTTTTTAAAAAGAAACACGGCACTACCAAAATTTCTGGTAGCATTCCAGATTTTAGGCAGTTACAGGTTTTTACCGAAATTTCCGGCAGGACCTATTTTAACTAAATTTTGACACCTGTCAGCAAATTTTTCCGAGCCAGTTAATGAGGATAAGAACCCATAACCAAATGGATAATACAAGTGGTGGTGAAAGGTGGTTATGAGATTGTTGGAGGTCTTATTAAATGGAGATACATGCTTATTAAAGACCCAAGACACAAGGAGATAAATCAGCAGAAAAAGGGGCAGCATGACAGCACACTCAACATTCCAGCCAAGATTTTTTCTCTTCTTTCTTCTCCATCTGTCCTTTCTGTTAGATTTCGATGAGATAAGGTTGTAATGTCTTTTGACACATATGTTATGTTAGAATTAATTTTTCTTTCTTTTTAGAAGAGATGGAGTTGGTTCCTCTCTTGCTATATATACCACTTATAGGTCAAACGAGGAAAAACGGATACAAATGAAGCCCTGACTGAAAATGAGTGGGAGATGAAGGGGTTGTTTCTTCCTGAAGTTCTTCCTCAATTGAAATCAAACCATGTGCGATTACTTCACCGTCAAGCCCGAGACAAATTTCAAGCGGTAAACTCTGCGGTAAAGAGGAAGACTCGATGGTTACGGATGACTGAGGATAAGATAGTTGCACTGGAACAACTTCTTGTTGTTCAAATTCGGGATCAAGATGTTCTGGTAAAAGAACAATGGGTTCTGGATCAACCTCCAATTGAACAAGCTTGGGTTCTGGACTTACCGTTTCACTGGATTGAATTTCAGTGTCCTCGAGTAACTGTGAGGGTTTCGTCTCGACAATAGCAGATAAATCGGAATCAGTTGAAACGACTCGAGACTCGGTACCCAAAGTATCATATGTCTCTGGTATATCAAATGATGTAGCACCAAGAGTTATAGAGGTACCAAACATTGTAGGATGAGTGTGCCTTTGTCTACTAGGTGTAGCTTCTGGCAGTAAATATGGTTTATTCGATTTCCTACGTGAACGATGGGGAAAGGGTTGATCTTCTTCCACGATTTCCGATTAGTTTTAGTCCAAAAAAAAAAAAAACAAAAAGAGGGTAATGCTAGGAAAAAGTTTTACCAAGCAACTGTGAACTGCAATATACCACCCCAGTAAACCAAGGACTTATGTACGTGTAGGAAATCTCCCCGAATGTTGTGTTCGATGTATCACAGGTACAAGGCGACCGACTCGGTTACCTATGGATGGTAAGCAACCTAAAGTTGTCCTCCCAAATATATGCAAAGGTACGTGGAGGCCCAATCCGTATTAGCATTGTCCAATGCGAAACCGCACAGTGAGAGCATCCCCCTTATACTTTTCATACTAGAACACTGCCCGATATACCCAAAAGTACGTGAACGAGCTCTGATATACTTACATACGTGGAATGAGGTATCACATTCGGAATGTATCGCAGACAATTAATGACATTTGATATGTTTAACGACACTAGAACACGTCTTCTAACCTAGACCTCTAAATGTTATTGTTAATGTTACAATGTTTCCTTGGATAAATTCAGTTAAATTTTATGTTGATCTTGCTTATCAGTTTGTCTTTCATGTTCACCGCGAGATGTATTGAACATTCCTAGAATTCAATTAGAATGAAAAGCATTCGTTTCTATTTGATTTTCGACAATGAAAAACTAGCTACAAGGGATAGAGAAATCAGATTGTATGCAATCAACAATGAGCACATCTAAATGCAATTTCCATAAACTATTCCTATGTAGCACTCACAATCCCTATATGAAAATGCATGCTTTTCTTTTCAATTTCTTTTAAGTTTAGATGGAAGAAAAAGAAACTAATGCACAAACAATCACTCAAAACTTTCAAGAGAAACGGAGACTGAAATGACAATTCCTCTTTTCGAAAATAATGAATTGGTCAAATGTAAAATTTAACTTTGGAACTATTCAACAATGACAAAGAAAACAAAAAGAAACATTGATCAAACAAATCCAAATTGAGGCAAGAACAGTAAAGGCAATCTGGTCTCTAGAGGCAATCATTTACTTAAAACTTCAGAAAGCAAGACACTGAAATGAATTGCAAAAGACAAAATATGATAGATTTTGGTTGGTCACAGGGGAAACGCACCCCTGAGTGGGAGACAGTGCATTGCAGAGCATTGTCCCTAAGCTAGCAGTGCTATGCAGATCATTGTGTCAAGACCAATGGTGTGATGGTGCCAGAGAAATCTCTTAAAAAATCAATCAAACACACTAATTTTTCTAAGACACATTCAAATGACTGAAATTAAGCGGGCAAAGCCTAATAGAGGCTGATGGATAATGACAAACCCACCAGGGATGATTCATCTTTCCCCAGTATGTTCGCCAATTTGTTTTACAGAAATCAAACCTACGGATAAGTATGCTTTCCGTAAGTGTGGTGGTGCACTTAGAACAACATAAAAATATATATATGACCCTTTCCTAAAAATAAATAGATAAAGGGAAGAAAACCTACTTGTAATCTGTTCGCTTTTCCTCGCCTCCCTTCGTGGATCTGTCGCTCTTAATAAAACTGAATGCGCTTGATTGGTACTTGCAACAGCAAATAGATGACGAAAAACAACATAAATTCAATATGATCTATTCAAGTTAAACAAATTGAAACGATTAAATTCGTAAATACACTTATAACATCATTGACACATGCATTAGGAAAGGAACAAATGTATTTATTATGAAGTAGAAGGAGAAGTACAACCATTTGATCGATTCGATGTCACTCCTCCAGCTTCAGTCCCATCCTCATCACACCCGACATCAGTAATCCAGCGGCATAACAATACAAGCACAATACCTCCAAGAGTTGTGATCTCACCAGCATAAATCTACTTAATAAAAATTCTTGATCTCTTGTGCACTATGATTAGTGCTCTATTTATAAGTACATGAATGTAGTTTGACATAAATGAATCATTGAATGGATTTCCTAAAAATGGGTGAAGAGGTTTCCTTGTTCATGGGAATAGGAGGATAAGAGGTTTAATGGCTCCATGATGTCCATATTCGAAGCTATCAGATGAGGTGAAAGCTGGAACAACTTCTAGAAGCCACTAGAGGTTGGGAAGATTCCCGGAATCCAATGAACAATTCTCTCCCAGTCAACCAACACACCTTAAAGTGGGCCTATATCCTTTGCAATGTAGCCTTGCATGGGAATAGATGCTCTGCAAAGCAGTTAATGCAGTCTAGGGGTGCGTTGGTGGCTCAATGGGGCACTTCAACTGGCATCTAAGCAGTGAAACTTTCATGAAGGAAAACCACCAATGGGATGACTATCTTAGGGCATGTAGTAACTAATTCAGAGTACGATAGAACCTGATGGATATTGATATGTGTTTTTCGATGATGCCCAAATTTACCTGTAACAAAAGGGATAGAGAGGGAGGTAGGAGAGAAAATGATAGAGAGGAAATACAAGAGAGGGGGGGGAGAGAGAGGGAGAGAGAGATGGAGTTGAAAGGGGAGATAGGGAGGGGAGAAGAAATACATAAAGAGAGAAAAGAGGAGACAGAGAGAGAGAGAGGGAGTGACAAGAGAGAGAGAGTGTGTATGTTTTGGGGTGAGAGAAAGAAACAAATAAAGAGATATGGAGAGAGAGTGTGTATGTTTGGGGGTGAGATAGAGAGATAAATAAAGAGAGATGGAGAGAAGGAGATAGTGTTAGAGTTGGAGAGTGAAGAGAGAGAGGGGGGAGGTGGGAGAGAAAGGGAGAGAGAGGAAGGAAGAGAGAGAGAGAGAGAGAGAGAGAGAGAGAGAGAGAAGGAGGGAGGGGGGAGAGAGAAAGATGGAATTTGAGGGGGATAAAGAGGGAGGTAAGAAGAAAGACATAGAGAGAGAGAGAGAGAGAGATAGAAATGGAATTGGAGGGGGATAGAGAGGGAGGTAAGAAGAAAGACATATAGAGAAAAAGGTGGGGAAAGAGGGAGAGCACGGGAGCAGGAGGGAAGAGAGATAGAAGGGGGGAGAGAGGGAAAGAAGGGGAAGAGAGAGAGAGAGAGAGAGAGAGAGAGAGGAAGAGGGAGGGTGAGATAGATATATATGGAGAAAGGGTGTGTATATTTTGGGGGTGATATAAAGAGACAAAAGCGATACAAAGGGAGCTATAGATATAGATGGAAGGTGGAGAGAGAGATAGATAGAGGGAGGGAGAGATAGATAGATATGGAGAGATGTTGAGATTCAACAAGATGATGAGCTTAGTGAAAAGAGTCGCCTTCACTAAGTGGGCCCCGCAGGCTATTTTTGGCGCAAATTCTATTTTTAGGATGCTATTTTTGGATGGTTGGTCAAGTTGGAAAAATAGATGGACTTATATTTTTAGACATTTTGGGCGAAGTCTATTTTTAGACTGCCAGTCTAAAAATATACATGTCGGATATTATTAGCTCTTAATAATATTTGGACTCTAAACATTATCTTATTCTCTTGGAGCACTGAAATTCAATTAATAGATTGTTCAGATCAGCTAGCTGAAGGAATTACGCAATTCCTAGAGCTACTAGTGGTTCATGCATGGAGGACTTCAGTTAGAACTCAAGTGGCAGAGTTTGGTGGAGTTGGAGAAGTAGTTGGTGGAGTTGGTTTCTAGTTTAACTACACTTGTGGAGTTAAACTCAGTTGAACTGATTGTGTCTATTTCTAACTGATTAATACTTTCAGTGGAGTTGAGTGAATTAATTAGTTAAATTAATTCACTAAATAATAACTCATTATTTAACTGGACAGAGACAACAATTAACTACAGTGCAGAACAGATCAGTGGAGACTCAGTGGAGAGATTGGTGAAAGAGCAAGTGTGACTATTAGTTGTGACTATAGTGTTGCATTGTATGCACCACACATTCATTGGAGATGCCAATGAGGATTGCGTGAACAAGGCTGGAGCAATTCGAACTCATCCAGAGCCATTCTTCAGTAGGGATTGCGTAGTAGAGGCAGGCTATCAAGAGGGAAAAAATCAGTGCAGATTTTTGTTGATTGTTCTTGATTAGTGTGTAGCGATTGTATTGTAATGAGAGCTTGATATGATAAGCTTTGTATGAGGATTGTTACATGATATCTATGACATATATTATATACATATAGTTGGGGTTTTCAGCTTCAGGCTTTCTCGTTAAACAATTGTTTTAATGTGTGTGAATTTTTATTGTTTCATGTACGCATTGCAATCTTGATTTAATTTCCGCAAATGATCAATGGTGGAATAGATTCTGTATTTTGCATGAATTTAAAATAGTGTGAGATCAGGAGAATCTTGGACATATAACACATAAGTTATATAATTTCTACAAGAGAGAGTATGTGTGTTTGGCGAGGGGTATGAGATATAGAGACAAAGAAGGATATATGGAGGGAGATATAGTTATAGATGGAGGGGGGGAGAGGGAAGAATATTTCTTGCACTAGATGCATTAATTTCAATGTAAATGGTGATTTATAATCCTATTTGATTTCTTACACTGAAGGAGATAAGAGAGGAGGAATGAAAATAGAGTGAAGTAGAGGAGTGAGAGAGGGAGGGAAGGGTAGGAGAGAGAGAGAGGAAGACAAAAATATGGATGGGGGAGAGAGTGGGAGAGATATAAGGAGAGAGGGAGGGAGATAGTGATAGGGTTGGATGGAAAAGAGAGAGAGAGTGGGAGAGAGAGTAATGGTGGGGGAGAGAGGGAGGTAGGAGAGAAAGGGAGAGAGAGGAGGATAGAGGGAGGGACAAAGAGATGCAGTTGGAAGGGGAGAGATGGAGGGAAAAAGATATGGAGTTGGAAGGGGAGATGGAGGGAAGAAGAAATACAAAGAGACAGAAAAGTGGATAGAGAGAGAGGGAGTGACAAGGGAGAGATGGATATAGAGTGTGTATGTTTGGGGGTGAGATAGAGAGACAAATAAGGAGAGATAGAGAGAATGGGGTGAAATAATTAGAGAGGGAGGGAGATAGTGATAGAGTTGGAGGGAGAGAGAGATTGAGTTAGAGGGTGAGAGAGAGGGAGGTAAGATGAAAGATACATAGAGAGACAAGTGGATAGAGAGAGAGGGAGTGATAAGGGAGATAGATAGAGAGGGAGTGATAAGGGAGATAGAGAGAGAGGGAGAGAGGAGAGCATGATGGAAGAGAGATAGAAGGGGTGGAGAGGGAGAGAAGGGGAAGAGAGAGAGAGAGAAAGGGAGAGAGGAGAGCATGATGGAAGAGAGATAGAAGGGGTGGAGAGGGAGAGAAGGGGAAGAAAGAGAGAGAGAGAGGGAGAGAGGAGAGCATGATGGAAGAGAGATAGAAGGGGTGGAGAGGGAGAGAATGGGAAGAGAGAGAGAGGGAGAGGGAGAGGAAGAGGGGGGGAGAGATAGATAGATAGGGAGAAATAATGTGTATGTTTTGAGGATTGTGTAGAGAGAAAGGAGAGATAGAGGAAGATAGAGATATAGATTGAATGTGAAGAGAGGGAAAAAGAGAGAGATAGATTGAGGTAGGGACAAATAAATAGATAGATATGGAGAGAGAGTGAGTGTGTTTGGGGGGGGGGCAGGTAAGATAGAGAGAGAAGGAAAGAGAGATGGAGGGAGATATAGATATAGATGGAGGGGGAGAGAGGGAAGAAGATTTATTGCACTAGATGCATTGCTTTCAGTATACATGGTGATTTATAATCATATTTTATTACTTGCACTGGATGCATTGATTTCAGTGTAAATTTTGATTTCTAATTATATTTTATTGCTTGCACTAGATGCATTGATTTTAGTGTAAATGTTGATTTATAATCTTATTTTATTGTTTGCATTAGATGCATTGATTTCAGTGTAGATGTTGTTTTCTAATCCTATTTGATTGTTTGCATTACATGCATTGATTTCAGTGTAGATGTTGATTTTTGATTTGATGTAACTCGATGTATGATGGTACATTAAATTTAAAGTGATTAGATTAACAATTTTCATTGAATTCATTGTAAGCACAAAAAAATTATTGACAATGTGCATTGATTTTTGTCTTATATTAATTCAACCTATTAATATTGGAGAGCAAGAGAGACAAGGTATGATGTTTACTACAATAACTCGAGTTAAATATTTGAATGGTTTATGATTCCAACTGCCTTTTTCATATAATCGATATGAAAATATGGCAAAACTAATAGGTCACTAATAATATGTCAAAACTTGTGACACTGTGGAGTTAGAGGGACACTATTAAGAATTAATTCACTGTCAAAAGTTGTGATTCCTAGAATTTCAAGAGTAATCTTGGCACAATAAATTATTAAAACTACTCTTCAAGATATATTTAGTAATACGTGGAGGGACACTATTAAGAATTAATTATTTTCAAAAGTTGTGATACCTAAAATTAAATGAAATAGATGTGAAATGTCAATCCTCGTGCAAATTTTGATAAGATTGTCTCCCTTCTTCATCACCAACTAATTACTAACAGAGAATTACATACACATATAAAAATATAACAAAACAACTATAACATTCACAAACATTACCATCGAAATCCAAACACATAAACACAAAATCCATTGTCTCCCTTCTTCATCGCCAACCAATTACTAACATGGAATTACATACACATATAAAAATATGATAAAATATCTATAACACTTACAAACATTACCATCAAAATATAAACACAAAACCCACTCAAAGCATCCAAACACAGACATACAAACCATTCAAGGCAAGCAACATAGACTAAATTAAATATTTTAGATCCATCTTAACTCTGGATCTATCAAGTGCTGAGAGGGATCAAATCTCTCATGGTGCAAACCTTTTTTATGAGTGCACAACTTGAAGAAAGGTTTGCACCATGAGAGATTTGATTCCTCTCAGAGGTTGATAGAACTTAGTTAAGATGGATCTAAGCTAGTTTAATTATTAATTTTATTTTTTTGGTTTAACTTTTATTTTTATGTAATTTCACTAAGTCAAAATGTTTAAATTAATAATTTTATTTTTATGTAATTTGATTGAGTCAAAATGTTTAGATAACAAAACATAACATGATATTACAACATCTCTTCCATATTAGGATGGAGAGTGTCTCTTGGCCCAAAAATATAACAAATATAAATTAAAAATATATATTTATAAAATATTTTGATTGTGAAATGAGAGATGGTTTTTGTGCATGTGGTATTTTGGTTTGTCCATGGTATGATATGGTTAATAGTATCCATGATAAAGTCGGGGTGAGTATCTATGGTTAAAAATCTTGTTATTTTGTAAATATTAAGTTTTTATGTGCATATTAATCAAATTTAAATATTGTTACAAAATTATTATTTTAAATTATGTAGTAAAACGGATCTTCATTACATCTACTATTTATATCTAATATGTTTTAATGTGATAGAGAGTGTAGATACATCTCAAAATTAATTATAATATTTTTGCTTTTAGATTTAATAAAAAAATGCTATAAAATTAAATTGAAATAAAATATTTATAAAATATTTTGATTGTGAATTGAAACATGGTTTTTGGGAATGGTGTAACAATGAGCTATGGTGTATGCCTATGGTATTGTAACAAAGCCCATTTACAAGTTAATAATATATATGGTAAAATGTACATGAATATCTATGGTTTTTTTTCTGTCGTTCAAAAAACTTTCATCAGATTTTCAGGAAAGCGTTGCTTACAAGGTCAGTCTCAACAGTCCCTTTTCTCTCATTTCGACCAAACTTGTTTAGATTAGGGACTGGAGGATACGATAGAAAACACTTGACAATCATTATTTATGGGAGGCATTGTAGCCTTAGCATACTAGAAACAAAAAGAGGACCAAAACTGATAGCAACATATCAAGGAGGGGGGTTGGGGGGCAGTACAGGGGTATCTGCAAAATAACCAACACGTTCATGCATATGGAAATATATATATTCCACTCGTGCTTCCAGGATGCGTAGGTGGTCATTTGTGCCATGGTGGTTGCAACAAAGGTTATCCAATTGTTATAGAATTTCACTTTTATTGTATTGTGTGTCGCTAAGGTAGGCCACAATTTCACTATGATCTTCATACTTGTGGCCCTTGAGAATGCCCATGTTGATTTGATTATTCCGAAATTGCTAACCAATGGAATCCATAGTAGTAGGAGCCACTATGTGACTTGTAGAGTGAGCTGGAGAGATAGATCTTGAGTGACCAAGTTATCAGAGGACGAACTATGGCCTAGATCAGGATGCCCTGCATGGAAGTGTCATACTTGTGGTCCCTAAGAATTCCCATGTTGATTTGATTATTCCAAAATTGCTAACCAATGGAATCCATAGTAGCAGGAGCCACTATGTGACCTGTAGAGTGAGCTGGAGAGATAGATGAAACATTATATTTCTCTTGAGTGACCAAGTTATCAGAGGACGAACTATGGCCTAGATCAGGATGCCCTGCACGAAAGTGTTACCCCCCGGCAAGGCCGACCCCCTTGGCAGCGCATAATGAGATTGGAAAGATGGAACCACTAACTGAAGGGAGGTTCGAGGAAGATGAGTCTTCACAGAACCTCCAATAACAAATATAATATCCAAGACCAAGAACCTGATGCCCCAGGTGGGTGCATACCAGCATCTAAAAACCACAAAATTTAACACAAGAAGAGCAATCTGTTGAGATTCAACAAGAAAATTCAGCACCCACGCCTAGTGCATTAAGCACCTAGTGCATTAAGCAACTAGTTGCATTAAGAACCCAAACTAGGGTGGGGCCCACAGTGCTATTTTTGGGTGCATATCTATTTTGGTTATCCCTTAATTAAGATGGACATTAAATTGTAATATATTCTCAATGTTGACTTGAATCAGTTAACTGAAAGGGATAAATTCAGTTATCTAGTGGATTTTGAGTTAGAGGTAGTTGGTGAGGCATGCAGAGTAATTCTAGTTGTAACAGAGTTCGAAGTGCAGTGGTGCATGAGTTAATGCAAGTTGTTATCAATTTAACTCAGTTAAGTGAGTTAAACTCAGTTGTGCTAGTTGTAATTTAAGATACACTAATGAGAGATCTAGTGAATTAAATATTAATTAATTCACAATCAGTGATCTCACATGAAACTGAGGATTTACTATTATTAGCTGCATACATGTCAGATCCAGTGAAGACCCAGTTGAGTTCTAGGTGAAAGGGAAGTTGACTATCAGTTGTAGGATTATTGGGTTGCACACATGCAACCAAACACCCATTGGAGTGCCCATGATACTTGCGCAATCAAGGCAGGCAATAATTCCTATCTTTTAGGTATATTTACCATCAGGGATTGCGCAAGCAAGGCAGGTTGTCTGGATGCTGAGAATTGGCTATGTGTTGGTCAGTTTTGCATAGGACAGTGTGAGACAATTAGCTGAGTACTGGAGGGATCTTGTGAGAAGAGTTTTGTATGTAATTATTTCATGATCCATGCTTAATATACAATAGAAGATAGTGGGGTTTTTAGTTGTAAGCTTTCCCCAAGAAATTATCTGTGTTGTGTGTGATTTATCTTTCTTCATGTTCATGTGATTAGCGATTGTGTTTTTAATTCCGCAAAAGATTTGTAGAAGTGATTCAATATTTAACTTTAGTACATTGTTATATCGGGTGAATTCAAGCTATACATGCATGTTTTATAATTTCTACATGGTATCAGAGCACAGGAAATTGTAGAAGTGAAGCAGGAGTTGAGTTTGTGACTGGATAGAATTTGAATTTGCAGAAATACTTTCTAGGTGCTACAGCTGATTCAAGGTCAAAATGGCTTTCAATGGCTTGAGGTTAGAGTATGCACTTGAGGACATATTAAACTATATTTCTTGGAAGGACAGGATGGAGGCAGTACTCGAAGACAATGGCTTGAAGGAATTCATTGACAATGATGTTCCTAAACCCGTTGTAGCAGATGTTGCAAATCTTGATGCATGGAAAAAGAAAGTGGCAAAGGCGATGAGGATCCTGTTGGAGGGAGTACAAAACCACATTGTCTCAATCCTACCTAGGAAAGCCACACCATATGCAATGTGGAAGGCTTTGATGGATCTATTCCAAAGCAGTAGCGACCATATGAAATTGGCCCTCAAAGATAAACTCAGGAAGATCAAGATGGAAAAGAGCGACACAATTCCAAAATATCTAACAAAGTTTTTCCAATGTCGGGATGAACTGGGGAGCATTGGAACAATAGTTGCTGATGATGATTTGGTGAGCTTGGCTCTCCTAGGACTTCCCAAGAGTTGGCACAATTATCAATACTCTGTTAATGGAAGGGAAAATTTGCTAGATTTGGAACGACAGTGGTCGGATTTGGTGCAGGAGGAGTTCAGACGGAACACCAGAGATGGATCTTCATCTAAGAATGAGGATGAAGAGAAATTTGATTTGGCTTCCAAGGCAAGGAAGGGTAAGGGGAAGAAATTACATTCTAAATCCGAGTCCAAGAATGGCAAGAAGCGGGACATGTCCAAGGTGAAGTGTTTTCACTGTCACGAGCATGACCATTTTGCTGCTAACTGTCCACAAAAGAAGAACAAGAAGGCTAGAGGATCTATAGCTGGTAAGGCCCTTGCCTCGTAATTTGAGCTTGACTTCTCATTGATCGCATGCATGGTGTCCAATGCATTGGGATCTGTGTGGTATTTGGATAGTGGCGCTTCCTTTCACATGACAGGAGATAAGGAACTTTTCAGTGACTTGGAGGAGAAATATCTCCATATGCATATTGAAATGGGTGATGACGAACGGTACAGTGCTACCGAGATTGGTACCATTACCTTTCATAGGGCGTCAGGTAAAATATTTCAATTAAAATATGTAATGCATGTGCCAGGTCTGAATAAAAATGTGGTCTCAATCGTAATGTTGGAGGATAGAGGCTATGATGTTGTTTTTAGTGATGGAAAAGCTTTCCTGCGACATAAAACAACGGGACAATCCAAGAGGATATGGATTCGAGTTAAGAACCTCTACAAGCTAAAGGTAGATGGTTGCGCAGCAATTATGGGCAAGGCAGATCAAGTGCTGAGCCGGGATGAGGGTGAATTATGGCACAGGTGATTGGGCCATCATCACCATGGAGCCTTGAAAGTCATGCAACAGATTTCTACTGGTCTTCCTAGGGGTACACTTGCGTAGTCAAACACATGCAAGGGATGTACTATGGGAAAATATGTAAAGGCCACCTTTCATTAGAAGGAAAACTGAGCTCCGTGGATCCTTGAGAGAGTTCACACAGACGTGTGTGGTCCTTTCTCGGTTGCTTCAACAGCAAAACATAAGTACTATGTAATTTTTGGTGATGAATTTTCCCGTAAGTGTTGGATCTTCTTCATGCAGAAGAGAGATCAAAAATTCTCTGAGTTCTGAAGGCACTGGTGGAGAAAGAGTCAAGGAAGCAAGTGAAAGCCCTTCGGAGTGATAATGGTAGAGAATACATCTCTAACAAATTCAAGAACTTCTACAGCAAAGAAGGAATTTGAAGAGAACTCATAGCGCCTCATAACCCACAATAGAATGGGGTTGCAGAGAGGAAGAAAAGAACTATTGTGGTTGCAACACAAGTGATGTTGCATGATCAAGGCCTACCGATGCATCTGTGGGTGGAAGCATGCAACATAGCAGTACATGTGCAAAACCATTGTCCTCGTAGATTACTTGGCATGAGTACACCTGAAGAGGCTTTCACTGGTAAGAAACCTGATGTTTCACACTTTAAGATTTTTGGCTCATCTGTTTATGTGCATGTGACCAAGGACTCCAGGAAGAAGCTGGAACCAAAAGCTCAGGTTGGGATTTTTGTGGGGTACACTAAAACACCCCATAATTATCGTGTGTATTTTCCAAACAGCAGAATGACTGTTGTGCGACGGGATATCAAATTTGATGAGGAGAAAGCCATGCAGTTGTCCCTTGAGAGGGAGTTGGACTTGCATGCAGAGGAGGAATTGGTGGTCCCCAAGGATGAGTCTCAAGATGTGGATTAGACACATGAGGAGGTTCATGGAGTGGAGGAAAACACTCATTCAGAGCCATCCATTAGAAATGGCAGAAGGCACACCACATAAGCTAATAGATTGAGACTTGATGCTGCAGAGAATGTAGGATCCCCCACTTCACAACGCAGAGAGAGACAATATCCTGGCCGGTTTACTAGATACATGGCTCTTATGAGAAAATTTATTGTGACTGAACCATCTTCCTTTCAAGAAGAAATACAAAAACCAACTTGGGTCGATGCAATGGTGGAGTATGACTCCATTGTCATAGTGCATGGGAGATAGTCCCAAGACCGGTCGACAAATCAATGGTTGGATCGAGATGGATCTACAAGGTTTAGCAAGTTGCTGATGGGAGTGTGGAGAAATATAAGGCCAGATTTGTGGCCCGTGGATTCTCACAGATTGAGGGGATAGATTATGATGAGACTTTTGCACTAGTTGCAAGGTACTATTCCATAAGATCCATCCTTGCACTCTCAACACAGATGGGCTAGTGCATTCATCAGATGGATGTGAAAACTATGTTTCTCAATGGGATCATTGAGGAAGAGGTGTGCATAGAGCAGCCTAAAGGTTTCAAAATCTTCAACAGTGAGTCACATGTGTGCTGACTCAAAAGAGCACTGTATGGGCTGAAGCAAGCACCCCGTGCTTGGTACACTCGGATAGACAGCTATTTCACCGGAATGGACTTCACCAAAAGTGAAGCAGATGCAAACTTGTACCAAATTGTGATTGAGGGTAAGCTATCGATTATTGCTCTATATGTTGATGATCTGATTTTGACTGGTGATGAGAAGCAAATACACTCATGCAAGGATGATCTTGCAAGGGAGTTCGAAATGAAGGACATGGGACTTCTTCATTATTTCCTTGGATTGGAAATATGGCAGTGGTATGGTGAACTTTTTGTGTCTCAAGGAAAGTATGCAAAGGAGATATTAGGTAAGTTTAACATGGAGAGATGCAAGCCCATGGATACTCCTCTTCCAGGAAATTGGAGGAAAGAGGATCCTACTTCTAGAGAGGTAGTGGATGCTACTATCTACAAGCAGTTAGTGGGTTCACTGATGTATTTGGTGAACACGAGACTGGACATTTGCTACGCAGTTAAGCAGCTGAGTCAAGCTATGTTTAAGCCTACCAAGCTCTTTTGGAAGGTGGGGAAGCATGTCCTGAGATACCTGAGGGGCACGTCAAAGTATGGTATATGGTACAGATGGACAGAGGGAGTGAAGTTGCATGGCTTCACGGATGCAGATTGGGCTGGCAATCCATCGGACAGAAAGAGCACATCAGGAAAGATATTTAGCATTGGATTGACAGCAGTTTCCTAGTACAGCAGGAAACAACGATCTGTGGCACTCAGTTCAGCGAAAGCGAAATACATGGCATCCAATCAAGATGCATGTGAGGCTATCTGGATGAGAAAGATCTTGGTTGGTTTGTTTGGTTCTCAGATGGATCCAACAGTGATTCATTGTGATAATCAGAGTTGCATTAAACTCTCGATTAATCTTGTGTTTCATGATAGGTCCAAGCATATAGATATCTAGTACCATCATCTCAAATATTGTGTGTAGAGAAGGATAATGTTGCTTCAGTACATTCCCACGGAAGATCAGGATGCAGAAATTCTGACGAAGACGCTCACTAGGAGAAAATTCGAATACCATAGAGACTAGATCGGGGTGAAGGATAATCCCTTTCTTGTTGAGAGGGAGTGTTGAGATTCAACAAGAAAATTCATCACCCACACCTCTTGCATTAAGCACCCAGACTAGGGTGGGGCCCACAATGTTATTTTGGGTGCATGTCTATTTTGGTTATCCCTTAATTAAGATGGACATTAAACTGTAATCTATTCTCAATGTTGACTTGAATCAGTTAACTGAAAGCAATAAATTCAGTTAGCTAGTGGATTTTGAGTTAGAGGTATTTGGTGAGGCATGCAGAGTAATTCTAGCTGTAACAGAGTTCGAAGTGCAGTGGTGCATGAGTTAATGCAAGTTGTAAACAGTGTAACTCAATTAATTGAGTTAAACTCAGTTGTGCTATTTGTAACTAAAGATACACTAATCAGAGATATATTGAATTATATATTAATTAATTCACAATTAGTGATCTCACATGCAACTGAGGATTTGCTATTATTAGTTGCATGCATGTCAGATCCAGTGGAGACACAGTTGAGTTCTAGGTGAAAGGGAATTTGACTATCACTTGTAGGATTATTGGGTTGCAGACATGCAACCAAACACCTATTGGAGTGCCCATGATACTTGCGCAGTCAAGGCAGGCAAGAATTCCTATCTTTTAGGTATCTTTACCATAAGGGATTACGCAAGCAAGGCAGGTTGTCTGGAGGCTGAGAATTGGCTATGTGTTGGTCAGTTTTGCATATGACAGTGTGGGACAATTAGCTGAGTACTGGAGGGCTCTTGTGAGAAGATTTTTGTATGTAATTGTTTCATGATCCATGCTTAATATACAATAGAAGATAGTGGGGTTTTTAGCTGTAATATTTCCCCGGGAAATTATCTGTGTTGTGTGTGATTGATCTTTCTTCATGTTCATGTGATTAGCGATTGTGCTTTTAATTCTGAAAAAGATTTGTAGAATCAATTCAGTATTTAACTTTAGTACATTGTTAGATCAAGTGAATCCAAGATATACATGCATGTTTTATAATTTCTACACAAGCGTCCACCCAAACTGAGGAGTTGCGCACGGCATATGCCTCCCACCACCCAATTGACCCACTAAAACCAACAACATGGTCCCAAGTGCACGATAAGATAAAATGTAAAAACCCTGGTGAAAAATCCATGTAATAAAATTTAATAAAGGAAAGATAATAACCACGGTTGATGGTACACTTATTCCAAGCTGAATGTTGGGCAAAACATCTTGGTGGGGATGGTCATTGGTTTATTATGGCTAAGGAAATTAGCAAAGGCAATGACAAAGGCTTTGTAAAGGAAAAATGGCATTTTTGGCACATTTATTTATGAAAATAATGGAAAATAGGATCAAATGAAGGTGAAAAGTCACAAGTTGCATGTGAGGAGGAAGATGAAGGAAAATAATGGAAGATGAAGAAAATAGAGGCCTTATTGATAAAAAGGATTCTGAAGATCAGTGGACAAGCTTTGGCTCACCTTTTTTCAGTTCAATTTTGGAGCTCTCTCACTCTTTGACACTTAGAGTTTTCTTGGAGCACTTTGGCATAGGATCAAGAAAGGAAAAGAAGGCAAGAGGAAGCAAGGAGAAAGCAAGGAAGAGCGGGTCAAGCAACTACAACAATATTCTTTGTATGTATTGATTTTCATGTGTGATTTCCTTGCTATATTTGGCGTGCATGGTATTGTATGTGGTTCTTTGTTGTCATGGAATGGTTTTTTCCAGGTGTGATAGTGTTTTCAGACTAGCCTTGCTATTTCTGGATAGTCATAGTGTGATGGGATTCTCATGTTTTGGTTGAGATGGATTTTCGGATGGATTCGAAGTTGAGTGAGGTGGATCTCCGAAAAGAAGAACACATGGCCTAGTGATCATTGAACCAGACTGTGTATTGTAGTAAAGCCACTGACCTAGTGACCCCTAAACCAGATTGTGGGTTGTGTTAAAGCCAAGTATTGTGTGCTTTGGTGGGCTTAGGAATCCTCGACCAGTTAATGGCGGGATATACGATAAAGCCTAGAGGTGGTTTCCCTTGATTGGACCTAGGAATCCTTGTCAGTGAATGGCATGATATATGGTAAATCCTAGAGGGTGGAGTCATTTTTTAGGGCCCGGTGTGGATTGCATTAAATCCTGAGAGACTAGGGGATAGGAAAATTCCTCACAGTGTAAGTGGAGAAATATGGTGGAATTCATGTTTGTTTTATGGCCTAGTGATCTAAGATGGATTGTGGTAAAGCATGGTTTCTATTGATGAGGGTGAGGTGGTTTAGCCTCGGGATGCCCTCGTTGGTTATTTTGGTTTGATTCCCACATTCATGCTTGGAATATAGCACGGGGGTGATTGGCTGAAGATAGATTTGGCTCAGCGAATCTATGGTCGGGTGAAACGTGGTAGCCCCATCCCGGGTTGGCATTTGCATTCATTAATAAGAGTTTCTTTCCTTGATATCTTATGTGTAAATGTATCAGTTTATATGTGGATTTTATGGTTGATGTATCCTTGATATTTATGTTGTTCTTATGTTGGTTATAAGCATGTATTATGATAGTGATGAGGTATGGCTCTCCTCATGTTTTGATTTGTAAATGAATGAAAAATGTTTCTATGACCTAATAGATGATAATGCAGCTAATGATATAAGGGAACAATGCTTCTTAATGATTCTTAGATAAGTATGAGACCCCTATGCTCAGATATGTTGTTTAAACCTATAGATTACATATTTGTGACATGTTTGACGAAATTTCTGTCATGGCTAGTAGGGGCCCAGTCTAGACCTTGTCAATGTTTTTACAAATGTATCATTGTTCCACTATTATAATTCATTTATGTACCTATCATTGAGTTCTGGGCAAGGACTTGGGCTATGGGCCTGAAAAAGTGGCTCAAATCCAAAGAATGTTGGCACAGGTCTGAGGAAAAAAGTCCCTAGACGCATGCATACCCATGCTATGGGACCATCCATATCAAGGGAGCGTCCAAGAGTTTAATGGTCTAAAACCTAGTGGGACCCGCGGCCTGGCTACCTGAATGGTTGGGATGGCTCCTTGGAACTTTTTTATTGATGTGGAAGGTATTTTTAATGTGTTTCTATTGATTCCACTTCCCTAAGGTCACCTAGGAGGTTGAATACAATTATAGTAGGCTCTTGTCTCATATTTACCCTAGTTAGACGGTTACTTGGGTAGATGTGGGATGAGGGTGTTATAGAGTGGTATAAGAGCATGGTTCAACAATTGGACTGGAGGCGAAATGTGTTTGTCATGCATACATGTCAGTTGCATATGTGTTCTTTATGCTTGTAGTCTATGTACGTGTTATGTATGCATGGTGGTGGTCATAGTTGTAGTGGTGTCGCCATATGAAATTTGATGGTGTTGTTGATTGGATGTGGTCATCATGAATGCATGTCAGTTGTATATGCATTTGTTATGCATGTCAGTGTCTATATGTTGGTAGGCATGCATTATCATGGTTAAGATTGTTTTACATGAGATCATTGTATGCATTTTAGGTCATCATGATGTTTTTGGTATGTTATGATGATGATGTGTTGGTTGAGATAGGGCAGGAGATGCAGATCATCAAAGTGAAGTTGCGGCACTAGAATTTGCGGTAAGATCATATCGACATACATGTATTATATGTTGGTATGCAGGTATGTTGGTTAATGTTTGTATACATGTTTGACATCTTATTGTGGTTGTGGTTACATGCATGATAAATGCTAGTTGATCAGTCTAGTTACATGCATTATGGTTATGTGTATGCCTTTCGTTCTATTGACGTTATGATCACATACATGATAGAAGGTAGTTAAATAGTGTGATAATATGTACATGGGTCGGTTAGTCATGCATGGTATTAACTTGATGACTATGTTATATGTTGTTGATGATTATGTTATATTATGATTAACTTGTTGTTGTTATATGTTAGTTAACTTGATGATTAGTGTTATTGCTTTGAAGATCTTGATGTATCATGCTATTTTGGATTGACCTATGCAAATGGTTAGGGTTATGACATTCAGGTATGAGTTAATATGTTGTGATGTTGTGTCATATTAATCTAGACTAACTCTGCATATGTGATTGTTATGCGTGAATGACAATTGTTTATGAGTTTACGTTGTAAACATGTTAGCTAGTTATTGTTATTGATATCATGACTTTATTTATGTTTGATTTGATATGTTGTGAAGTTATATCGTGCTAATCTAGATTGATTGTGTAGACAATATAGCCTCCCTTGATATACATCAAGGTATGAGTTTGACTATGTCTTATATTTGGTGTTTGAGTGTTTGATTGTGTCATCTAGTTGATTTATCTAGCATGGTATCTTTACAGGTTGATTGAATGTTTGATTAATTTCAAGATGTGAAGTAATGATCTTGTTCTAATATGGTTGTGCTAACACACTATGTGTTGAGATAATTGATGTGCTCTTGAGTATAAGTAGGTGATAGTTGTAGCAGTATGTATGATGACTGATGACTGTGAGTTGATTGATTACATATAACTAACAGTTGGGTGATGTGATAGAACATAAGAAAGACTCAAGTGTAGTAAGGTAAATGGTAAAAGAAAGGAATTGGGTAATAATTCCTTTGGCTATGTTTGGAAGCCCTAATTCCAAATGAATGAGTGCTTTGCATACATGGAGTCTTCTTAACCCTAATCTTGTTTGACATTATGTGGATATGTGCTATATTTATGAACATGTATTTGACAAGTATAACAATTAGTTTCTAGTTATGGCTGGATTTGTCAAGGGATTGGAGTCCCTTGAGAGATGATATATGTATGTGTTCATATACAAGGCAGTGTGTCTCGCATAACAAGGTAAGGTAACTGGTATAATGTATATTTAAATTATACAGTAACAGTTATGTGTCTATGACAAGATGATGCAGGGGATTGCATGGAAGAGAGACTGCCATGAAATATTGGAGAAGGCTTAAGTTGAGTTTTCCTTTGGAAGCATTGGGAACCATGGGGATTTATTCTGGGTGTTTTTTGTTAGTCTTGTGCTTTTAGTCCTTTATGTTATGTTGTGCTTCATTGCGACTTTGGTTATGTCTTGTGTATTTCCATACCAATTTGTTTGTCATGTCATATTGCTACTGGTTTTCACGGATTTATTCTTGTTTGTTCCTTGCCTCTTATGTTTTGAAGGCCTTGGGAATCAGTTGGGAAAGTTAATGTAGCTCAAGGAGAGATGAATGAAACCAAGTAGGTAACCTAAGACCTGAATTAAGTCGGTTTCATGTATAAGGGCAGCGAAAGGTAAGAATGACAACCGGTTCGACTAGTCGGGTCCATTGTGGTAAATGGACATTGGCAGTACAAACATGAGAAAGGTAACTAGAATGGTAAAGTAAATGAATTTGAGGTGTCAGATTCCTTATCTATGTTTGGAATTATTGTTCTCAATGTTATGCATGTTGTGCATGGATAAAGGGAGCTCTATTAACCTTGAATTTATGATATCTAGAAATTATGTTGTGATCATGATTTTTATAATGTATATATATGTATGGAGCTCTATTAACCTTGAATTTATGATATCTAGAAATTATGTTGTGATCATGATTTTTATAATGTATATATATGTATATATGCATTTATGTATGTCGTTGTTTGGCGGGATCATGATATCTTTATTTTGACGTTTATTTATGCATATATTTATGTACGTATGTATGTCGCTGATGGACAGGGTCGTTAGGATTGTTTTGTGCTAGTATTCACATGTCTATATGTATGTATGTATTTCGTTGTCTGACAGGGTCATCAGGAATCATTCTCGTGGAGGAATAATTTCTTATGCAGGTGAATGGCATGAAGAGGTTATTGGCTTACGAGGAATCAAGTGGGAAGAATAACCCTGAAAAATCTGCAAGGCCAATGTTATGTGGACATGAATTGATATTATGTGTTGATACTATGCCTATGTCTTGGACAGGTAACGCTAAGAGATACATCAGCGAAATGAAAACATCGTGATCTGCAGCAAGCTAGGATAATCATGGATAGTGGAAAGGCACTATAAGCAAGGTTTCCTTATGGAGTCAGTGTGTGGTCTATGGATGTGCAATATTATTGTTGTGCATATGTTGCACATGTTGTATATTCAATGATTGTACCTATGGTGATGCGTACATGTAACTTATGTAGTATTGTGTACATATGATGTTGTATATATGATGTTCTGTGTATATTGAATATGTAGTGCTGGGTATAGATGGTGCTATGTACATGTTGGGTATGCATTGATGTATACATATCATATCGTGCACATGTTGGATATGCAGTCTTGTGTGCATATAGAATTGCGCACATGTTAATATGCAGTGTTGTGTACATATAGTGTTATGTACATGTTGTATATGCAGTGCTATGTACATATGGTGTTGTGTCCATGTTGTACATGTGGTGTTATGTACATATGGTGTTGTGTGCA
The DNA here is from genome assembly GCA_034641835.2 of Pinus albicaulis. NCBI lineage: Eukaryota > Viridiplantae > Streptophyta > Pinopsida > Pinales > Pinaceae > Pinus > Pinus albicaulis. The sequence continues at coordinate 128,374,498 of CM076577.1, read as the reverse complement.
TGTGGTGTTGTGTACATGTTGTACATGTGGTGCTATGTGCAGGTGGTGTTGTGTACATGTCATGCATGTGGCACTGTGTACATATGGTGTCGTGTACATGGAGTGGATGTTGTGTTGTGTACATGTCGTGCATGTGGTGTTGTGTACATGTGGTATTGTGTACACGTTGTAAAGGTGGTGCAGTGTACATGTGGTGTTGTGTACACGTTGTGCAGGTGGTGCTGTGTACAGGCGTTACTGTGTGCATGTCGTACATGTTGTGTTGTGGGCATGCAGTACTATGCATGTGAATTTTGTATTTTTGGTATCGTGACATGTTTATTCGTTGTGTTGTACTTTGTGCATGTATATGTGTTGTGTTGTACATCATACGTAGGTGTATGTGTTTTTTGTACACCGGACGTAGGTGTGTGTGTTGTGTTGTACACTAGATGTAGGTTTATGTGTTGTGTTGTACATTGGGTGTAGGTATATGTGTTGTGTTGTACACGAGGTGTAGGTGTATGTATTATGTTTTGTTGTAAAATGGATGTAGGTGTAGGTGTATGTGTTGCATGTCAAATATACGTGCATGCACTATATGTTGTTGGATGTTGTGTGTGGTTGTATATGTGCGGTGCACACTATGTGTATGAGTACATGGTTGAAGAAAAGGCACTGGGTGTTTGTTGGGTGTGGAAATTGATCCAGTGTGCATACAAAAAGGACAAAGGACAAAGGTAGAAGCAATGGACCGATTGAAGGATAAGTATCAGTCTTTTATTTTAGTTTTGTTTATGCATGTGATCTATGACTCTGGTTTATGATGATTACATGTGATTTATGATTCTTGATTTATGATGGTTTATTATTGAGCTAACTAGATGTGATATGTTTATACTTTATGATTTGATCAAACAACTAGTTTGACTTGTTGTGACAGGAAGTAAACAGAAGTGAAAGTGTACCTTATTGACGGGCTACTAATGAGGTATGAGTTGAATTTATTTCAATTTATTTTAAATATAACGGGAATTATGTGCTTGGTACAGGAAAGCATGAAAATACATGGTTTGGAACATGCGACAATATGTTGGTAAATCACTTTAGGATCAGAGCCATTGTGGGACACTAGTACCCAATAATTTCCATTGATTTCCATGAGCATGCTATGACCGGTATGAAGGTTTTCAGGCAGGTATATTCCTTGGTTTTTGTATATTCTGATGCAAGGAAGCCTTGCCAAGGGATGAATCGCACGGGATAGGGGATGTCGGGGAACTTGGAAGGTGAGTGACTACATGGAAAGGGGTGACCATATTTCCCTAGGGACTATGTAGAAGATAAGGGAAGGTCGAGGATAGATTTGTTTCTGTCATTAGCATTTCCATATGGAATGAGATGCACATTGGGAGTGTGCCCTGGAACAATGAGTTGGTAACTGTTCACTGAGAGGACAAGTGGCACAGGATTGTAGCGCTAAATATTGGATGCGAGTTTGACTTTGGCAATGGATTCTGAACTTCCCGAGAAGGAGGCAAATCCTTGTATTACTTTGAGGGTGGAGGTGTGAACCTCTGGATTCCCTTGTGGCGAATACAAGCATCGTATCCTTTTATTTGTTGGTTGAGAAAATGTGCATATGTGTATATTATTCTAACTATTGTATTGAGTTGGATTTATAAAGCTCCATAGACAATATGGTTGTATATATGGATGTCATTGTAAATACTACAACGAGATGTGTTATAAAGCTCCATAAGCAGTATGTTTTCTTTTCAATGGTTTTTCTGAGGTATAGGTGTGGTTGAACACCGAGGATAGTGTCCCCACAGGGGGGTGGTTGTAACATCCCTAGTGAAAAATCCATGTAATAAAAGTTAATAAAGGAAAAATAATAACCATAGTTGATGGAACACTTATTCCAAGCTTAATGTTGGGCAGAACATCCTAGTGAGGGTGTGGATTGTTTATTATGGCTAAGGAAATTGGCAAAGGCTTTGGAACGGAAAAATTTCATTTTTGGCACATTTATTTATGAAAATAATGGAAAATAGGAAAAAAGGAAGGTTAAAGGTCACAGGTTGCATCTGAGGAGTAAAATGAAGGAAAATAATGGAAAGTGAAGAGAATAAAGGCCTCATTGATCAAAAGGCTTGTGAGGATCAGTGGGCAGGATTTTGCTCAACTTTTGTAATTTCAGTTTTGAATATTTCTCATTACTCTCTCTCTCTCTCACTCTTGGACACTTAGAGTTTTCTTGGATCACTTTGGAATTGGATCAAGAAAGGAAAAGAAGGCAAGAGGAAGGAAGGAGAAACCAAGGAAGAGTAGGATCAAGCACCTACGACAACTTTCTTTGCAGGTATAAATTTGCATGTGTGATTTCCTTGCTAGATTTTGCATGCATGGTATTGCATGTGGTTCTTTGCTATCATGGCATGGGTTTTGCCAGGTGTGATAGTGTTCTCAACCTAGCCTTGCCATTTCTAGATAGCCATGGTGTTATGTGCCTCTCATGTTTTCGTTGAGTTGGATTGCTGGACGAATTTAAAGTTGAGTGAGGTGGATCTCGGAAAGAAAGAAAACATGGCCTAATGACCCCTGAACCGAACTGTGGATTGTGGTAAAGCCACTGGCCTAGTGACCCCTAAATCGGACTATGGGTTGCGGTAAAGCCAGGTATTGTGTGCCTCTGTGGGCCTAGAAATCCTCAATCGGTTATTGGCAAGATATACAATAAAACCTAGAGGTGATTTCCCTTTATTAGGCCTAGGAATCCTTATCGGTGAATGGCAGGATATACAGTAAATCCTAGATGGTGGAGTCTTAGTTTAGGGCCTAGTGATATGGTGTGGATTGTGGAAAAGCCTGAGAGACTAGGAGACAAAAAAATTCCTCACGGTGTAGGTGGATAAATCCGGTGGCATTAATGATTGTTTTATTGCCTAGTGATCTGGATGGATTGTGGTAAAGCCTGGTTTCTATTGATGAGGGTATAGTGGATTAGCCTCGAGATGCCCTGGTTGGTTCTTTTGTTTTGAGTCCTACATTCATGCTTGGAATATGGCACGAGGGTGATTGGATGAAGAGATATTAGGGCTAATCTATGGTCGGGTGGAACGTGGTAGTCCCATCCTGAGTTGGCTTTTGCATTCATTAATAAGAGGTTCTTTCCTTGATATCTTATGTTTAAATGTATTGGTTTATATGTGGATTCTATGGCTAATGTATCCTTGATATTTATGTTGTTATTATGCTAGTATAAGCATGTATTATGACAGTGATGATGTATGGATTTCCTCATGTTTTGATTTGTAAATGAATGAAAAATGTATCTATGACCTAATAGATGATAATGCAGCTAATGATATAAGGGAACAATGCTTCTTAGAAATTCTCAAATAAATATGAGACCCCTATGCTCAGATATGTTGTTTAAACCTATAGATTACATATTTGTGACATGTTTGACGAAATGCCTATTATGTCTAGTATGGGTCCAGTCTATACCTGGTCAATGTTTTTGCACTCATATCATTGTTACAATGTTATAATTCATTTATGAACCTGTAATTGAGTTTTGGGTAGAGACCCTGGGCTCTCAGCCTGAAAAAGTGGCTCAAATCTTAGGGATGCTAGCACAAGGATGAGGAAAAAAATCCCTAGATGCATGCATACCCACGCTATGGGAGCATCCAGAGCCTCCCAGATAAACAATTGTCCATATCAAGGGAGCGTTTGGGGGTTTAATGGTCTAAAAACCTAGTGGGACCCAGGGGCTGGCTACCCGAGTGGTTGGGATGGCTCCTGGGAATTTTGTTGCTGATGTGGAAGGTCTATTTAATGTGTTTCCATTAGTTCCACTTCCTTAAAGTCACCTAGGAATTTGAATCCCATTATATTAGCCTCTCGTTGCATATTTACCCTGGTTGGCCGATTACTTGTGTAGATGTGGGACGAGGGTGTTACATAAAATCAGTGACTCTTATCCCAGATAAGCACCGATACCACCAACAAAACTGACTAGGAGACCAGGGTAGCACCCCCCCACGAATAAAAACCATAGGTAATTCCCAACATTGAACCAGCAATGGAGTGATCCTAGAGAAACAAAGATATAACCCCCCACCTATTATGACAAGCATAAGAAGTTGCAAACACTGATACCTTACCCCACACATAAGAAGGGAGTTCTTGGAGCTTTTGTTTCCTTTTTAAGGGTCTGTGGTAGGTTGTACCGATAATCGCGTGGAGACGATACAACGCCCCAACCGCTTGAGTGCTTGGATCCTATGGTGATCTGAAATGACTGTATTAGTTTTTTTGTGCTAAGTATCTTTCCAGTTTAAAAACATGTGCATAATTAGTTCATTAGTTTGCATGAGGTTTAAGGTGTTTGTCCATTAATTGTAGATGATTTTTAGTGAATTAGAAGCATAAAACAAGCTTAAATAACGCTGAACAACAGTGTAAAATAGAGAAATAAGTCACCACATGAAAAGTAAATAGCAGGCATGATGAAGCAGTTCACCCCTCCTTGGATACATCTGTTGGTCTAGCTCCCAATGGCATATCATCTTTAATTATGCCAAAAATTTTGCTATTACATGTAGTTATAGTGCTCTAATGGTTTTTTTTTCTCTGCACCAATGGCTCCAGAATGCTCCAATTAGTCAAATATGACTCTTCATTCACTCAGAATGGTCGAAAATTGGGCCTCCTACACTTTTGCCCAGTTTCACCTAGGAAAGCTCCACTAAAATTGGAGGACTCCACTTAATTTGAGTTAAAAAAGGCATCCCGCTATAAATGGTGCGCCCTCCAAATGTTCCGCCGAATTTGACTGCGGCATTAAAAGTTTGCGGTTGGGGTGGCCACATGCGCACCCCCAAACCGCGGTCATGATGGTGGTTAGCGGAACCATCGAAGCGGAACTCGGTATAAATTATGGTTGAATGGTTTGAAACACGTGGTGTAAACACTTGTTAATGCCATGTGATATCAACTATCGGGGACCGTTGGCGGGTTGGGATCGCAGGCGATTCCCAATACCCAAATGGGATTTCGTTAAACCATAACATAAACCTATAACCATATATAGTTAAGAAAAAGTGTGTAGCTCAAGTGTTAAACCACACGCGTGCCTAGTGGGAGGTCTCGGGATCGATTCCTGCGGACCCAACAAAATTCTACACTGCCATTTCAGGGACACATGGCGGCCTCAGGGCTGGCCACGTGTCACCCTATGATTGGTTCTTCAACCCCGTACCCAATAAAATCTTGACACTTTTCAAACTGTGATTGGTTCAGTGGAGGGAATATTCTCTTTTTTGTTGGCTGTACCTCCACCTTGTTGATTGTGCATCCCAGTCAAACCTAGTCAAACTGTCGCAAAATTTACCTGTTTGGCATTTCGATCAGAATGTGATATCTTCCTCATATGACATTGGTTTTTCGAACCATTCAAGGTGTCGGAATCAGAAAGACAAGATATACGCAACCATCCTAATTTCTACCCAATCCTATAACCTTGAAGTTTTATCAAAATTTATGAACTCCTGATCATTCCTCCCCATTGGGAAGATTTTGAACCCCAAAAGACTTGATTACATGTTCAGTAGATGAGGGTACAACTCCCTCACCTTTCCAACCTCCATCCATTTTTCCTTGCTTAGTTTAGTGCCTTTGAGCCCAACTCGAAGGTAGTCAACACTTCCCCTCTTTGATGCTCTTGTCCTACTGTCAACAATTGTATCTTCTTTGAGCTCATCCAGAAATTCTAGCGAGAAATATTCAATAGAAGGTAGCTGAACATCACTTCCTTTATCATCGATTAAAGGTGTCTCATACAAGCGTAAGTTTTCAATATTAACAACTAAATACATTTGCATATAAGAAGGCAAGTCAAGTTGAAATGCATTATTACCAACTTGTTTTATGATCTTGAAATGACCATAGCGAATGGGTTTGAGCTTTTTACCTTCCCCTTCCATCCTTTCTTTGCTAATGTGCAACCATACCTCATCTCCCTCTTGAAACTTGTGATCAACCTGATGTTTGTCATGCCTCTCTTTGTATTTGCTTTAACTTTTCTCAAGTTTTTCTTGAACTTGTTGATGTATAATCTGAATTTTCTCCATGAAATTTCGAGCCTTATCAATGTCACTATGGCCATCAATTGCAACATCCTTCTCAAAGATGAAGTCTAATGGCGATTTTGGAAAATACCCAAAGCATACTTCAAAAGATGATGTTTGTGTTGAAGAGTGCTTTGCCCAGTTGTAAGCATGTTGAATGTAATGCAGTTGTTCATCCCACAACTTAGGATGTCTGCTACAATATCCTCTAAATAGATGCACAAATGTTCCGTTCACCACTTTGGTTTGTCCATTTGTTTGTGGATGAAAAGCGATACTCTTTTTCAACTTTGTGTCCATCATCTTCCATAGATTTGACCGAAAATTCCAAATGAACCTGGAATCCATGTCACTAACAATAGACGTTGGAAATCCAAGATGAACCCAAACATTTTGAAAATAAAATTCAACAGTTTGTTCAATAGTAATGGTTTTCTTACATGGCATAAGTATACACATTTTACCGAATCTAACCAACTACATAAAGATAATCATGTTGCTTTCTTGACATAGGTAGACCTCCAACAAAGTCCATGGAGACACTCTCCCATGGCCTTGATGGTACCGGTAGTGGCGTGTGCAATCCAAGCTTCCTATTACTAGGCTTACTTGTTGCACACATAGAACAACCTCTTATAAAATGTGACACATTATCTATCATGCGAGGCCAATAACAATACCTTTGTAGATGTGTCACTGTTTTTCTTACCCCAAAGTTTCCAGCAATAAGAGATGAATGAGCTTTTCTCATGACACTTAGCCTCTCTCCTTGTGGAATACATAGCTTTCCCAAATGAAACAACAAATTGTTATGCATGTGATAATATTTTTCTTCAACTTGATTCCCTTCACTCAAACTAGCATACACATCTTGAAAATAAATGTGATGTGCATATTGTTCTATGTAACTCTCATGTACAACATAATCATTTTTGAGTAAAGTAGAAGCACAAATTATTGGTCTCGAAAGCATATCTGCAAATTTATTGAATATACCTTTCTTGTACCTTATAACCAAGTGAAAATGTTGAAGAATCCCATCCACCTGAAATGTCTTGATTGCTGCAATTTTGTTTGCGACTGCAAGTACTATAATGATTGGTGATCGGTGTGTACAATAGTCTCTTTACCCATCAAGTAGTGTTTCCACTTCTCGACACTTTGTACCAATGCATATAGTTCTTTGTCATATGTAGGATAATTAGTCACAGCACCATTAAAATTTTCAAAATGAAAAGCGATAGTCTTACCATGCTGCAAAAGAATTGCGCCCATGGCATAATCACTAGCATCAGTTTGTATCTCGAATGGTTGTCTTAAATTTGGTAATGCAAGGACTGGAGCTGAACTGATCTTGTCTTTTAAAGCTTTGAAAGCTTACTCTTGTTTTCCTCCCCATTGGAAGCCTTTCTTCACATTTTTCACTGCATGCATAGGAGTTGTGATGGAAGAAAAGTTAGCAATAAACTTTCTCCAATATTGAGTTGCACCTAAGAAACTTCTTACCTCGGTTACTGTTTTGGGTGTGGCCAATTCACAATGGCCTCCACTTTAGAAGGATCAATCCTCAATTCTCCTCCTCCTACAATATTCCCCAAATAGACCAAATAAGTCTTTCCAAACTCGCACTTTGACATATTAAGAAACAATTTCTCTTTCTTCTAAACATCAAGCACTTTATTCACATGCAAGACATGATCTTCTCTTGTTTTGCTGAAAATTAAAATGTCATCTAAGTACACAATAACAAATTCATCAAGGAATGGTCGCAAAACACTATCCATCACTCGCATGAAAGTTGCTGGTGCATTACATAAACCAAAAGGCATAACTAGCCACTCAAAGAGTCCTTGTTTGGTTTTGAATGCAGTTTTCCATATATCACTTTCTGCAATTCTTACTTGATGATATCCACTTCGTAAATCTAACTTTGTGAAAAAAAAAAATCTTCTTTCATCTAATCAATCAAATCATCTATTCTTGGGAGTGGGTATCGATTTTTTACCATAATCTTGTTCAAAGCTCGAAAATCTACACACATGTGCCAAGTCCCATCTTTCTTTGGTATCAAGACTATGGGTGAACCACATGGCGAGGTGCTTGGACTTATGATTCCTTTATCTAACATCTCTTTGATTTGCCTCTTTATTTCAGCATTCTCCATTATCGACATGCGATAGATACCGATGTTTCGAAGAGGAAAATCTTGCTGCAACTGAATCTCATGTTGAATTTCCCTTTTTGGAGACAATCATGTTGGCTCCTAAAACATCTCATGATGTCCATTAACCACATCATATAAATTTGATTTCAATATAGGATCACATCCCTCAAATGATTCACGATTAATATCAAATTTAGGCTTAATCATAAGAAGAACAAAATTCTTACTTGAATTTACCAGCCTATTTACCTGTCCAGCATTTACCGTAGCAATGTTTGTCTTATTGCGATGTGCTCTAACAATGAACTCCTTGCCATCTTTGAATAAATGATACTTGTTATCATGGCGATAGAAGATCAATTTCCTGTCATACAAGTAAGGACTCCCTATTACAATACCAGTAATGTCAAGCGGAACCACATCTAATTCAACTGTGTCAACAAATCTTACAGTGATTGCAAACCTCAATATACATTTCTTTGAAACTGTAGATTTGCATCCTTACAAATCCAACCCAATGGATATGGTTTTGGATGTGGTATGGTCTCAAGGTTAAGTTTCTTGACCAAATCTTCAGAGATTAATTTTTCTTGTGACCCACTATCAAATATTGTGTCAATCTTGGTATGTTTGGATATGACCCTCACATGAAACAGTTATATTCTTCTTCTTCATTTGGAGTGTTTATGTGACAGTTTGATGTACTGGTACTGGGTTTAGTTTCAATTTATTTTCCCTTCATGTTCTTCAATCCCATGGCTGTACTTTTAGATTCATCAATTGAATCAGATCCTAAATCATGTTGAGTTGTAGCAGCAGCTTTATGTTTCCCTTTATTATTGGGTTCCTTTGGACTCAATTCAGGTTGTAATTTCCAACAATGATTTTCATCATGGCCTTCTTTTGAACAATGTTTAAAAACCATTTTTTCTCTTTGTTTCTTAATAGATGCATTCTTTTGAGGTATTTTCTTTGGCTTTACCCTTAAAAGGTTTCTTTCTACCCTCTTCAGAAATGGTCTTTGCTCTAGCTTCTAGATATGTGGCTTGAACACAAAATTCATCTAGAATGGTGGGGTTAAACATGAGAATAGTATGTTTTAGGTAGCTATGTAAGCCTCCTATGTACTTTAGAAAAGTACCTTGGCTCTGCAAATCCACCCCTAATAAAAGAGCTTTCTCCTAAATTCTTGGGTGTATTCTTGCATATTTTTTTCCCTTTAATTGCCTAAAGTTCTGCCAGTTCATGATGGATTTCTGCATATGCGCTAATGTATAAAACTATTGTTTAATAGCAGCAATGTAATCTGACCATGATAGAATAATCTTACCATGTTTCTTTATTTCCTCCTTTGTCTTGGCTTCCCACCAAACAAGTGTTGCACCTTCCATTCTCAAAGAAGATAATTGAATTTTTGTATCATCATCTTGAAGGTTTTGTATTCTCAAATAGACCTCCAATTTTCCAATCCAATTATCAAGCTTTTTTGCATTGACTTCACCATTAAACATAGGCAATTTGATCTTAACATCAAGTTTTAAAAAAAGATTTTTACCAGTGCTCTTCGACTTTTGTGGTTGATGTACTGAAGAAGAAGTAGAGGATGATGATGATAAGAGTGAGGATGATGGATCTCCATTGCCTCCATTTCCTCCATTTCCCTTCTTTGATTTGTCTTCATCATTTTGACCTCCTGAATATCCTTGTCCTTCCTTTAGAAGTTTAGATCCTTCTCCTTCCAATCTCTCATTCCTTTCTTGATAAAGGATTCTAACCATCTCAGTCATGTCAAGGAATGCTTTCCTGAACACTCTTTCTTCCTCCTTGGGATCAACTTCTTCACACATTTCTCCTTTCTCATGAGGCATGCTTAATGGAGCTTCTGCTTCTTTAGGAGGTGAACTAGGTGGTGGAGATTGTGGCAATCTTTCTCTCCTTTTATTTGGCTCTTTTTTAGACCCTTCTGCTTCCACCAATTTGCCTTCTCCTCTTTTGATCTTAAGCCTTGTAAGAATCTAAAACTTGCAAATAGTTAAACAATTATTTGCACTAAACAACACTATAGAATAAAACTCTAGCTCTGATACCAACCTGATCTGAAATGACTGTATTAGTTTTGTTGTGCTAAGTGTCTTTTCAGTTTAAAAACATGTGCATAATCAGTGCATTAGTTTGCATGAGGTTTAAGGTGTTTGTCCATGAATTGTAGATGATTTTTAGTGAATTATAAGCATAAAACAAGCTTAAATAACACTGAACAATAGTGTAAAACAGAGAAATAAGTCACCACATGAAAATTACGCAGCAGGCATGATGAAGCAGTTCACCCCTCCTGGGCTATATCTACTGGTCCAGCTCCCAATGGCATGTCCATCTTTCATTATGCTCAAAATTTTGCTATTACATGTAGTTACAGTGCCCTAATTGTTGTTTTATCTACACCAATGGCTCCAGAATGCTCCAATTAGTCAAAAATGACACTTCATTCACTCAGAATGGTCAAAAAATGGGCCTCCTACACTTTTGCCCAGTTTCACCTAGGAAAGCTCCACTAAAAGTGGAGAAATCCACTTAACTGGAGTTAAAAAAAGGCATCTCGCCATAAATGGCATGCCCTCCAAATGTTTCGTCGAATCTGACTGTGGCAGTAAAAGTTTGTGGTTGGGGTGGCCACATGCGCACCCCCAAACCGCGGTCATGGTGGTGGTTATCGGAACTCGGTATAAACTATGGTTGAATGGTTTGAAACTCCGGTTAATAGCCATCAAGTTTATAATAAATCGCGTAGTGTAAACACTTGTTAACACCATGTGATATCAATTACTGAGGACCGTGGGCAGGTTGGGACCGTCGGTGGTTCCCAACCCCCGAATGGGATTCCGTTAAACCATAACATAAACTGGTAACCATATACAATTAAGCAACAATGTGTAGCACAGGTGGTAAACCATGCACGTGCCCGGTGTGAGGTCTCGGGGTCGATTCCTGTGGATCCAACAAAATTTTACATTGCCATTTCACGGACACGTGGCGGCCTCAGGGCTAGCCACGTGTCACCCTATGATTGGTTCTTCAACCTCATACCCAATAAAATCCCGACACTTGTCAAACTATGATTAGTTCGGTGGAGGGAATATTTTTAGGAATATTCCCTTTTTTTCTAACTATACCTCCACCTTTCTGACCGTGCATCCCATTCAAACCTGGTCAAACTATCGAAAATTTACTTGTTTGGCATTTCGATCAAAACGTGATATCTTCCTCATACGATATCGGTTTTTCGAACCGTTCATGGCGCCAGAATCAGGAAGACAAGACCTACACAACCATCCTAGTTTCAAACCAATCCTGTAACTTTGAATTTTGAACAAAATTTATGAACTCTTGATCATAGGGACAAGCTAGAAGACCGACCCCAACTTAAACCAAGCTAGCACATGCTTCCTCTTCGCTGCTCAACCAAGGTCGTGACCCCAGTGAGTCGTAATGGAACCTGTCTTGTGCGCTTTTGTTCTCCTCCCGACCCAAATTCATCGTCCAATCGTCTATACTGGAGCACAACACTCGCCTACTCATGTATTTAACTGCAGAATGTGCAAATGAGCTCATCATGTGTGTGTAGTGAATGCAAGGTCGGCACATTATCAAGTTTTTAATTATTGTATTGAAGCAGGACGAGCCCCAATGGCCTCGCATGTGACAAGTGTGTACATGGTTGATCACCCCCATCTGGGGGACGTGAATATCTATGGTTAAACATATTGTTATATTGTAATTTTATTGTAAGTATTAAAGTTTTTATGTGCTTATTAATTAAATTTAAATATGGTTGCAAAATCATTATTTTAATTTATAAGCTAAAATGGATTTAAATTATAGCTACTATTATATGTTATATATTTTAATGTGACATGTATATTATGATTTTCTTTTATCTAAAAAGTTATTCGTAATTTTATTAATAAATACAAAATTACAACACAGTAAATTGAATTTTATTATTTTTACTACTTTTAACTTTTGCTCTATATTACTTTTAATCAACACGTAAATGTTTACATATCCTTTTCATCTTATAAATTTGACATATTAATATAAATTCAACATATTAAGCCGACATGTAAAAATGTTGACAAACTTTCTTACATTACACCTACAGATCTCCCCTATACTGGGATTTATAGCTCCTCTTCGCGCAAAAAATGATATGATCATATCAAACAAAGAAAACATAATGTAAATTTTAAAGTATGAAGTTTATCTCAAACATATACATAATAATGATATGCTAAAAATGTGACATTGTTACCTTCAACTAGAACTAGATCTATCATGTGCAGGGATGGATCAAATCCATCGAGCTGCAAACTTTTCTCAAATTATCTCGGACCCTGCACAGTAAGGAGCTTCCAGCCCATCGTCCAGTTTACCAAGTTGTTTTGATTTGTTTGGGTGCCCCAAAAAGAAACACCACACGACTTCAAAACTGGAGGTTGCCCGTTGCACATGTAAAATTTTCTTACCTTCAATTATCGGGAGCAATATTGTGTAATCGACACGATGCTTGAAAAAAATGTTTGAAAATAAGAACAATAGTTTAGCAATGAGGGTTTTTCCAGATGATGGTTTACGTTTGGGTTTGAGAAGGGCACGGTTCGAAGTTGGGTGGAGGAATTAGGATTTAGACACTACAATGGTGAAGGGGTTGGAGCTTAACAGAAATAGTTTCTGAATGCGTTCAAACATGATAACGAGACAAGAAATTCTAGAACCCGTGGAAACAAATAATCTAGGACAAGTGAAAATTGCCTCATCAGCTAAAATTGGGAAGTGGGTTCGGGTCAATGCCAAATAGTATCGGGGCATTTTAAAATGAAGAATAGCCTGTCTAAAATGGGAACAGACTAGGAAAAAACTGTCTCAAAGGGGAAGTCTCAGGCCCTTCGCAATAAGCGATATTCAAACAAGTCCCCTTTGCAAGCATATGGCAACAAAAGGCTAAGAGGAAAAGTCATTGATGATTCTGCCTTGAACAGTCCCACATCCACACCTATCACCTAGTCATATGATCTCTTTGTGAAAGAATTGTTAAGTGAAAAAAAGAGGTTCGAGGTTTTAGAAGCTAAAGAGCAGGAAAGGGATCATACAATTCATGTAATGACATATGAGAACCAAGCTTTAACAAAAAGCAATAAAATTTGAAGGAGCAAGTGGCATTTCTACAGGAAGCTCTCCTGATAGGGAAGACAGGATGACAATGCATGAAGGCAGATGTGCAAAAAATGAAGAAATTTGTAGTGGAGAGTATAGAGGTGGTGAATGTTAAACCATCCCAGGATAAAGGGAAAGCGGTTGCCCAAATAGACAACCATGAAGAGACAACAAGAGAAGAAAGGAAAGGAGTCTCCACAAAATTTTCCAAAACTTGGGGGGAAATTATTAGCAATTCTGATAATAGGGAAGGAGAAGCAAACATTCGGGTCGACAACATGTGAGATAGAGAAATAAAGAAAAGGCAAGATAGAGCAACAAACATAACTGTGAAAGGTTATGGGAAAAATGAATCTACTTTTGACCTTGCAAGGGACTTCTTGAAAGAAGGGGCTATGGGAAGAACAAATATGCCAAGCATGGAGGGTAGGAAATTTTAACAGTGATAGAGTTAGGACCATAAGGGTCATCATGTCTAGCTTGTGTGATAAATATATCATTTTAAACAAGAAACAACTCTTGATGGGTTCTCGCCTTTTTTTAGAAGAAGATTTAACAGTAAGACAACAAGAGGAAATGAAGGAGTAAATGTCAAAGGTTAGGGAAACAAGAGAATGGGGAAAGAGAGCATGGGTTTATAAGGTTAAAGTTGTGATAGCACGATTTGTACCTCCTTCCAAAATGGGGCAACAAGATCATAATAAATAAGAGACAACAAACTCCTTAACATGAAATCAGGATGCAAGTTCAATATGGGCAAGCATGGAAAAAGACTCAATTGTGAGTCTTGCATGTCAAAACAAATAGCAATCAATTCATCCCTTGGTTTCCTTAATTTTAATTTCTTGGAACTGCAGAGGTTACCCATGGAGACGAGGACCTAGGTTAGGGCCTATTGCGGAAGATAGAGACATAATTTTCCTCATATAAACACATGAGCGTGAAGGGTGTAAGACACCTTTGTTGAAGGGTAATGGAAGATGGCAGTGTGGAAAAGGGCAGTAGGGAATGGCAAAGGTGTTACATAGTAATTTTTCACCCTGCTCACTTCTCGTTCCTAATCTTGAAGTGCCCTGTGATAGGTCATGTGCAGTATATCCACCTAGGAAAAATACACAAAGATATCCCCTGAAGGATCAAAGAAAGTTGCCTTGAAATATCACTGGAGAAAATTGGTTAAAACCTAAATTTATGGGTCAGCGCACTTCTCTAGTGGCCTGCCCATGCTCATGGCAGGATGACAGTATTGGCCTAGTGCTGTCAATGCACTTTTTTTCCAAGAAAACCGCGTTGATCCCTTTCTGGCAGTGTTTCCTCAAAATGGAGGAGAAGCTTCGACCTCTAGAAGCTACAGGGTGACGAGTTGGTTGTTATTCGGTGGTGATAGGGTCGAGCTCTCTGATTTTAGAGATTTGATCTTATCAATTGGGGTTTATCCCTTATAAAGTGGACCTTCCTCCTCCTTTCATGGGCTCCCATCCTCTTCTCTATTCCTATAAATTGATCCCCACCCTTCCACTACTGGTTGGTCATTGTTGGGCTGGTCTGATCATTCATTCCCTTTACACTCCTGTATTGTGATAACGCCTAAGCTATTTGTTGGGGCCCTTGTTTTTGTTTAAGTTTTGAACTCTTGGCCAAGACATTTTGAACTTTGACTCTTTTTGAGTTGCGAAATAAATACACATGGCAACCGCGACCGCGCCGCAACGACCAGGAGTTGCGGAGCTACCAAGGTGGCACGGAAGCACTCGATAGCTGGAGATCGAACAGAGATAAGTGCAGATGAAAGAAACACAGCAGAAAACAGAAAGTAGAACACGCAGACATCAGAAGAGAAGCTAGGAAAAGCCAGAGTGAAGACACAGAGAAGCTGTCAGTCGCGAGGAGTGGGTGAATAAATGACGATCACCCGGCTGAAAAGAAAGGTTGTTGAAGGTTGAATGGATACGAGAGAAGTCGCGAGGATTGAGACAAGGAAGGACGCGCAGAGCAGCTGCGGAAGAATCATGCTTGTTCTTCCTATGGTTTCTTACTTTCTATGTTCTTCCTTTCTGTTCTAAAATCCATCTGTATCAGACTTGTGAGTTATCAGAGAGAAAGCTATGTAATCCTGTGTTCGGCCAGAAGAATAATATAAGGGAAGATTGCTGTCTCAATAAGTTGTTCATGTGCTGTAATGTGTTTACACTGATTTAAAATTTTAAGTTGCGACTGTCTGAATACTTAGTAAGTGATCTTGCATGTGTAATTTGGTATATGTAATGGATGCACTTTCTTTCTTTGGTTGCGGGTTTATTCCTTACCAGTGATCTCATCTCCTTATGCATGTGGTCGCGGCACGCCTCGGGTGAGACGCACTGCTCTCCAAGAGCGGGGTGAAAATGCCGGCGTGTTCCTAGACTACACCGGACCCCTTGTTGGCCACAACCCTTGAACCTGGGTCTTGTCCACGAGACCTGACTTTTCGCCAAAAAATGGTTCCGTTGCCGGGACCCGAATGTTCTGAGGGGATCTAGATCATGGTCTCGAGGATTTTTGAAGGAGCAATACGGCGATGGTGGGACGATCATCTTGACCAGTTCATTGCTCAACAAGCAAAGCTGACCAAGAAAAAGGAGGCGGCAATCAAGGAGCTTGTTCTTTTCTCTGATTCAGCCAGTGATACGTACGAAATTTTCTGGGGAAGGTTCCCTACTGACCTTTACAATTGGTTGCGAAGGTTACGAGCGACGGTGCCCCAAGAAGGCTCGCGGAAGATAAACCGCAGGTGGGCGCACGAAGACCTAGTAGCACTGCATCGGGTAGACACTGAACTAACCCGCGCGGTGGATTTTTGGGTAAGGACCACGTTGGAAGGATACACGGTGGAGTTTGCTGCTGAGTGCTATCAGTCCTTCTCGAAAGCTGAGGCTATCTTCCACTCGGGGCTAAGGGGGAAGCTATTAAAGGAGATTCCGCTGTGGATCAAAGCCCTGATGGCGGACGAAGGGTTGATTGAATTCCACAAAACGAGTATGGAAGCGTAAACCACCCGTACTGGGGGAAGGATTGAGGGGACTGATGCTGTGTAGACAGTAAGAGTGGGGAGCGGGGGATGGACGTTGAGGCCGCATGCAAGTTGTGGGAGTCACGTGCGCATCGGCGGGCACAGATCGCCGATAGGTGGCGAAGAAGGGTAATGAGAGATTTGAAGAGAAGGGAGATCGAAGGAAAAATCAGAAGGAGGCACCTCAGAAGACAAGACCCATGGGTTTGGATACCCGGATAGGAGACGGGATGTCAGCGGACGTACAGTGGGTGCATGGGAGCCCAGCGACGCGAGAAAGAGAAGTAACGACTAGCGAAGATAATGGAAAGATGCAGCCCGAAGAAACTTCCGATGATGAATGGCACGACGTGATGCAGCAGATGTTCCAGGATCAGACGGCACCCACCCCTCCAGGCAGCCCTACTTCCCACCTTCCGCATGGCCAGGATCCCGACCTTCCCCTGGTACTTTATCAACCTTTAAGAAATATTTTTATTCAGTTACAAGCATTAAGTCAGTCATATGGTAGTTCAACGGCGTCGGTAACGCCCAGTAGCAGCAGCGTTACTAGTAGTAGTATTTTCCCTAGAGGGACAGTTACGCATCCAGGACCTAGAGGTTTTATCCTGGTTAATTCTCCGCAAGTACATATGGCTGGATCTTTCACCCGGTATCCAGAGTTCTTTGGCCGGGGCAACGACGACGTAGAACAACACTGGTATCTGTGCGAAGCCATCTGGAGGGCTCGCCAGACGCCTGATGCAGGGAAGTTAATAGAATTCCAAACCACGCTCAGAGAAAGGGCTCTGAGATGGTTTATCAAGTGGTCCGAGGCGCACCCCAACCCTGTAATTGCGGACGTAAAGCGAGATTTTGTGCGAGAATTCAAGCTTCCCCAGACAGACCAGCAGGGCCTGTCCGAGCTGTGGGAAATTAAGCAGAAGGAGGGTGAGACCGCATGGGAGTTGATGCGGCGATTCAAAGACGCGATCGGGAAACTTAGTTACCCGATCGATCCAAACCACCAGAGGGACTGGTTCATCAAGGCTCTGCTCCCCTTGACACGAACCCCTCTCACTCAGCAGAAGATTGATAATCTGCAGGACGCTTTGGAGCAGGCCATGAAGATTGAAGCCATGGCGGGCTACCCCCAGGAATATCGGGGGGGGGGATGGCCCCGCAAGACCCTTCTCTGATAGGGTTGCAACACCAGATCGCCAGCTTGACCGAAAAGCTCAAGGAAATTCAGCCAGCGAGACCAGCGCGACCGAATGTTTGGTGTACTCATTGCCTGGTCGAGGGACACGTCGCAACCGAGTGTCCTCGGTTGCGCGGCACAGGAGTTGGACCCTCAGTTGCAGCAATTCAGGGGGGTCCACCACCAGGGGGTGGCGCGGCGATGAACCCGCAGGGAGTCTACCAGCCGCAACAGACCTTTGCGGGGTTCCCACCGCAACCGGGTTCCTCCACCACAGAGTACTGCGAGATCTGTCGAACGCTGGGGCATCCACCTCGGATGTGCCCGATCCTACAGAAGTACTCCACGGTGCCGAATAACGTGTATTGCGAATTTTGTGTGTCCACGACGCACAACACTGAGCAGTGCAGGGCGCTTGACGCACTTGCGGATCGACTGGATCGTCCCTCGTACAGGGTGAACGAGGCTACGAGGGGAAGAGGTGGCAGCATGCGGGGAGGCCGAACAGGAGGACGCGGTCCGGTAAAATGTTACAACCGTGACCAGGAGGGTCATGTAGCTCGAGAATGTCCCCTTCCACGATGACCCTGGTGTTCCCAGTGCCGGGTCAACGCCCACGCTACAGAGGACTGTCTGGAACTCATCAAGAAGTGGGAAGAGCGGGCGAGGCAGAGGGGCGCGAATCTGATAAACTCAGAACCGCGAGGGGCCGCAACCCCTGACATGCAGAATGTTGCGATAGTAACACGGGGCGGAAAGAAGACTGGAGACGATGCCCACGAGAAGGAGCCAGCACGAGTGGTTCGGCCAGCATCCCCAAAGAAGTTGATCAGGCCCGAAGTCCAGAAGAAGTATTTTCAGGAGGCGGTTGAGGCATTCGCCCAGTTGCGGAACGAGGGAGGGTTGGAGGTGCCCAAGCGGCTAGAATCCAGTGCGCAGAACGTCGCAGAAACTGTGGTCGAGGATTGACTCTGGCTATTCCTCAGGATTGTTGATAACGCTGGGCTGCGGCAGCAGCTCAAGCATGCTTTAGACGGAGCGTTGCAGGGGCGCACAGAACCCAGAGATCCGGTGGACGCTAGGCCTCAATACGTGCAACGTGTCAAGCGGAACAAGCAACGAACAGGTAAAGAATTCCGGCTCAACACGCAGGTCGCAGGGTTCCAAATCAGCGACACCATGTTGGACTTGGGTTCCGATGTAAACATACTGCCCCGAAAGACATGGGAGGCTCTTGGAAAGCCACGGCTCGCCTATTCCCCAATCCAACTTAGGATGGAAAACCAGTACTGCATTTTGACAATCGGCCGACTCGAGGGTGTCGAGGTTGATGTTGCGGGGATGAAGACATATACTGATTTCGAGGTTATTGATATCATGGGCGACAAGGATCCCTACCCTGCCTTACTTGGCATTGATTGGGCTTTTGAGAATTATGCCATCATCGACCTCAAGAAGGAGCTGATGATTTTTGAGGATGGGGAGGTACGGGTCACTCAGCCTCTCGACCCGTATCAGGGTCCGCTATATACAGAAACAGTGGACAGTCGGGAGGATGCTCAGATGATGGACCATCTCTATCAGATGACTGCAGGAAAGCGGGACGATTATATTAACCCGACCGCAACT
Source organism: Pinus albicaulis (assembly GCA_034641835.2). Lineage (NCBI taxonomy): Eukaryota > Viridiplantae > Streptophyta > Pinopsida > Pinales > Pinaceae > Pinus > Pinus albicaulis. The sequence goes on along the minus strand of CM076577.1, from coordinate 128,355,146 downwards.
GGCTCTATCAGTTGGCGGAGTGTGCAGAGCTCGGAGCTCGGATCCGAGCTCGCGTGGGAAGACTGGCAGCAAGGGGGGTATGAGACCACCACGCGGAGATGTGCCTCCATTGCTCAAGTCCGGTGGGTAGGGACTGAGATCCACGGATACCCCACATTATCAAACATGCAAGCAGTGAATACTTTTATTGCCAAGGTGGAAGACCGGGTCCCAGAGGAAAGCCGGATACCACTTTTGGATGTGGCCTTGAAGTCAACATCGGGACGATGGTGGAACAATCACCGCAACACTCTGTTGCGATGGGAGCGTGTGGCGGATGCTCTGCGGGCACGTTTCAAAGAGGATGAAGGGCCCTGCATTACACTTAAACATCATGGAGCTTCCGACCCGCGACAGCATTTGCGGGCGTGCGAGGAACAGTGGCGTAGCGCCAGGTACCCTGAGGAGTTGTGGGTCCACAGGTTTGTCCACTCCCTGGGTACAATTCCCCAGGCCTGGTACCTGGAGGAAGAGCGGAAACGGGGAACCCGCTCCTGGCAAGCAGTCGCGGAAAAGTTTGTCCAGAGCTTCTCGTTCGAAGGGGAGACGGTGCAGGAATCTCAGGCGCTACAAGCCGTCAAGGAGGTTCTGTTTTTCCGCCATCCTGAGCCCCATGAGGGCCCGGTGGTGCCACGCCCTGGGATCAGGCGCGAATTGGTTTGCCAACGGATTGACGGCGATCCGGAGGATGATAGTTTGGAGGACCTTAGGCATCTCTATTTTGACGAAAAGGAGGGCGAGCGGAGCATCCGTGATGAGCCGACGACAGAAGGAGTCCATTTGCAGCCCCTAAAAACAAAGAAGCTGAACATTGGAACGGAGGAGAAACCTAAGCTGGCAACAGTGGGAGATTACTGGGACGAGGAGACGACAAGAGAAATTTTCAGCCTCCTCCGGGAGTATGAAGATTTATTTCCGTCATCAGTTGCGGACCTGAAGGGGATCAAGGGGGATCTGGGCGAGATGCGCATCACACTGAAACCGGGAGCCAGGCTGGTGAAGCACCGACCCTAACGGTTGAATCCACGTATCAAAGAGAAAGTTAAGATGGAGATTGACAAGATGTTGGCTGCAGGTCTCATCTTTCTAGTAGAAGAAGCCGAGTGGGTAAGTCCCATTGTCATCCAGAACAAGAAGGACAAAGCGGAAATCCGTGTCTGTGTAGACTATCGGAGCTCGAATAATGCTTGTATCCACGATCCGTTTCCCACTCCTTTCAGCGATGAAGTTCTAGATCATGTCGCGGGAAACGAAGCTTATTCCTTCACTGATGGGTTTTCGGGCTACCATCAGGTGCGCATCGCCGAGGAAGACAAAGAAAAGACGACATTCACCACTGAGTGGGGATCATTCGCGTACCACGTTATGCCGTTTGCTCTGAAGAACGCACCGGCTGTGTTTTCCCGGATTGTCATTGCTGCTTTCCGGGAGTACATTCACAAGTTCCTGGAAGTCTATATGGACGACTGGACTGTTTACAGCCTGCTGAAGAAACACGCCTCCCTGTGTGCGTGTTATGTTCGATCGATGCCGCCAGCTGCAGATTTCCTTGAACTTGAAGAAATGTATTTTTGCAGTACCATTCGGCACACTCTTGGGCCACGTGGTGTGCAAGCAAGGGGTCTGCGTTGATCCTGCCAAGGTCGCAGTCATCGTCCACATGGAGGCCCCCGAGACCGTGAAGCAGTTGCGGGCACTGCTCGGGCACACAGGATACTACAGGAGGTTTATCCGCAACTACGCCAAACTCACGGCCCCGCTGGAGAAACTGTTGTGGAAGACGGAAGCGTTTGAGTGGACGGCGGAGTGCAGGAAGGCGCTCGACACATTAAAGGAGAAGTTGGCGACGGCACCCATACTTGTTCATCCCGACTGGGATAAGCAGTTCCATGTGCACATTGATGCGTCCGGAATTGCACTTGGAGTTGTATTGGCGCAACCCGGGGAAACGACAGTTGACCACCCGGTATACTTCGCCAGCCGATGGTTATCGAATGCGGAGAAGAATTACACCATGACCGAGCGGGAGGCGTTGGCAATGGTGTACTCTCTCCAGAAGTTCCGCCACTATCTTCTGGGCGGCAAATTTACATTTTTCACGGACCATTCTGCATTGAAATATCTGGTCAATAAGCCTGTGTTGGAAGGAAGAATCTGTCGATGGCTTCTACTTTTTCAGGAGTTTACGTTTGAGGTGATTGTCAAGCCTGGCAGGTTGAATGTTGGTCCCGATCACTTATCCAGGTTGGAGACAGGAGAGAATGAAGATCCGTTGGACGATCAGCTGCCGGATGCTGACCTCTTCCGAATAGAAGCCGTACCAGATTACCTGGCTGACATTGCCACTTATCTGACTACGGGACAATGCCCTCAGTAGTACACCCCGCTTCAGAAACGCCACTTGGTTGTCCGAGCGGCCGACTATCAATTGATCGCGGGGCAGCTGTACAAACTGGGCCTGGATGAGGTGTTGCGCATGTGTGTTCTTGACCACGAGCGGGAAGCAGTGATGTGGGAATGTCACAGCGGTGTTGCGGGAGGACATGTGGGTGCGAAACCCACCGCAAGGAAGGTGCTTCAAGCTGGCCTATGGTGGCCGACGATACATGCAGACTGTAAGGCCTATGTGAAGCGTTGCGATGTTTGTCAGAGGACGGGAAAGCCTTCGCACAGGGACGAGCTCCCGCTACACCCGGTGCATGTGTTGCGCCCGTTTGAGAAGTGGGCTGTTGATTTCGTAGGCCCCATCGCACCAATCGCTCGGCATTCCAAAGCCCGGTATATCATTACCGCAACGGATTACCTCACACGGTGGGCTGAGGCAGCAGCGGTACGCGACTGCTCAGCAGAGACCGCTGCCCGGTTCCTCTTCGAACACATCATCAGCCGCTTTGGCTGCCCACGGAGCTTAACCAGCGATCAGGGTACGCATTTCATTAATGCCACGGTCAAGTCACTATTGGACACATTTATGATTCAGCATCACAAAAGCAGCCCATACCACCCGCAGGCCAATGGTACGGTGGAAGCCTTCAATAAGATTCTTGAAAAGGGCTTGACTAAAATTTGCAATGCTCAGCGGGACGACTGGGACGAGCGGCTACCAGCGGCATTATGGGCTTACCGGACCACGGTAAAACGTTTGACCAACCAGACGCCATTCCAGTTGGTGTATGGCCGGGAAGCTGTGATTCCCGCCGAGTTCACCGTACCCAGCCTTTTGATCGCAACGTCCCTTCAATTCTCAGAAGAGGCGTCACTTCAGGAACGCCTCTAGGAGCTACAGGAGCTGGATGAGGCCCGATTTCTCGCGGAATTCCACCAGAAGGTACAGAAGGCTAGACAGAAATCATGGCACGACCGCCACATCAAAACTAAAGCCTTCCAAGTTGGCGGCAAAGTTCTCTTATACGACATCCGGTTCCAGAAGTTTCCAGGCAAGCTCCAGATGCATTGGCTGGGACCGTACTTTGTCATTGAGATCCGCGACTCAGGAGCCGTTCGGTTGGCACAACTGGACGACACAGTTCTTCCGGGATGGGTGAATGGCGCACGCCTGAAGCCCTACCAGGAGTAGGTACTTCTCACTTTTCATTAATAACTCTCGCAACCGAGAGAACCCGTAGAGTAGCGTAGTTGAATAACTCTCCCGCAACCGGGATGAGCGTAGGCAGTTTTTTTCCGTTCATATGGAGTCAGTCAAAGAACTAGGCAGTTGCGGGAACCTTACCGCAACCGACTGTGGTCGGGGCGGGCCAGTCCAGCGTGTCGCAGCGCCAGTCCAGCGTGTCGTTCACGTAGGATCCATCCTCGTGCCAGTGTCAGTCTAGGTCATTTCCGTCAGTCCTTTTGTCAGTCCGTAGGATCGCTCAGATTTGGTCATAAATTCCCTTAATAGACAGTAATCATACCATAATCATTTGCCATCACCCGCAGTTCCCTCAGCCGTCGAGGCCGCCCATCTCCCCATGACGTCGTCAGCAACTGTCAGATTACACACAGGCCTGCGATTGATCGCACGATTATCGCAGGCAAGAAAGATAGCAAGAATTAATTGCCGTTATGGAGTCTCATCAACTCCGCGCGTGCCAGCAGATGGCCTAATTTGCATGAAGGCTATCAGCAAGAGGATGACGGACCAGTTCAATTTGGAAGCTGCAGCGACTCCGGAGCATTCGCAGTATCAGAGCACACAGCACCTCGAAAGAAGTTACAGAAGAATCGTCCAAGTCTATCAGCGGCGCGCCAAGATGCCGAGAGCTCTCCTCTCAGTCCCTGAACCAGCATTAGATAGCAGAATTCACCGTGTAGAGTCGCTGGTCGGCAAGTATGACAATGCACCATGTATGGACGCCAACTTGTCCGACCCGGCTGAGTTTCCTCACCTCCATTGGCAAATATACATGGAACACCATTACACGCCCGGGAGCAGCTCCAACAGTCGGATGCGTTCAGAATTCCGGGGCCTACAGTAGTCGACTTTGATGAATTTGAGGAGTCTTCCCGTCTTCGGAACTACAGGACCAGCTCTGCAATGTACCCGGTTCCTCCTCAGTCGGGTGCAGAACGGGTCCCTGTGGCTTAATGAAGAAATTCCAATACATGCCGCAGACATTAATCGGCTTACAGGGCTATCTCAAACTGGTTCAGATGTCTCCGTTGCTGGCCAGACATCCTCTAAGCGCGCCAGGAAGTCGGGTGACGCCGACCTATACACCAAGTATGGCACTCGCCGGGGTGGTAAAGGTGCCAAAATGGATTTGATAAATGTACCAGAAATCCGGTTCGCTTGCTACCTGATCGCTAGCAAGACCATGCGCCACTACACGAAGGGAGAGTGCACTCTGGACACAATTTCCATTGCAGAGCATTGCGTCCAGGGAGCCAAGTTGAATTGGAGCTCGTTTGTGTTGAAGGAACTCTTCGCGGCTTGCGAAGACAACTACAAGCGGACTACCAGTTTCATTTATGGGTACTTGATCTTAGCGTTCGCCATGTGGAAATGGCACCTTCCTCCTATCCGGACACCGGCGGAGATCACCGTGAGCCAGCCGCTCGCGATGAAATATTCCCCCTGGCAGGTTTCCACAGACCCCAGCAGCAAGCAGGTGAACGCAGAGGCGTTCCGGGCGTGGTATGGGATGATGACCGATGTGGTCACTTACCAGCAACGGGTGCCCCGGCACCTGTTGGATGAATACAGTGAACAGGTGTGGTTTGGAGTCAGCCACAGCCACACTTTCATCCGGCCAACTTGCGTACCGCACCACACCTTTCAAATGGCGCCCCTTCGCTTCCAGCTGAATGACAATGTTTTCCACAGGGAGGTCTCTGCGTGGCCGGGGGTTGTCCAGCACGTCCGCGACGGAATCATCCGCTACGATTTTGAGGGGAAGAGGGCCGCACAGCAGCCTGCCGCGACCGGCGCAGGGGGATCTTCACAAGTTGCGGCGGAGACAACACCAGATGCAGCTGGGACCGCACCGGACCTGCCTGAATCGCTGGTCCCCATCGTCGAACATCTCAACGACCAGGTACGGCGACTCAATGTGGCAACCCAGGTTGCTTCAAGTGGTGCCCCTATATTTCCTTCTTTTGCTGAATTTCATATTAATCGGTCCCGTGGTCTCTCCAATACCGCCCCCCTCATTTCCCCCATTCCCACTAACCTGTTCACTTCTGCCACCCCCCTCATCACACCAATGGGTGAACCGGTCCCCGAACCCGATCCCTCCGACCCACCTCCATCCAAAAGGGCCCGCACTACGGTCACAGATCCAGTGGTAGATCTTACGGAGGATGATCCACCAGCCACTCCGCCCACAGCAACTTTGATTCTGGAGGAACCGCTGATTGATCTGGCAGATTTCCTCAACCTTCGTCTCCCTCCCACCTCTTTCACTCCATCCACCGCCCCCTCCACTAGCCGACCACATGCCACCTCCCCCAATCCGTCCAATTCATCAGCCACTGTGTCAGATTCTTTGATCCGGGAACTTTTCGGCGGTGACCACGGGGCGGAGGTCACCTCCAGTACTGCAGCCGTGGTACCACCGGTTGACCCCGTGGCCACATCCCGGGATCCTCTTCCCACTATATCTGTCCAGCCAGCCACAGTTGGGGCTGATTCGGCCGCCCCTTCCACTGAGCAGACCACGCAGCAGGACCGGCCGGAGCCTGATATGGCCACTTCGGTGCAGCAGCAGACGCCGGTCCATTTTCCAGAGACTTCAAGCCGACCAGTGACCGGCAACCAACCTTCACAGGAGCAGGGGCCGGAGCAGGGCACGCTCAGTACAGCCAATGCAGAACAATGGAGCCCCGCACAGCTGTACCTGCTCATTCAGCGGGCGGCCCTCAAGGCTGAGCAGATTCACACAGCGCTACAGCAGCGGTGTGCCGAGCAGCGTAATCAGATTACGGCGCTTACTGAACAGCGCAATCAGTTGCTGCGGGAGAAGACCAACCTCCAGGAGCAGGTCAACATTGCTATCCAGGCGATCTCCAGCGTATGGCCCGCTGCACGGGCTCACCATGCTCCACTTCCCACCAGAATCGAGGAGGACACTATCGCACTACAGGCTCGCCACCTCAGGGAAGTTTTCACTATTGTTTGCAGGGAGAACCAGGAGCTACAAGCGGCGTTAGCCGCACGGCCTACCCTTCCAGATCCATCCAGTGTCCATTCAGAATAGGTGGCTGCTAAGAAAACGCAGGCAGTCAGTATGCAAGCAACTCTCCATTCCACTGCAGCTGCGGCTTCTGCCTTTCTCCGAAGTCTGCAGGAGTGCTCACTCGTGCTAACTGTCAAGACGCAGCCTATCGCTGCTCAGCTGCAACAGATTGCCCATGACATCCAACCGACCGCGGATCCAGCAAGGTTAGATCAACTTTACGCCCAGTCGGACGAGCTTGAACTTCACATGCAGCAGACTGAGGCCGAATCAGCAGCGGCCAAGCACGTTATCAGGGAAGTTCGCCCGCCCATCCGAGCCCAGGCCGACTCACTCCAGCAGCTGGATGCCAAGGCTGAAGCATAGCTTGCCACGTTGTTCGGGGATGCCCCGACGACCATCGACGGAGCCGCCGCCACCCAAATCTCTCAAGAAGCCGACTTGCTGGTGCAGGAATGGCAGCAAGCGGTGGCGGACTTCACCCAGCTCCGAGATTCAGCACTCCGCCGGGTCCCAGAGTTGGGGCCCTTGTTTGGCCAACCGGATGGCTGAACACAGCAGGAAAGGGCGGCGGAAGAAGGAACAGCAGAGCAGGGCACGGAAGCCAGCGGGGGAATGGAAGTAGAAACTGTTATTTGTGATTGACTCGCGGACGAGTCAAGGAATTGTGGTCGGGGCCTGTTGGGGCCCTTGTTTTTGTTTAAGTTTTGAACTCTTGGCCAAGACATTTTGAACTTTGACTCTTTTTGAGTTGCGAAATAAATACACATGGCAACCGCGATCGCGCCGCAACGACCAGGAGTTGTGGAGCTACCAAGGTGGCGCGGAAGCACTCGATAGCTGGAGATCGAACAGAGATAAGTGCAGATGAAAGAAACACAGCACAAAACAGAAAGTAGAACACGCAGACATCAGAAGAGAAGCTGGGAAAAGCCAGAGTGAAGACACAGAGAAGCTGTCAGTCGTGAGGAGCGGGTGAATAAATGACGATCACCCGGCTGAAAAGAAAGGTTGTTGAAGGTTGAATGGATACGAGAGAAGTCGCGAGGATCGAGACAGGGAAGGACACGCAGAGCAGCTGCGGAAGAATCATGCTTGTTCTTCCTATGGTTTCTTACTTTCTATGTTCTTCCTTTCTGTTCTAAAATCCATCTGTATCAGACTTGTGAGTTATCAGAGAGAAAGCTATGTAATCATGTGTTCGGCCAGAAGAATAATATAAGGGAAGATTGTTGTCTCAATAAGTTGTTCATGTGTTGTAATGTGTTTACACTGATTTAAAATTTTAAGTTGCGACTGTCTGAATACTTAGTAAGTGATCTTGCATGTGTAATTTGGTATATGTAATGGATGCACTTTCTTTCTTTGGTTGCGGGTTTATTCCTTACCAGTGATCTCATCCCCTTATGCATGTGGTCGCGGCACGCCTTGGGTGAGACGCACTGCTCTCCAAGAGCGGGGTGAAAACGCCGGCGTGTTCCTAGACTACACCGGACCCCTTGTTGGCCACAACCCTTGAACCTGGGTCTTGTCCGCGAGACCTGACTTTTCGCCAACACTATTCAGGAGAAGGAATGCTTTAGAGCTTCGGGGAAGGACTCGAACATCGCCAAAGGGAGGCCTCCAACATTAAGGCCTGGGTTGTAAGCTCTTTCTTCTATATTCATTAGTAAAACATGTCATGTTTTATTTCTATATTTGTCTAATCATTTGCACAAATAGTCTAATGTTCCTTGATCTGTTAGATAGTTTATGTTCATGAATATTATTTATTGGATTACATTTGTTGTTGCCTCTTGATCTCCTGCGAGTAATTGTACGCCACTAGTAGCGAGGAATGATCTTCAGGGATTGTGGATCGTGGCCATCATCAAAGGATTCGAGCATAGCATCAAGAAGAGGTAGGCCTATCCCCTTTCTCATCTTGTTTTGGATATTAGCTAAGAAATCTTGCATTAGATAGTCTCACAAGTTTCTAGACCCACACTAAGGCTAGAGAGATCGCCTCTGTCCACAGAGGGAATTTATCTTCACAACAGAATTGGCGACTCCGTTGGGGAGCTTTATCCTCTTTTCCTCCCCTTTCTCGGGTTGATTTCTGATCAGTTTGACTGATCATCGAGATATAAATCTGCTTGGGTATTTATAGGTCTGTATAGGGTTTGATAGTTATTTCAGTGTCTCAGGTCTGGTTTTGGTGTGAAATTATCTTTTATTTTTCCTTGTTTTTAGAACTTATCATATTTTCTGCCCTTACAGTAGCGCTGACAGTGCTGTTTTATACAAAGCAGTGGTGTTGATTCACCTTTCAGCATTTTTTTGTTCATCACAGACGTGTTGATCCCAAGGCTAGGAAAAATTTAGGGTTTCCCCCTATCTTCCCAATGTGTCTTGACCCCTGAGAAAGTCTGTTGAGTCTGAATGACCTTTTTCCATTGTATTTGGTTTGTTTGTGTTGTTTGTTGGTTTTGTCTGTTTGACTTTCTTATGGTTTGAGTGAAGTTTAAGCATTCCCTAGGTTTTCTAGTCAATATCTCTACGCATGTCACTTGTGTTTATCATCAGAGAGTTCAGAGGCTCTGCTTTAGATTTATATTCCAGTCATTTCGAACACCCTCGCACATCGCTTCTGGCTTGTTTTGAAGTTGTTTTCATTTGCGATAGTCATCACCGCACTTAGAGATCACCTTCAATTAAGTGTCAAACATAAGATAGCGATTGTTTGATTCACAAGTTTCGAAGGGTGTGTTTTATTTAGTTCCCGAATAAAAAAGAGTAAATTGAAAGTGATTTTCATCTTGAAGTTTGGATTTGGTTTGTTCATTTTGAAAAAGAGAGAAAGTAATTTTCATTCATGCATTTTTGAAGTGATCTTGTTTTCCATTCGATAGAAAGAAAAGTGAAAAGGATTATTTTGCATTTCTTTGTCCGTTTGGTTGATTTTACATTAGTTCGTTGATTGCATTTGCATTTTGAGCTTTCAAAGTAAAAGAAAAACAAATAATCGTTATGCATATTAGTGAAAAGAGAAGCAATTTCATTTTTCAATAAGTTTGCATTTTGGGGAATAGTGAAAGTGAATTTGATCTTTTAAAACAACATTTCTGTAGTTTTGAACTAGTTGGAAGGAATCATTGTTTGTTGCATTACTTGCACTCTTGTTTTCATTTCTTCCCTCATTAGTTTAGAATTCATCGAAATGGAAAGAATCTCTTTTAGCATTTAGCTGCATTATAGGGTTCAGGTAACATCAATATTGAGCCTTAAACTGAGACTTAACTGAAGATCAACTTTAAAATTTATCCAATTAACCTTAAATAGAATTTGAAATTAACGAAAATAGTTAGAGGTCTAGGCTAGAGACGTTTTCTGGCGTCATTAAACATAGGAGAATTCACTAACAACCTGTGCTACATTTCTGGACGTGAAACCCCTTCCCACGTATGGAAGTATATAGGACTATGTTCCATGTATGAAAATTATAAGGGGATGTTCTCATAATGCAGTTACACATTAGACAACACTACTACAGACTTGACTCGCACGTACCGTCGAGTATATATGGGGAGACACCACTAGGTTGCAAGCCTGCCATAGGTTACCGAGTCGGCTACCTTGTAGACGTGATACACCGAACACAACATTCGTGGATTGGCTGTAGTATGTTAAGTCCTTGGTAAATTTTTCTATCATTTAACACCAAGGCGTATATTTCAATTCACAAATACCTGGTAATCCTTTATGCCTAGTTCACCCTTTTTTATTTATTTTTTTTGTTTAATTTCTAAAATGAACTGACCGTGATAACATCTCACTTGTGCAGTTCTCTGGACTCATCTTTGCTTGGTTAATTGTAAATTTTAATTGATTCACCTTTTCTCTCTTTTATCTTGCCTTAAATGTCAACGTGGTTGAATCACTGGATTCACCTCCTTCCTCTTCTGAAGGATATCAAGACCCTCCTCTTGAGGTCCCCCAGTTTCCAGTTGGACCCCTTGAATCTCAAAGCTCTAAACTTGGAATTTTCATAAGTGTACAACCTATTTCGTCGCATCCACCACCTGACGATTTTCTTTCATCATCATCTGAGTATCCTAAGCCGGAAAGTCCCGAACCGTCTGCACATTTTACGGTCTTTCCTCCAAATATGCTCTACGGTCTAATAGTGGTCTCACCTCAATAGGCTTATATTCCTTTTAAAGAACCTTTCATTCCCCTTGTTGCTTCTCCAGTAATATCTCAAACTACTGCTCGTCAGTTGTTTCCTCCTGAAATGGCATCTAACGCTGATTATATTCCATTCGTGAGTGCCCCTTAGAGCACTTTACAGGAAACCACTACAAATCACATTCCAGAAGACATCTCATCTATGTTTCCTCCTGCAGGCTATCCTTACGTCACCACTCCTCAAGATACAGGAAGTGAGACGAGAATACACTCTAGTCAAGTTGTATCTTCACTACCGCATGGTTATACCTCTCTTGAAAGCTTTATTTTAGGAGCTTCTGGAGCTACATCTTTATTTTTGGATCCCATTCGGTCAATGAGCATTCCCCCGTATTCTGGCCCATTTGTTTCGAATATGGCTGCCATATCTCAACCTGTTGTTTGACCTACATTGACTATAGGTCAAATAATCGTTTCAATAGGATCTACTACCCGATCTATCATTATCTACGATTACTCGGTTCCACCATTGAGTGGAAAATCTACGATTTCATCCATGCTTGGGGGGCAATCCAATCCTATTTACACATTTCCCCTTTCGAGTGGGGGGAATCTGAACTCTGGAACTGTTTCGAGGGCGAGACAACCTAATGCTAGTCTTGGTGGAACATTGCTTTCACAGCCGACAAACATTGTCGTAGGAACTACTCCATTGAGTGCTCAACATACTCATCTGCATTTGTCTATCAACAGCCCCACATTCATTATTCTGAGGTTCAGCAACCCCATATCCAACAACCGAACGTACAATATATGTATGTTTAGCAACCCAACATACCTCATCGATATGTTCAACAACCGAATATTCAGTATTAGTATGATCCTCGACCAAATGTCTCGCAAAAATACTTCCAACAACCCCAACATTCAGTGGGTACCATTGTGACTAACCCTCAATTTGGTCCTTACACCCAAACTGGTTTGAATATCTCTTTGGGTCAACCTGGTACTTAGGTTAGTACCAACAACCCTAGTCGGGGCCTCACCCTGGTACTCAATATTAGAAAATCCCTCAGTTGGAATTGTCGAATGTGTCTAAGCTCACAAATGACCCCATCCAACATCTATTGCATTGGCCACCAGTTCCAACCAAGATTTCGGGAGATTTCCCAAAGTTTGAAGGTAAGTCTGGGGAAGACCCCCAAGCCCATGTCATGACATACCACTTATGGTGCTCTTCCAACTCTTGGGTTGACGATTCGATTCGTCTGCGTCTTTTCCAGTGCACTCTGACAAGTGCCGCGACCAAATGGTATATTGAACTCCCTCGAGGTGTCTTCTTCAATTTTAACACCTTGGCCATGGCCTTCCTTACTCATTTCCTATTACATGTATGGCATGAGGTTGACACCCACCTTCTCACATCATTGCAACAACCAACTGCAACCCATATTCTGGATCATCCACGAATGGAGGCGTAGACGTCGTCTCATCAAATTCGAGATCCCCGATCAGTTTTTGACTGAATTTTTCACGAAATATTTTGTTCCAAAAATTGTAAAAGATCTCGCCATGGGTAGTTGCGTGACAGAAGAGGAAGTCATTTCCCGCACTCAATATCTAGATTTGGTTTATTCCCAATATAGAACTTTGTATGAGATCCTACCTAACGCACCACAACCTTCAACAAATCTGACATCATCTCAACCTCCTGTTATGCCTCCTGTTGATGGTGTTATTGGGTCAGTGGCCCATGCTGATAGTGGTGCACCCAAGGCTTCTTCAAATTCTAAGTCCACCACTACCACTGCACCCTCCAAACCTTCGAATAAATAGAAGAATCCTAGTAAAACCTCTAAGGTAAACACTGTCCAATCTACTGCAATAGAAAAATCCTCAAAATGTAAGAAGAAGGGAAAAGGAAAATTCAAATTTGATAACCCTAAACAGGATTCAAATAAGCCATCTGTTGATGATGCTTCCACATGCAAGCCTAAATATCCTTGTTTGATATGTGATGACGACCATTACACCAAGGATTGTCTTCGGTGTGCCGAAGTTGCCCGTTTCTTGAAGGGCGCACCCAGGACTTCATATGTCTTGAAAGAACCATTCCCATCCCAATCGACGCAAATAGTAGATCAACCCCAATCATCTAGAAGCTCCCAAGTTTTTATGGTTTCCACAAAACCTATTTTTTTTCCACACAATTGAAAGATTACTTGAATCCATCGAAAGCTCCTATGGAACAGGATGCCACAGATAATCCTTCCTCTTCCATACCTCCTAGTTCTGGTCCTCTCTAGATTGAAAGACCCAGTAGTGATTCCATAATCCAACCACCTCCAAAAGGTTTTCTTCGGAAATCGCCTTACAATCTGAACGCATGAGCTACTCAACACTATAACATTGTAGAGGATTTAGCTCAGGCACCTTTGGCGATGTCGATATTGGAATTCCTTCAGTCGTGTCCATCACAGTGGAAGGCACTATTATCTGCCATTGGAGGCATTGATCTAGTAGATTCCAACCTTATTACTTTAGATCTTGATAAATTTATTTCTCGCCTCCCATCTCAGTTAGCTTTCTTGATTCAAGTTACTGTGATTGGGAAAACCATTCATAGGACTGTTGCTGATGAAGGCACTTCGACTTGCATCATGTCTATTGCTCGTTGGAAATCCATTGTCTCTCCTCCGTTGAGTCAGTCCCCAAACACTTTGGAAGCTTTCGACGGTAGAGGTTCTCGAACGTACGATATTCTCAAGGCTTTTCCCATCCTCTTGGAGGGAAAGATGGTGAACTTGGAAGTGGAGGTGGTAGATGACAACTTGAATTATAACCTCCTTATTGGATGTAGTTGGACCCATGCAATGGCTTGCATGGTCTCCACCTTCTTCCATGTTCTTTGCTTTCCTGATCAAGGGAATATTGTGACCATCGATAACCTTTCTTTCTTCTCCTTTGATTCTTCATCAGGAAACATTCCATATGTTGGGAATACCTCTACCCCCTATGAGAACATTGGGTCGGGCCTTTTCAAGGATTCGTCCCTTATGGGAATTTTTCCACTTCCACCTCCTAATGTCGCCACTATCAACATGATATCATTTGGTCATGATCCATGGATTGTTCCTAGTCCCAACCAATTTGCTACATCCAAATTGAAGAAATCACTTATCTTTACTGATCTGATTTGTGATCTTCCCACTACAGTTGATCCCACTCCCTTCGAAGAATCAATTCCAAATGAATCGTTCTTTCTCATCAGTACTCTTGACCCTTGATATGGATATCTCATCGTTTATCTCCAAACGCAAACCTTTCAACCATATCTATCTCACTCTAAGAGATGGTGGATTTGTCACCAGTCCCAACCCTATCGCATTATTGGAGATACTTTGTATCGCAATAGTTTTGATTCCATCCTCTGTCGATGTTTGACGCTAGAGGAAGCTGAGAAAGTTCTTAACGACTACCACTCCAGGGTCTGTGGTGGTCACATGTGCAATTGTGTGATCGGCAATAAAATCCTTTGAGTCGGATACTTTTGGCCATCCATTTTTAAAGATTGCATTCTTTCCATTTGAAAATGTCATGGTTTCTAACTCTATTCTCAGAAAGAATGTGCCCCACCCTCACCCTTGCACTCAGTTGTGACCGTTGAGCCATTTTCAAAATGGGGGCATCAATTTCATGACCTGTAACCCTCGCTCAGCCAAGGGGCATGGTTATATTATCATCGTCGTCGATTATTTTACAAAGTGGGCCGAGGCGATGCCTACATATGATAATGAAGGTCAAACTGTGGCATAATTCATGTTTAATCATGTAATAGCTCAGTTCGGTGTACCGACATCCAATGTCATTTACCATGGCTCTCATTTTCGAAATAATATGAAGACAAAGCTTACTGCTCAGCTGGGGCTACACCACGACATCTCTACTCCTTACTATCCATAGGCCAATGGCCAAGTTGAAGTTGTTAACAAGGTTCTGGTGACAATGCTTCAGCGAACCATTGGGAGACACAAATGATATTGGTGTCTCATGCTTTTCTCAGCTCTGTGGGCTTACCGAACTTCCGCTAAGACCGCTACCAGATTTACACCTTTTCAACTGGTGTATGGTCTGGAAGAAACACTCCTGATCGAGTGTGAAATCCCCTCTCTGAATCTAGTCATCGAGCTACTTCTTGGTACTTCACAAGGAGAGTGTTAGAAAAATAAATATTACAGAGCAATGCAACACATAAAATATGCGGAAAATACAAGCACACAAAACACGTAAAACCAGAGAGACATAGATATACGTGGTTCACCCAGTTTGGGCTACGTCCACCCCGAACAGCCAGTCCTTCCTTTCTATTATCCAGCAAAATGAAGAGACAAAACCTACAGCAGATCCGTTGTAATATCCTCTGTTCTCTCTCACAGTCTCCCTATCTGTTTCCCACTCAGAGAATACACATACATTACACAGCCGCAATACAATACCCTCATAAATGCAAGGGGTTGCCTTCTAAGGCAAAAAACCCTAAACTAAACATAACTTCTACCGTTATATCATCCGCCTAATGAACGGCCCAGATTGACTAGAAATTACTATACTTTTACAAGGCAGTTTTACATCTATTTTTGGCTTCGGGGGCGTTGCCCCCGAAACCCTCGCCGGGGGACCGCTGGCCCCCGAACCCCGCGAGGGGGACAAGTCCAATTAAACAAACCCCCCGCCCCGACGTGCAAGGGTGTACAATTTTCCTGGGGTATACATCCAACTAAAACAAGGATATATGAATCAGGAAGAAAATCAGGCTCCACACCCAATAATCTCCCACTTGGAGACTGATTGTAGCAACTCCATCGCTACTTCATTTGCTAGACAATGACTCCTCTTTGGACTTGGTTGTTCCTCATCTTCATCATCATCCTTGAAGACCAATTGAAACTGAGCACATTTTCAGTTTCTCCCTGGTTACAACTTTTGTTAGCATATCTGCAGGATTCTGGCTAGTGTGTATCTTTTCCAGCTTCAACTCTCCATCTTCCAATACTGACCGTATGAAATGGTACTTGAGATGTATGTGTTTAGTCCTGGAATGAAATTTTGAGTTCTTTGCAAGATGAATGGCACTTTGGCTATCATTGTATAACGTGCCCATATCATGCTTCTTACCCAATTCACCCATAAGCCTTTGTAACCAAATCATTTCTTTACTAGCCTCTGTAGCAGCAACATACTCTGCTTCTGTTGTTGAAAGTGCAACAACACTTTGGATTTTTGAAACCCAACTGACAGTTGTTCCACCTACGGTAAATACATATCCTGTAGTGCTCCTCCTGTTATCTCTGTCACCTGCCATATCTGCATCAACATATCCCTGTAGAGCAATGTTTGAACCACCAACGCATAATGCTTGATTTGTGGTACCTCTCAAATATCTGAGAATCCATTTTACTGCCATCCAATGTTCTTTTCCTGGATTATTCATGTACCTGCTTACAACTCCCACTGCATGTGCAATATCAGGCCTTGTGCAGACCATTGCATACATTAAGCTTCCAACTGCTGATGCATATGGAACTTTAGACATATAATCCATGTCTTCTTGGGTCTTTGGGCACATCTCCTTACTAATTTTGAAATGGCTAGCAAAAGGTGTACTAACTGGTTTTGCATTCTGCATATTAAATCTTTTCAACACCTTTTCTATGTACTCATTCTGAGACAGTGTTAATTTGAGATTTTTCCTGTCTCTAGTTATCCTCATACCAAGGATTTCTTTTGCAGCTCCCAAATCCTTCATTGCAAATGAATTTGCCAATTTTATTTTGAGCACATTTATTTCCTGCATGTTAGATCCTACAATAAGCATGTCATCTACATACAATAACAATATAATATAGCTGCCATCATTTTGCCTTTTTAGATAAACACAATGATCAGAGTGACATCTAGTATAACCTTGTTCAGACATAAACTTGTCAAATTTTAGATACCACTGCCTTGGAGCTTGTTTTAAGCCATACAAGCTCTTCTTTAACATGCACACCAATTTTTCTTTCCCTTTGACCTCATATCCTTCTGGTTGCTGCATGTATATCTCTTCCTCCAAATCTCCATGGAGAAATGTTGTCTTTACATCTAACTGTTCAAGATGTAAATCTTCTGCTGCTACAAGACTTAAGATAGTTTTGATTGAAGTCATCTTAACAATAGGAGAAAATATTTCATCAAAATCAATACCTTTCTTCTATGCAAACCCCTTCACCACAAGTCTAGCTTTGTACCTCTGTTTTCCTGCATCTTCTTCCTTCAGCCTGTAAACCCATTTATTCTGCAATGTAGTTTTACCTGCAGGCAACCTGACTAAGTCCCAAGTCTGGTTATGCCTTAAGGAGTCCATCTCTTCATCCATTGCTAGCTCCCACTTCTTCCTGCTTTCAACCTGTATTGCTTCTTCATAACATTCGGGTTCACCAGAATCAGTCAATAATAAATAATATAATGAAGGAGAGTATCGTTCAGGGGGTCTACTTATCCTGGTAGATCTTCTAACACCACTTTTAGGTGTTTGAGGTGCCTGTTACTGTTGTGGTGGTTGCTGCTGCTGTGGTTGTTGATTATTATTATTTTCAGGCACCTTTACTTTTTCAGTTATCTCATCAAGAACCGCGTATTCCTTGCTTTCTTTTTCCTGTTTCTTTTCTTTCAACTAATTCTTATACAATACCTTTTCATTGAATATTACATCTCTTCTCCTAATGATTTTTTGATTTTCATAATCATATAAGCGATAACCAAAATCATCAGCACCATATCCAATAAAGGTACATTTCGTTGATTTTGCCTCAAGCTTTGTTCTATTTTCTTTATTAATATGGAAAAAGGCCTCACAACCAAATGGCTTTAAAAAAGAGTAGTTTACCTTTTTACCTGTCCATGCTTCCTCTGGAATACCACCATCCAAGGAACTTGAAGGCCCTCTGTTTATTAGATAAATAGCAGTATCTACAGCATCTGCCCAAAATTGTAAAGGAAATCCTACATGCAATCTCATGCACCTTGCACGCTCCATGATTATTCTGTTCATCCTTTCTGACACACCATTTTCTTGTGGTGTTCTTGGAACTGTCTTCTCTCTACGAATTCCATGCTCTGAACAGTACCTATCAAACTCTTTGCTGCAATATTCACCTCCATTGTCTGATCTGAGACACTTCAACTTCTTTCCTGTCTCAATCTCAACCAAAGCTTTCCATTTCTTGAAAATATCAAATACATCATATTTATTCTGAATACAATAAATCCATGTTTTTCTAGTTGCATCATCAATAAAAGTAACATAATAACGAGAGCCACCAAGAGATGATACCTGAGAAGGTCCCCATACATCTGTATGCACAAGCTCTATTTTTTCGCTCTTCTTTTCATTACCAACTCTTAAAAATCTAACTCTCTTCTGTTTTCCATAAATGCAGTCCTCACAGAAATCCAAATCAACATTCTTCAAACCCAGCAACAAATTTCTTGAGTGAATAATCTTCATCCCCTTCTCACTCATGTGTCCGAGCCTATGATGCCATAATGCTGCATCTGCTCCTTTGGAAGTTAAAGCATTAACAGAGTTAGAAATACCATTGCATAAATACAATGTACCAACCTTTTCTCCTTTTGCTATTACCAGGGCTCCTTTGGTGACCTTCCAAGCTTTATCTGTGAAAGTTGTCACACAACCTTCACCACCTAACTGCCCTGTTGAAATCAGATTTTTCTTTAGATATGGAACATGCCTTACCTCCTTTAGTAGCCATTGGTTTACATTATGTTGTTTTACAAGAACCTTGCCCATTCCAACAATTTTACAGGGTTTATCATCACCCAAATGAACTTGTCCAAAATCTCCTTGAACATAGTCATGAAAATATTTCTTATCAGGTGTGGCATGGAATGAAGCCCCTGAATCTACAACCCAAGAATCAGTAACATTTTCGAAAGAAAGAATCAAAGCATCTTGTAACACATCATCTGTCACATTTGCTTCATGATTGTTTTCTTGCTGTGTGTCTCCTTATTTTCCCTTCCGAGATCTACAGTCTTTCTTTAGGTGTCCTTTCTTTCCGCATTTCCAGCACACTATCCCCGATCTGGACTTGGATCTGCCTTTCCTTGATTTATGGCGATATCCCGAGCTCTTTCCTCTTTCCATTCTTCTTCCCCTAGACTCTGCACTCAAAGCATTACCTGATGTCTCACCGGAGCTTTTTCGTCGCATTTCCTCGCTAAGGATAGCACCAACAACATCATCAAACTTTAAAGTACTAGATCCAGAGGCAGAGTTACTAATGGCCATTACTAAACCATTCCAACTCTCTGGCAATGAGCACAAGAATAACAGAGCTCTAACTTCATCATCAAAGTTTACCCCTACAGAACTTAACTGACTGGTAACTGTATTAAAATAATTCAAATGGTCTGCAACAGATCCACCTTCCGACATCTTCATATTAAATAGTCGTTTCATAAGAAATACCTTGTTTGGGGCCGAGGGTTTTTCATATAGTTTCGCCAACGTCTGCATCAAACCCTCTGTTGTTGTTTCCTTTGAAATAATGAAGGCGACTGACACCACAAGGCACAACTGTATTGTTCCGAGTGCCTTTCTATCGAGAATGTTCCATTCCGCGTCTGTCATGGCCGCCGGCTTCTTTGATTTTCTACTCAATGGTAGGTACAGATCTTTCTGATACAGATAATCTTCCAACTGCATCTTCCACAGCGGGAAGTTTTGGCCATTAAATTTCTCGACCCTAAACTTAGCATCTTCCACCATTTCTCCTACTCGAACCAGGAACCCTTCTTTCCTGCAAGTTTATCAGCCAAATATACCTTCGGCTTTGATACCAGTTGTTAGAAAATTAAATATTACAGATAAATGCAACACATAAAATATGCGGAAAATACAAGCACACAAAACACATAAAACCATAGAGACATAGATATACGTGGTTCACCCAGTTTGGGCTACGTTCACCCCGAACAACCAGTCCTTCCTTTCTATTATCCAACAAAATGAAGAGACAAAACCTACAGCAGATCCACTGTAATATCCTCTGTTCTCTATCACAGTCTCCCTATCTATTTCCCGCTCAGAGAATACACATACATTACACAGCCGCAATACAATACCCTCATAAAATCGAGGGGTTGCCTTCTACGGCAAAAAACCCTAAACTAAACATAACTTCTACCGTCAGATCATCCGCCTAATGAACGGCCCAGATTGACTAGAAATTACTATACTTTTACAAGGCAATTTTACATCTATTTTTGGCTTCGGGGGCGTTGCCCCCGAAACCCTCGCCGAGGGACTGTTGGCCCCCGAACCCCCTAGCCAGGGGGGTCGGTCCCCCCGGACCCCGCCGCGTGCAAGGGTGTACAATTTTCTTGGGGTATACATCCAGCTAAAACAAGGATCTCTGAATCAGGAAGAAAATCAGGCTCCACAGCCAACAGAGAGGAACGTTTGCTTTACCTTGACCGTCTTGATGAGACTCGAAGACTTGTTGCTTTAGTCATTGAAGCACAAAAGAAATCAGTTAAGGCTCAGTACGACAAATCTGTCAACCCTCACATTTTCTCTGAAGGTGACTTGGTCCTCCTCTATGATCAAGCCCACGATAAAATGGGAGTCGGAAAGCTCGAGCCAATGTGGCATGGGCCCTATATCATTCAACATGTATTCAAAAGAGGTGCTTATGAGCTAGTAGATTATGAAGGAAATCAGTTGGCTAAGCCCCAAAATGGGCTCTATCTGAAGAACTATTATGCTTGATCACAAGTATGGTATGTACATTAGTGTGTTATTCATTAGTGTGCTTTTTAGGTTACTTAGTGTGATTGTTTTCTTTGCAGGCATGCTTCCTCTACTTACCTTATGTTCCACTTGGTTTGCAGATGTCATCAAACCATTATGTTGGTTTTGCTGATGGTGCGATTCATAGCACACAGAGCCTATCTTTCGCAGCATGGGAACTTTTTTTCCCCTGATGGCGAGTTGGTTAATTTTCAATGTAGTTTTCTGGGCCAAAAAACTAATAATATTGCCGAATATAGTGTGGTTATTGAACTATTATCTGACGTGATTGCTCTCAGTATCACATATTTAGTTGTCAAGATGGACTCGCAACTCATTATGTTACAATTGAATGGTCATTATTCAGTTAGAAAACCTCATATTTTGCGCATGTATTTACGTGTTTGATTACTAAAAAGAAATTTTGATTACATTACATATCAACACATTCCACACAATTTGAATACATTAGAAAATTATGTTCTAGATAGACATCTGCGTCATATGTAAACACCAATACATCATCATGATACATGAACACTTAGTAGGCGTAGAAACATCAAACTCTCAAAAACATTGTGTTTCATGACACAATGGCTTTGTGAGCCTACATCAATGCAAGAAACAAAAAAATAAAGGTTGTTATCCGCCCACACGATGCTCATGATAGCATGTGACTACTCGGATCACTCACCAGAGTAAGTGATGCAGTCGACTTGGGACCCCCATGGTATGCCTCTGATAGCGGAGTGGGATCTCGTCAAAGTTTGTGTATTCTGGTATGCCCCTGGTCAGGCCTGTCAGATTACGCTCCATCTCTGCTACTAGATCTTCTCCCTCCTCATAGGGAGCATCCTCGACTTGACGTACCACTCTCCTGGTAATCAGAGACATATCAACTTGTCTTACTAATCCTACATCTGCAAAAATCATAAGTTTAGATCTCGGAATACATACCAAAAACATTAAAAAAATAAAAAATCCAAAAAACATGATTTACCTGCATCGGACCACTATTCGCCTGGTGGAAGAGGTAGATTTGGGTCTCCTCTGAAGTCAATGCCTGCGTATGCGTAGTCCTCAACCACGATCTTCTGATGGCACAGCCAGCTGAAGAATGTGGTTGGGAAATGCATCTGTTGGCCCCCTCTCGAACGAGGCATGATTTCACACCATCTCAATGGCCTCGGGTCCCTCGTGGCTAGATCATGGATCTCCAACCGCTAATACTGAAACAGAGGATACCTCTCCAGAAAGAAGGAAACCAAGATGGACCCATACCCAAACTGTTTCAGTCGACCTGTTTTGCACTTGGTCAATTAGATCTTCATATTATCCAATAACCCCTCGCACCACTTAAACATAATATGAGCCAGATAGTCCACCACATACTAGAATTGAGATTTTCTTGCCTCATGCAACGCAGGGGCTCCGACCACTCAAGCCATGCAATGTAATATTGTGCACAAGGGAAGATTTGCAATAAAGGATATCTCTACCTTCCCGCTCTGAGTCTTTTTAGCCCCGAGATAGTGTCTCTGGATGAACATATTGGTAGTCTCATGTCCAGCATTAGCTCCAGAGAGTTGGATTCTCTCCCCTCTCTTGAATAACCCTGTAATAAAGTAAATGTCCATGACATCCAACTCAAGTTCCTGGTCTCCAATTATGAATATTTGGCGATCCACATTACATAGCCCAATCAAATACTCAAGTAGCTCCAGCTGAGCTCTTAACCTTGACGTTTAGAAGAGTTTTAACAGTCCACAATTCCACAATGCATTTACACAATTTGGGTCTTGGAGTGCTTGGTGGTATTCCACCTCATGGCCTCTTTTTTTTTCCATACAATGACCATCTTCGCTATAATCACCTGCAAAACATGTTTAATTGACATTCTACGAGCTTTCATCAGAGTAGTTTTTCAAATGAACCTTTAAAAATGGATCGATTTCTTGTTTCAACTTCTTTCCCGCGGTCAGCACGTCTGTTCGAATTGAATCGGCACTTACGGCACGCTGCCCTAACGGGCTAAGAGTGACCATAGCGGGCCTGATGGTCGAACACATGCTGATCGCGAGTGAAATTGAAACTTGAAATCCTCCCCCCAATCTCTAAATTTCTAATCTAAACTACTTAAGAATGGAATTAAAATGAAGAGGAGAGTTTGAGATCATACCTGTAGCTGACAGATTGTTGAACGGTGTCCTATATCGGCCGCACCACTGATCTTAAGTTCAAAGGGAAAAGGGGTAAAATGCACTTTCACAATTTACTCAAAACAGAATGGTGAAAATGAATTTATTTTTTGTCTATTTATAGTTTTTTGAAGATATTTTCGCCATTATTTTATTATTTTTCCTCGATATCATTGATGTTTGTTGCTTTTGTGTAGTAGCAGGACCTTTACACTGACGGTGATTATTTCTGATGCAAAAGGGTTTTATTTATCTCTTTTTTGGACTCGATAAAAAATAAACAAAAAAGGAACCCCCTTGGAGTCACCTTTCAGTGCTTTTTTTACTCTCAAAAAATATAAAGATTGTAGAGTACTTGTCATTTCGAACTCGTTAAAGTAAATGAATTGACGTGGTCTCAGTATACGTTTACCCTTTTTTTCGGGCTAAGATTACTATTTACGAAAAAGGAATACCTTGATTGAACATGGTCAAGCGGTTCTCTTGGATATTGTTTTCTACATTTTCGGATTCGAGGGACGATTTACGAAAAGGGACATGATGGAGTTTTATTTTCCGCTTCTTTTTCAAACTCCCTAAACATGAAAAATACACCGAGTTATCCTTTTGTTGGACTCGCTAAAAATTAAACGGCAAAATACTTGTCACCTGGCGAGATCGAGTTCCTCCTTCCTAGGGCTCGTTAAAATTACTATAATGGATTCATTCGAAGAATGAACTTATACGCTCAACATATGTTATCCTCTTCACGTTGGCTATCAAAAATAAAGAGGTAATAGTTTGCAATAATGCGGGGGGAATTGAAAGTGAAACATCTAGTGTGTTTTAGGCAGCTTGTCACTCTTGATCATGACACTCGTCTGCATTTCGTGTCGGGTTGGGGATATCCTTTGTTAACACAGGAAAATCGTACAAGAAGAAGACGACATTATTTAATGTCAAGCAGAAGGATTTACAGGGCTGAAAGACATTAGAGAATCTATAAATTATTTAAAAATCTCTAAGGTATAAGGAAAAATCAAATTTGAGCGAGTCATAAATGCTTTTGCGCGCATAATCCTTTGTGAAGAGCGCCTTTGCGCGCCTTTTGACTCGAAACGTGTGCAATCCTGGGAGTGGCAAAAGTCACTTTCTGGGACCACAAAAATCACACTCTAGGACAGTGATTTCACACTTGAAGTTGCCTAAGGACAACCACCAAAGCCTCCTGGAGCACACAATGGAATATTTGTGGCACACAATGGAATCGTCCCCCTCTCTTACGTCACCATCCACAATGTACCAAGAGAGGGAAGGAGGATTTGAATTCTCCTATATAAGGCCAACAAGAGATGAAGAACTTGAGAGCACATTGTTATGATGGCTAGAATTGCCCCAAGCAATACCAGCAGTGTGTGATCCGGAGCTGAAGATAGATGGGACTCAATTGTTGGCCATCCAACAAGTTCAATCCACCACAGTAGAGAAAGGGAGACTTTGCACTGAAGCAAGCTTGGAAGTAAAAACATCCTTGCATCGGGACTTAGAACCCATGTTCTAAAGGCCCTTTAGCAAGAGGGTTAAAGTTTCATCCTCATTTCCTACCAGCACTCAATAAGAGGGGCTGAAAGAGCCACCGTTTGGATTCTTGCAGTTGTTTGACTCTATTCAGAGCTTTTGTTTTATTTATTTAGTTTTTAGTTTAGTTTTATTTTATATATGCATGCTATTTCTCTATCTAGTATGTTTATGATTCTATCTTGTTCCTCTAGCTTGCTTGACTCCACTTCTTTTTCTGCCTGTGACCAATAACTTAAGAGGGTAAACCACACCCCTTAAGTTGGTGTGATTTCATACATGTGTGCACCAAACACACTAACACATGATTGGCGACTCCATTAACGTTTATTTCCAAGTTTATGTGGTTGTGCCTTTTTACAGAGACCCCTATCTGTGTTGTGGAGTGGAGCTGAATTTCCCTCTTTTTCTCTTGCAGTCCCTAGTTCATCCCAAGTGACAGACTGAAGCAGAACAACTCCAAAAAATTACTTTTGCAGGAATTTGCACATTTTTTCCTCCCACAGATGCGCCTAGGGCGTGCGTTTAGAGTTGATCTGCGCGCAGACATCGCTCCTGTTCTAGCCTTTTGAGCGCAAAAGACAGAAAGAGAAAATTCTCCCACATTTATATCTTTTCCTTCTTGTAAAGTGTTTGGCAACCCATAAAACATCTACCATCACTGGTTGAGGTACCCCGTAGCTTGCTAAAGCTCACCCTTAGCCACTTTTTGTAGGCTTAGTGTCAGTTTTATTTCAAGTTTATTTTCGCAAAGTTCACACATAGTTTAAGTAGGGGGGGAAATTAACTTGCATTCCGAAATTTTTTTATTTTTTGCAAATTTAGGTACCAACACACCTAGATAATTAGCCAAAGTAAGTGGCCCAAGTCCACGCATGCTTAGCTAGTTTCTTTTTTCTAGTGTAAAAGTTATTAGTTTAGTTCAATTTTTGCACTAGGATTTTGGGACCAAGATTGAATTATCGATAGAAGAGCAAGTAATCTATGTTGCCTTTGCACCCTCTGGTGATCCTAGGCAAGCATATGAACACTCTATATTCACAACTCACCATCTCCCTTTAGTTGATCACATAGATTAACTGGGAAAAATAGAAAGCGGCCCATATCCACACATGTTTCTCTTTTGAGCAAGGAACAATACAACATAATTTAATAGGGGATTTTGAAAAGGATCATCGCATATCCACACATTCAAAATATGTGCTTGTCCACTTTTTTCTCACACACATCCACCCACTAAGCAAAGCAAAGACACCTAAAAATAACTTAACCAAACTCACTAAATTCTTCCCCAAGGGGCCACAAAAGAATTTATAGTTTAATTTAGGATCAAGGGGGTAGGCATCCAATAAGCCACCTTGAACATTATTCATCATGAAAAATAGAAGTTGACTATTTAGGGAGCTTTAAATCCACCTATTAGCCCACGGAAAAGAAAACCTGAGCACGACAAAGACCCGTTTCAGAGGGGGTTAGGCTTAGGCACAATGCGGGTGGTATCAGTTGGGGCTACCTGACCCGGCTGATACTTGGTACTATTAGCTAACTTACCAAGAAGCCCAAGACTCGAATGCTCACATGGGACAGTGGTAATTAGTGGCCAATTCTAGGACATTCTTTCCCTATAGGTGATGGTGTAGGCAAGCACTAGATCCTCTACCCTTACCTTGGTGGATTTTCTTCGGATGACTGACGGCGTCGACAGCTCTTACGAGACGTTGTGCCAGCACTCGCAAGATATCTTCTCAAGGCCCAGTTACACTTGAATGTGTGAGGATGAATAGGTCTTCTAGGATTTGAGTATCATACACAAACAAACAAAAACTACTTTTTTGATTGCTTGATCACATAAAATTAATTTAAAGGGAAATTTTATTTTATTTTCACTTTGTTTTATGTATGCGATCGCAATTTTTCTTTGATCATAGACTCTATCTCTCAAATTTTCCAAAACCAGATCTAGTCGACACCAAAACGAACCCAACAGGACCTCATCGATCTAGGCATCTTTTAGACATCCCCCCATTACCAGGAGGGGTTCCAGGTCTTTCGCCATTCAAGCGTCAAAGACAGAACGCTTCCACCATTATTGGTTTGTCCTTTATTGGTGCATCCTTAGTTAGGAACCCTAGTCGGTCTCCTAACACCACACCACACACCACTCCTCCCACGACCCCTAGAGGGAAGAGGAGTGCGACCCATTCGGGGAGACAGTCAAATACACAGCAGGGTACGTCATAGACTAACCCTCTTTCTAACCAGAACTTTGTGTTTTCGCAAGTTGCAATGGCGTCAACCTCCTAGTCACCTTTCTTAGCTTCGTTGAATCTACCAGATTTAACCAAGTTGATGAATGACCCCATTTCAAACAACCCTACATGGCCTCCCATGCCCACGAAGCCCCCTTCAAATATTCCAAAATTCGAAGAAAAGAAAGCAGGAGACCCAGGTAATCATATCATGACCTTCCACTTGCGGTGCTCATCGAACAATATCATTGACGACACTATTCGATTGAGTCTATTTCAACGCACTCTGACAGGAGTAGCCACGAAGTGGTACACGGAGCAACCCTCTGCTTCACATCGAACCTTTTTTCGCCCTCGCCGCCACATTCCTAACATATTTTCAGTTACCCATTCACCATGATTCCAGAATGGAATTACTAACACATTTTAGACAAAACCCCGCCATCCATATCTCGGACCATCTCTACGAATGGAGGTGGTGTCGTAGATTATGTAAAGCAAAACTCGACGACCCAGTTCTTTTATATTTGTTCCTGAAAACTCTCATTCTAGAGATTTCAAAGGATGTGACACAACAAAGGCCCACATCTGAATAGGACGCCATCAGCAAAGCCCAGCAGCTTGAGCTGATTTATATGCAGTCAAGATATATTTATAATATCCTACCAATCATCCCACGCCTGCAAACTTATCAAGAATTGCCAGGCACATCAAACTCTGCAGACGGTCTCATCTGGTCATTGACCCAAATTTACCTAGGCAGTAGCAGTCAAAACCCTGGTTATACGTATGGTTCTACCCAGAATGTGCTACAACCCGATTTTCAAAGTCATCATATGCCTTAGCAAAATTTGACCAATAGTAAACAAGCGTATCGCCATGGAGGACCCTATCCTCCGGCTCAGGGGACCTAGTACGCCGAGAGAAACACTGACGGAAGAGCTCCCCTCCAACAACAAGGTGCAAACTAGGGACCGCGTTATGCTCAGTCCGCAGCACAAGACCCGCCTATGCAGACCAATGCACAGGTGAAATTTGTGCAGCCTTCCCAAAACCAACCACACCAATATAACCAGGAGAACTACCCTCCTAACATGGTGAAGACAAAAGGGAAAAACAAGCCAAAAGGGAATCTTGGATAGAGGGGAAACAACCAGAAATGCCCTCCATGCTGGAGGTCACTCCAACCGGAATCAGAACCAAGAGCCAAGCAATTCCCAACGGCAAAGTAAAAGGCCACCTCTTTAAACAAACCATTCTTGTTCAATATGTGTTGATTACGACCATTACACTCACCATTGTCCCGATCTCCTTGAGCTGAAGAAGCTAAAGAGTAACCGAGGACAAGGAGGATCTTCCCAGCAAACAACTGTGATGCAGGAACCTTTCCCCCATCAAGGGATGGTAAGCACTCAACAACAAAATCTAGACGACTCCAGGAAAAAGGCCACGAAATCTACATGACTGGCGAAGAGATGTTTTTCCAAACACGGAATCACAATTACGACACCCCACCAGACACCAATGCGTCAGGGGTGAGTAACAGTGCACCGACTACACCTTTGACCATTTCAAAGATGCCTATTGAACCATTGTCCAAGATGGAGAAGGGACCCAATAGGCGCGCAAGAAACTAATCCAAAGCACCCCATAATTATATCATTGTGGACGATCTAGCCCAATCTCCCACTGTTATGTCATCTTTGGAAGTATTGCAGTCATGCCCAAAACAACGGAAAGCCCTACTTTCTGTGTTAGGTGCTATTGACCCTACCGATACACGTCTAATGGCATTTGACTTAGACAAAGCCACCCCTAGTCTTCCTTCGATGGTCACCCTTCAGATACCAGTGTCGGTCCAGAATATCACCATTCACCGATGTGTCATTGAAAAGGGTGCATCCACATGCATCATGTCAAAAAATGTTTGGCAAAAGTTATGGTCTCCAGAACTAAAACATTCAGTCATCATGCTCAGAGCATACGATGGTCGTCCTTCGACCCCCGTCGGCATCTACCAAAACGTCCCAGTCTGCTTAGCCGGAAAAATGGACCATATAGACATTGAAGTCTTGGACTCTCACTTGGAATATAATATACTCCTTGGTCGGAGTTATATGTACGCCATGTCATCCATAGCCTCCTCTATCTTCCACATTATGATGTTCCCCCACAAGGACTGCATCATTACTGTCGACCAATTGACGCATAGCGAGAAGTGACCCCTAACAAACACTAATGTAATTGTACCCTATGTAGATACATCCTTAGATGCACTGTCACAGTACCAATAATATGGCCCTGGCCAGTTCAAACCGTCATCCATTATAGGATCATTCCTAGGAGATCCCCCCATTAACCTTTAGTCATCACCCGATGTCGCAGGAGCTCCAGTGTGCATGATTTCCACATCAAGCACCGAAGCTAGTCAGGACAGGGACATGAGGAGTAATGACACCGAGTCTTCGGCCATGACAGCCTCTCTCGCCTACGCCACTTCCCAAACCCCTTTTCTCTACCCCCAGCTGCTTTCGTCTCCCAACAGGTTTTCCAACAGTGGTGTTACCAAACATATCATTTGCATTACTCGTCTGGTATCTCATCCCCCCTACAGGGACAGGATCCATACACATCACTGCCATAGGGTTAAAGCCCCTCAATCTCGAGGAGGCCCACCCGTCCAAGAAACAGTCAAAACCATCCCTGCAAAGGAATTTCCATTGAAAAACAGGTGGTTATGGCTAATAAAACAGATAATAGAGGAAAGAAGACGGATACTCTCGTCGTACAACGGGAATCACTAGTCTGCACCATATGCGACATAATAGGACACCCTACCCATATATGCCCAGAGCCTGATGAATTAAAAACACTCCTCGACTCTGAGGTAGACATCGCGACGCTGCATTCCCGTAAAAAGGAACCTGTCACCAAAGGTAAAGGCAAAGCATTGCGTACCAATCACGCATGCGCTATCTGCAGAAACTATGGGCACTATACCCATCATTACCCAGAGATACCGCGATATAGGGAAACCTTACACGCCATCGAGCAATCATATCAAGAGGATCCCCCCACCCAATCTGCTGGAGATGAACCTCATACTATCTTGTACCTATAGGAGGAACGAAGAGCACCATAAAGACCCCCAGTCATGCAACCTCCCGTCATATGTTGCACATTGTGCGATGAACGTGGTCAATTTATCGAATAATGTGCAGCCCTGGAACTCATCCATAGATGGTATCCTATAGAACAGGTTTACTACGTGGGATTGCGGGCAGCACAATTCACATGTCCTTTATGCGCCGACAATCACCTTTTGAAAATTTGTCACTATATCCCCTGATTTCAGCTAGCCATCACTAGTTTACGCTCAGCCATAGTTCGCCTCTCCCAAGAAGATGACATGGATGTGGAATCCACGGATAGTTTGACAACCCAAGAGGATGTGACGAGCAGATCCATCCTCTTATTGTCAACTGAAAAGTGACCAATCAGGGAACCCCTAATTACCCAAAACTGCTCTCTACAGAGAAGACCAACATGCGCGTTATGTAAAACGCCCAATCATGTGGTCACCACTTGCCCTAATTTAGCAGCGTTACGACGTTGGTTCCCTACCATACCACAAACTGAGCACGATGGGACCCCCATATCTAGGCTATTTTGCCTAGTATGTCATGGAAATCACTATGAACAACACTATACTTATATCTCATGAGTTCGTCCTACCATCGATATGATTCATACCATAGAGAAGAAACGGGACGATACCCTCAGACGATTTAGAAATTACATCACCCCTAGGCCAGCGACCCCACACCCACACGAGCGTAATGGGCAAACTAGGATGACACACCAACCAAGCATGACCTAGGCAGGGCCTAGGATAACATGCGGACTATGTGACCTGAATGACCACCGGGTCAATCAGTGCAGAGAACTGAATCCCCTTGCAAATAGTTTTCGCACGGTCTCTTCACTCCCTTAGAGACTTCTCTCTAATCAAGAGAAGATCACGCATACCTATTGCCGTATTTGTTCACACTTTCACCATACGATCAAATGTACACATCTCCCCAAGCTAAGAGCGGCAAGAGTAGCATTGAGTCTACACTCCCCCAAAGAGATAGACACACCCAAACCAACAACATGGAAGTGGAAGCATAAGACCACTTCTTCTACAATAGATCCTTTCCAAGCGTCCACATCAGGGACGACGAGTAGCATTGATTCCCATACAATCTACTTCGTTGGCACAATGGTACCATGCACCATTTGCACTGGCCAGAACCACAAACCAGAGGCATGCTCGCTAATGGAAACATTCTAACACCTCTGTAGCAGGCACAATTTCCAACCACAAGAAATTGACCATCCCAGCGGGGAACCCAATCTGGCACTTACACAAACTCCCATCACGGAGATTCTTCCCCCACCGAATGCCGATGACACAATTCAACATATACGATTTGTATCATCCCATATCAGAAATAGGATTGCAGTCACCCCACGTCCTAGGATTTCCACCTTATTCCTGTCGCAAAAGATCAAGGTACCTTGTGCTTTTTCATTGATTTCCACGATATCCCAAAATTTCATGCCGCAATCGAACTCCTTGATGATACGTAGCCTTTAAAACAATGCCTAGTACAACTAGATATCATTGAAGAAATATGATGATAGTCACTGCACACAGAACGAGGCCCATAAGAAAAGGGTAAAAGCATTATTCAACCGCCACATCAACCCTTACTCATTCACCGAGGGAGAACTAGTCCTCCGCTATGATGTTGAAAAAGAGGCCCTAGGGCCAGGAAAGTTCGAAACCTGGTGGAAAAGACCCTACATCATCAAACATTGCCTCCGTCAGGGGGCATAAATCTTGACGGAACCGGACGGCACATGCCTCAGCAACCCTGTCAATGGCCTTTACCTCAAGAAATTCTACCCATAGGGGCCAAGATTACCCTTCCCTAGAGTGAACATACACAAACCCAACCACTATAAATTTTTGACCAAAAGACTCATTACAAAACACGCTCAAAGTGCCGCCATGGACCACCAACCTGAACCTTATTTCAAATTTGTTGATGCAGCATCAAGATGGTCTCGAAGTTTGGCCACATCTTCCTAGGTCATCTATCACCCTGACTGATCACCACTCTACAGAAATGGTGTGTGCATCGATTCAGCAACAAACAATTAGGAAGAATATGACACCATCATTAGACTTATGTGTGATGCCCTCCATCAGGGCATACGCCATATGCATGTCTACCTTGATTCCCAGTTAGTAGTGTCGCAGTTAAACCAAACATTTGAGACAAGAGATACATGTCTATTTAGAAAATATTTGTGTGCAAAACGATTAAGTAGACAATTTGATTATATTACATTTACACATGTACCAAGGAGTCAAAACCAAACAACTGATCACATAGCTAACAATATCCTAAACTGGAATGCATCTCAAATAAACCATCATACATAAAAAATAAAAAACATAGATATCCATAAGCGTAACATCATCCATAAACCAAAACAGGGAGCACAACATGTAGAGACGCAAAAAATATCTCTCTCTCACACACACACACATATATATACATATCATGGTGTATATGTCCGACTAAAAAAAATAGTGTCGCTGACCCATCGGCCAGCCCAAAGATACACAGAAGTCGTCAAAAATAGGGGAAGCATCCTCATAATGGGTGATTTCCCAGTGTACAAGTATACTATAGGGCGGTGCCCCTTAGGAGAGGTACCTGGACCCACAACTTCTCCTTGTACCACCACTGGAGTCGCTGTCACAATTGAGACTGCCACCCGACGTAGAATAGGTCGATAGTCCCTCTCCCGAGCCATCACCGTCTCCAGCTAGAGCTCCTCGAGATCATCCATAAAACCTCGAGAAGGCATCCCCTGGGTCCAACGGTCCACTCGACCCCAGGAATCCTCTAGAACTGACACCTGATTAGTCAGCTCAGCGTTGTGAGCCTTCACCGCATCTGCACGTGCCGCCTCTGCATTAGCACGAGCTCGCTCGGCCGCAGCCTCAGCAGCAGCCGAGCTGTTGCCCTCTCCTGAAGGGCCAGAACCACAACCACTACCACCACCAGGTCCTCCAACAACATCTCCTCCCTACCCGCCCCGAGGTCTCCAAAGAGGACCGTGGCCGACCAATCGAGCCACGGGGTGACCTACCTCGCCAACATCTGCAAGAGCAACCAAAACTATGTCAGTGTCACCATCAAAACACATAGGCACGTATATACTCAAAGAAATGCAGAAAACATTAAAAAAAAATGTACTTGTTGTCCCCCAAGCATATCCAAGAGGGAGACCCATCTCTGGATCCCCCCGGAAGTCCATCCCTGCATATGGGAATGGCAAAAAAATCTTGGGGTTCACCTCAAACCAGGCCTCCGTCGTGGCGTTTCTGTAACGCCCCACCATACCCCCACCACCCCGCAACATCACCGGAGCCTACCTCCTCATGCGAGGCTCTCGTGGCCCCCGAAGAGGCACCGCCACCACTGATCTCAACAGCACCACCCTCTCGTACATAATGCTACATAGAATGCTGGTGTATGAAAAAAACTTCGATCCATTGCGGACCTTTTTGAGCTGCGTCACCATCCCGTCATAGAAAAAACAGGCAAAATCAAAAAAGTGTCCGGCCCTCAATCGCCTTAAGTATCCAAACTGAGGGCTAGAAGCCCAATGCAGAGCTGATGACCCTGCGAGTCGCACAATCACTGCCAGAGCACACCTCTCAGCCAAATTTGTCACTGATGCAATGCTGATGCACCCCTACGTAAGAGGCCCCCACCACAATGACTCCTCCAAAACCTCTCCAAATCCACTCTCTCGGAAGGGAGCGGATACCTCAGCGCCTCACCATGAGGCAGTAACCCGGTCACAAAATATACTTCCGTCTCAGGATGGATGGCCAGGTTAGTCCCACGCAACACAAACATGTTGCGCCTCGTGCGCCAATGCTGGATCAAGTAATGAAGCAATTGGTCCTACGATCGAAGAAGCTCGTTCTCCGCGAACTTCAGGAGCCCCCATTATGCCAGCTGACGGCGTGCCCCAGCATCAGCAGCTAATGCAGTACGTAGCTCGGGAAAATCACGCTCCCTCCACAACAACCTGTCACCCAAACAGGAACCCATCAGCAACAGAAAAATATCAAAAATAGGCAAAAACTCACAAAAAAATCGCCTCGGCCTTTTTCGCGCCCGTCCCTTAGATAGACACGCTAAAGGCTCGCCTGTATTTTCCACGAGCATCCTTAAGGTGTGCCAAATAAGGGGAACAGAGCACTTAAATCACACATATCCCCGAAGAATGTGCACAGAGGGCGCGCCCTTGCCTTGATCGCCCGCACATTCTAGGGAAAAAATCACCTAGAATCCGTACAAACCAAATTTGTACGGATCTTGGCACACCTAGACTGAAAAAATTAAAGTGCAGGACATCATGGAGGTTACTTGGGCATGATATCGCTAATCCCTGGTGCTCAAGCTAATCACAACGGCAAGAAATTCTCTGCAGAAGCCTCTGACCTCTCAAAAACTCAACAAGTACAAATGAATTGAATTAGGGCCATATTCACCTATATATTTCCCTTTTCAAAAACTTTGGAGGATCATAACGAGAGATCAGAAGGTCCATTCTTCGAACCGTAAGCAGCGCTGTGATGAGCACTCCATAATGAACAAAGGTGATGCCACACATTCACACTCCCGAAAAAATAATTTTTCAGTGCCGGCAGGTATGCCCTCTCTCAGCTTCTTTTTTAAAGCTCATGACTTTCAATAATATTTGATAAAGAAGATGCTTTCACTTGAGGTAGTTGTTTTTGTAGGAAAAGATCACAAACCATTCACAACTCCATCCACTAAAAGTTCTAGAGCAGGTATCATTCTACCCCCAGCATGATAGAGTCCCAGAAAACTCTCATATCCTGACATCATTTCTCCATCAGAAATCGACCATAGGTTCCACATATTTGACCGTGTTTATCATCACCTCACCATGCACATGATAAACATCCTTGTTGGTTGGTAGAGCCTCCCCTCCATGGCGCTCGTCACCCACAGTAGACCACATATCACAACAAAAGTGACGCCATGGCCAAACCACTTTAGTCCAGGAATCACCTCATGTCCATCCATCCACCATGCATAAAGGTCAAGTTTTACCATACAAAATAAACCCCCTTCTTGGACGACCAAGTTGTACAAGCAGATCAAAAGCGCACTACCGCGCCTCACATTTGGCCCACCATACCTCCACCAACATAATTCCATCTATGATACTTTTTCATCCGCTTCATCAACCTCACACATGAGACCAACCAATGGGGCCCCCACCCTCAGCAAAACACCTTCCTCACAACATTAATGAGCGAACACTTTCATGTTTTGGGGCACCCGTCTCTGTGTTTTGTATAAACCAAACCCCATTATTTTATTATTTTGGTAAGTGTACAAAGATCACAAACGGTGCACTGCGTCCCCCACCCTCTCATTCATCTTTTATCCCATGGCAGTATTCCCTGAACACCCTTAGTCGGAATATTACATCCTCACACACAAGCCACCACGACATTCATAGCCAGTTTACACCCACCCTGGGAGTCCTACCGACTCCAGGGATTTCCCCATCAAAAATAACTATGACTGTCGCCAATCTGCTTAGTATACTCCGACCTTGGGCCACTGAATCTCCATCATTAGTTTTCATTCACCCCTCACCAACATGCCTATGTTAAACCCATCACATCCAGGTCCCTGACCCTTCATATCAGCGACCCCTCGTTCGGTTGAGGCTTCCTTTTTGTCAACTTCAACACCTATTTTCCAGAAAGGAAGCCGTACCTTGGATCACCCCTCTCCATAAAAGGGGCATCCTCGGGTGGCACTGTGGGAGACATCATTGCCCATAGATTTCATCGATCCTCCTGACATTCAACTACAACAAAAGCTTTCATGTCAAGATGGTAGCGTACCTTACAACCATTGCACTTTGATCAAATTCGTCGAAGACTCGTGCCTTCATAAGCATCTCTTTCAGCAATGCTTACACAGGAAGGTCCCAGCCAACATATATGTGTACAGTGCGCAGCTATATGCCATACCGAGTTTACGCATATGTGTACCACATTCCGCCTATTGTCAAAGAAAAAACGCCTCGGAGGGCGTCAACAGTCATCATCAACAACCACCAAATCACTACCATATTAGTCATATAGATAGAACATGTATCTGTCAAATAGATTTGTTTAACTAGCCACAACATTACGAGCATGGGACGTGCCCGCCTCGTAGAAAATTTGTATATATATTGTATTATATTTGCTTACAGGGGTCCCATAGGACATGGTCATTCTTCGAATCGGTGCAGGGTGTATCCAATTCCAAGCTTCACGCAAGTCTATCTCTCTCTACGCACAATATACAAAAAAGAAACTATAATGTATTTCGGCTATACAGTTCTTCCTAGACCTCACACATTAGGGGGAAACTGTTAACACTGGAAAATCTTACAAGCAGAAGACGACATTATTTAATGTCAAGCAGAAGGATTTACAAGGCTGAAAGACATTAGAGAATCTGGAAAGTATTTAAAAATCTGTAAGGTCTAAGGAAAAATCAAATTTGAGCAAGTCATAAATGCTTTTGCGCGCATAATCCTTCGTGAAGAGCGTCTTTGCGCGCCTTTTGACCCGAAATGCGCGCAATCCTGGGAGTGGCGAAAGTCACTTTCTGGAACTACAAAAAGCACACTCCAGGACAATGATTTCACACTTGAAGCTGCCTAGGGACAACCACCAAAGCCTCCTTAGACATCAAGGGAGCACACAATGGAATCATCCCCCTCTCTTGGGTCACCATCCACAATGTACCAAGAGAGGAAAGGAGGATTTGAATTCTCTTATATAAGGCCACCAAGAGATGAAGAACTTGAGAGCACATTGTAATGCTGGCCAAAATTTCCCCAAGAAATACCAACAGTGTGTGATCCGGAGCTGAAGATAGAGGGGACTCAATTGTTGGCCATCCAACAAGTTCAGTCCACCACAGTAGAGAGAGGGAGACTTTGCACCGAAGCAAGCTTGGAAGTAAAAAAATCCTTGCATCGGGACTTAGAACCCATGTTCTAAGGGCCCTTTGGCAAGAGGGTTAAAGTTTCATCCTCATTTCCTACCAACACTCGATAAGAGAGGTCGAAAGAGCCACCGTTTGGATTATTGTAGTTGTTTGACTCTATTCAGAGCTTTTGTTTTATTTGTTTAGTTTTAGTTTATATATGCATGTTATTTCTCTATCTAGTATGTTTATGATTCTAGCTTGTTCCACTAAATTGGTTGACTCCACTTCTTTTTCTGCTTATGACCAATAACTTAAGAGGGTAAACCACACCCCTTAAGTTGGTGTGATTTCGTACATGCATGCACCAAACACACTAACACATCCTTCATTCACCATTTTTCCTCCGTGGGTTTGGGAAATCCATTTGCCTCCTATTCGATCGCCATTTTTTTCATCATGACCTCTGATCCCATTTGAGTCAAATGTTGCCACACTCTGGAGACGTGTCACTGATATGTTCAAGAGAAGTCCTTTTTGTCAAAATCAAACATGCTTTGCTTGTCTGACCTTCTCTGTTACAGCTTTGAATCTCTGATATCATCTTGAGATATCCTTTGTTTCGTGTCGATGACGTGGGAATAATTATGGCCCTCCTTCGACAGATCACTTCCTATCGACCTCAGCTCCTTATCCGGGAAGATGATTTAGAAACTCCTTTTCAGTACCTTGGAGCTTGCATGCCTCAATGAAAATTTCTTCATGTTCGATGACAGGTTCACATCACTGGCTTTTGATCAAATAATTCTACAAGTGTTCGACTTCAACACATTTATTCACACTTGTGGATTGTGTTGTTGTACCTTGAGGGCCATCATCATTATTGGTGGTTTCTCTCATGCCTGTTACCGGTTTTCATCATTGATCAATAATCAGGTGGTTTCTACCATGTTCGACATCAGGTCATCTATTCACATGGCTAGATTCGTACATTGGGTAGATTGAGATTGCGGCGAAGACCTTGGATCACCTTTGTCATTATCAAGGTTGTGCGGATCTATTGAGTATTCATGATTGTACATATAATCATGTCTATACGGATGGCTGCAACCATACCGTAGCTCTGTTTCCATGATCTCTTTCAGACAGATGGTTGTGACCATGAAGTGGGTTTATATGTTATTTGATGCCTAGTTCACATGTGTGTTATTAGGCATATTCATATCAGAGATGTCATATATTGTATTGTGTTTGATTTGGCAGGTTTCTTGGCGGTAATATGAGTTCTTTGCCTTGGTTCATAAAGCATTTCACCCATCACTCCTCGTTCTGCCTTCATGCTTTAGGGGGCATCTGTTACACAATAATTTGTCACCATTCTCACTTCCCATCCTTGATCATAAAGTGCTCTGTGACAGGTCTTGTGCAGTATATCCACCTTGGAAAAATACACAAAGATATCCCCTAAAGGATCAAAGAAAGTTGCCTTGAAATATCACTGGAGAAACGTGGTCAAAACCTAAATTTTTGGGTCAACACACTTCTCTAGTGGCCTGCTCGAGCTGATGGTAGGTTGACAGTTCTGGCCTAGAGCTGTTAACGTCCTTTTTTCCTGGGAAAACCACGTTGATCCCTTTCTAGAAATTTTTCCTCAAAATGGAGGAGTGTTACACAGCATTTTGTCATCGTCCCTATAATCCCCATCCCGCAC
Organism: Pinus albicaulis; assembly: GCA_034641835.2. Lineage (NCBI taxonomy): Eukaryota > Viridiplantae > Streptophyta > Pinopsida > Pinales > Pinaceae > Pinus > Pinus albicaulis. Next base: position 128,316,586 of record CM076577.1, on the reverse strand, counting down.
ATTGGAGGCTCATTTTTGTGAACAAAATAAAGACTCATGCCTTGCAAATATCATTATTAAATCCCTTACCATGAGTCAAACATTCCTTCTATTAACCATTTCCCAAACAGACCACCAAAAACACCTATTTTTTCCTTGGCGCTGGTAGCCAATTATGCCCTTGCGCCGATGAGGCAAATTAACACTGGCCCCCACGCTAGCTGGTGCTCTGTCTTAGTTAGCTACTCATGCCAATCTATTCATGGAATTTTTTTTTAAATAGAAGCAAAGTTTCGATCATAAAAACTTCATGGATGAGTCATGGGGAGTGGTTCGACTAAATAACCATGACCTTCCTCCTTTGGCCTCTTGTTTCCACCTTTTGGGGAAACCTCCCAAGGGATAAGGCCTCCCTTCCACCATAGTAGGGATCCCAACCTCCTCCTCTTCCTCTATAAATATAGCTCATCCTCCATTGATGAAGCTAGCTAAGCTGAATTGAAGAAGCAGAAACTCTGGAGAGATTTCTATTCAAGATAGAATGGAAGAGTCCCTTATTGAGAGAGCTTAGGCTTGTGCCTTCATCCCGTCCGAATTCCCTGACATTCGTCGAGACACGCTTCAACTAAACCCCGTTGAAGGAAGCTGCGACGTCAAGGCTTGGTTGTAACTCTTTCTTCTATTAATACATATGTATAACTATTGTCTGGTTACCATATCACGTTGATGTGTTTTATTAATGCTATATGCTTAACCCTCCTTGACTGGTTAGTAATTATGAATAAGATTGTTGTTTCGTATGCTGCTCTTATTTGTTGATTTTATGTCGGTATCCAAGCATCGCTGCGAAAGGATCATGACTTGCCGAGACAGGAATCGAGAGGCCACCATTACAACAGCTTCGACGACAACGTTGGACTCTAGGTAGGTGGATCTATCATGTCTATTTCATTCAGTAATTAGGAGCCTACACTCTAGTTTGTCCTTTTTTTATTATACCCACTCCAGGGCTAAAGGGATTGTCTCTGTCCGCAGAGAGGATTTACCTGTGTAAAAAATTGGCGACTCCGCTGGGGATCAGTGTGAGTTTGTCTTTTTTCCCTTGTCTAGTCGACTTCGGTCGTTTGCTTGTTTGTATATCTTTTCTGGTCTGTTTGCTTGTTTAGAGTCCTCTTGTTCAGCTCCAAAGTGTCAATATTGACCTCTGCTCATTGGATTTCCCTTTTTCCCATAGATATCCGGCTTGGCGCGTTTTTTGGTTGAACAGTCGCGCCGATTGGTGCATGTTTCTTGTGTTGCACTAGCGCCAACCCCTGTTTGGCGCAGATTACCGCCTTATAGTCGCGCTGAATCCTGTAGGGTTTGGATTGACTCTCCGTTTGAGTTTTTGGTCAGTTGTGCTTATCTCTGGGTAGATTTTTTATTTGCAAATGTTTTGTTGAGATTGTTTTGACTGTCACAGACTTGTTCTTCTCAGTTGTATGCATGTTTACTTATTAGTGTGGTTTATGGCCTTAGGATTCTTGAGTGTCATAGCTCACTGAGCCTTCTGATTGGAAGTCGAGTTTTTGATTCTTGTCAGTCACACCCCTTGATCAATTGCGTTTAGTTCTTTTGATCCTCTGAGCAGTTGTTTTGGTTGAATGATCATTTCGGGTTTCATTTGATTTTTCTTCTTGCTGCTCCAAGTATAGATTACCTTGCTTGTTTGGATCGTTTCACAACTTTTTCTTTGATTGGAAGAGTGCTTCACTTGTTTGAGTGCATTTTTGTGTTGTGTTGCTTTCACCGAATCAGTCGGTTTAGCTCTTTATATTCACAATCCTCGAACTAGTGTTTGTTTTGTTTTTTCATGTCATTAGTGCATTGTGTGCTTCATTTCATTGAAAAAATTTAAAAAATTGCGTTCTTTCATTTGTTTGGAAAAGGAAAGTTCTTTTGCATAACTAGTGCTTGATTAGCTAGGAAAGAAATTTTCATTTTTCGTTTTATTGAATTAGATGCATTAGCGGATTTCTTCGTTTGATTTCATTGATTACTATTGTTTGAAAGATATCTATCCCTCTCTTAATTAGCATTCATTGAAGGAAAATGGTGTTCATTTGCATGTAGTCTGCATTTAGGAAATTTGAGATCGACATTCGATAGGGCCTAAAATTGAAACATAATTCAAGATCAACTATAAAATCAATTGAATTAACCTAAGGATACATTGGAACCTAACGCACACATTGTAGTGGTCTAGGCTAGAGACATGTTTCGACGTCTTAAAACCTAGTAGCTTTCATTCGACTTTTGGCTTTAGATAGCGCTAGTACAGACTTGTGCTCCCCGTACCGTCGAGTATATAAAGGGAGACCCCTATAGGTTTAAATCCTTCATCCATAGGAAGTCGAGTCTGCCGCCCTGTAACCGTGATACACCGAACACAACATTCGTTGAGACTACCTGCACATACGGAAAGTCCTTAGTCATTTCTCTTTCATTTGATCACCAAGGTGTATATGGCAGTTCATGGAAACTTGGTACACCCTCTTTCTTAGATTACCAGAGTAGTTATTTTGATCTTTTCGTGATTTTTTAAAAAGAGAAGAGATCATCGAGCTCTTGTCCTTTCATGTTCATTTCAACCTGAAAGTGATAGTGACACCTTTTGCCCATTTGTCGACTCTTAAAATATGAAACGACAGAGTTTTGTTTCAATGTCTTAAAAAATTAACTGTCCATGAAATATTCCTGGTTAAAGTTATATTCCTTAGTGTTTTTTGAGGGTTGTTTCCAATGGCAGCGTTTCCAGAGTTTACCAACCAAGGAATCCCCTTCGAAGCGAATCCTGGTCCTTTTCGTTCTTTTGGGAATGTTGTTGCTCCTTATATGGCAAAATTGTCCCTGCCTGGGTTAACTGTCGGGTTGATTGTTTGGTTATTCCTGACCTCCATGGTCTCGAGTATTCCGCCCTCTGTACAATCATCCCCTCCATCTAAAAAACATCATGTTGATTCTAAGGAGGACCTCTCCCCCTGTTTCTTTGTCCTCCTCTTCTACTTCGCCTGGTGAAAGTTTGCATTCTAGTAACCAGGTGGCTAAGAAGAAGAAGAAGAAGAAGATGAAGAAGAAGAAGTCAGTTAAGAGAGAGGCCAACTCTATGGCTATTGCAACTCAGACACCTTCCCTTGATAAACCATCCAACCTTCCTCGAAAATTCAAATTCCCTTACATGTTGTGCAAAGGTGACCATCTTCTTTAAGACTGCCCTGGCATTCCCAAGGTACTTGAAGTATGGTTCGATGGCCTTCCGTCGTTGTCTTGGATTTTGTAAGTCATATTGGTGGCACAAGTTCGACTAGTAATGATAAGACTCATAAGAAATAGGGTAAGATCACGAATCCCTGTAGGTTGTGTGAAGGGCATCATCCCATTCACCTTTGTCCGTACATGGATGAAGCCACAAGAGTGTTGGGCAACCCTACTGTTTCTGCACCTTGCCTTCTGGTTGGTTACGAGAAGCTTTCTTTGAGTCCTCCGTTAGTTGATTCAACCATCAGTCGAGAGTCATCCTTGGTCGATCTCGCTCCCTCGAAAATTCAAATTCAAGAATCCATTCCCAACCAACCATTGGTCGTGGAATCGATTGATCTAATCCCGCCTATGGTTCATCAGGTATTTTCCGTAGAGAGTGGGTCTCATCCCCCTCATGTTCTTCTTATTTCTTCAGATTCCTCAGACTTGGAGAAAAATTCTGCCATCCTTGTGGCTCAATAATTTTATCTTCCTGCTCCAATGTCTGAGGTCCAGGAGGATGCTCCTCTTTCTCTGGTAACAACAGGAGATGACCATCTCAGTTCAATGGTACCCCCTCCAAGTAGTTTGGTTGCTTCTTTTGATTGGAGTCGATTTGCGGGATATCACCTTCCTTCTTATGTGTCTTTTGAGATCATGGTACAGGCCTTCGATATGGTCGTACCTAGCACGATTATAGATGAAGGCACATCTGTTAGTGTTATATCTTCAACTTCTTGGCAATATTTAGGTTCTCCACTACTTGTGCCTATTATGCAGAATCTGTTGGATTTTAACAGAAGAACCAGTCAACCGTTAGGGATCCTTCCAAAGTTGCCTATTAATTTGGGAGGGAAAACTGTCTATGTAGATGTGATGGTTGTCCCAGGCCCCTTGGATTTCAATTTACTCTTGGGGCGCAACTATACTTATGCCATGGGTGCACTTGCCTCCTCCCTCTTTCGTGTGATCTGTTTTCCACACAAAGGTTGGATCATGACCATTGATTAGATTTCATTCTTTGGTTCTAATGTGGCAGTTAGCCCGCTATGGTCTCTTACGAATCTTTATCTGCTAGTTGTATCTTCCCCGCTGCACGTTAATTATGTGGCTACCTGTCCCGTGCCCGCATTCAGTGATAGTGTCGTTGTGCGTCATGTACTGGGGGCATTCGATCCTGATTTCCGAGATGTTGTTCTCCCATCATATGAGAATCTCTTGGAAGCCATGACCTCTTATTTATCCTAATGAAAGGTCGTCGAAGATAGTTCGTTTTCTTGTGTCAAGCTCCTTATAAAATGAAACACGCTCGTCGGATCAGAGTTTGTTTTCTTGCGTCAAGCTCCTTAAAGAATGAAACAAGGTGTTATGAGGATGGTTCATCTTCTATGTCAACCTCATTAAAAAATGAATTAGGTCATGAGGATAGTTATTTTGATGTGTCAACCTCGTTAAAATAATGAAACACGTTCTTGTTCAATTCGAGTCTTTGATACGATCTCATAAGATCCCAGTCGAGTCTTTCTCTTGATCTCATAATTTGAACCTTCACTCCATCTGCCTTTCATATGGACTGAAGCTTGGGGGGCATGTACCTTGAATTGAGTCACCATGCTGGGGGCATGCCTGTTTTTCCTTGTTTTTCAAGCAAAGTTTATCTTTGTTTCAAGCTTGTGTAAAAATGAAGCCAATTTTTCAAGCATAGTTTGTTTCCGTTTCAAGCTTGTATAAAAAGAAACCGATTTCAAGCATAGTTTTCTACAAAGTTTCAAGCTTGTGTAAAAATGAAACCAACCTCAAGTAGAGTTTCTTGATTTTAAGCTTGTGTAAAAATGAAACCATCCTCATTTTACCTCTCGTGATTGCCATTTTATCAGCCTATTTTGCTAGATGAACCTTGGTTTTCTCATTCCGTCGTCACCATCTGCTTGGCCGACCATACGCCTTCACTTGATTGTTTTACCCATTCCTGAGGAACCACTGTAATGAGTGGTCTTTTTAGCCAACCTCTTGACCTTTACTTGTTCTGAGCAGTTCCACCATCACCGGAACCAGTTGCTACTCGTAATACCACTCGTTCCCCAAGGAGGAATCATCTTTCAGCTCTTTTCTGACTCTCTAAAATTGAAAAGATTGTCGAGACTCTTGTCGCTTTGAACTCATTAAATGGCTGCGAAACGATATCTACCCAGTATACGTTTACCCCTTTTTTGGGTTGGGATAGATTATTTATGAAAAAGGAATACCTTAGCCTATCGTGACTAAGAGGTTCTTTCAGATATTGTTTTCTACCTTTTCAGATCTGAGAGACTACTTACGAAAAGTGACATGCTGGAGTTTTCTTTTCCGCTCCTTTTCAAACTCTATAAACATGAAAAGACGCCGAGTTCTTCCTTTGCCAGACTCGTTAAACCCTGATAACATCGGACATCATCACCATGACATTCATCGAGTTCCTCTTTCCCAGGGCTCGTAAAATGTACTAGGATGGATTTGTCTGAAGGACAAACTTACAGCACAAGCATATGCTATCCCCTTCAAGCTTGTTTTAAAAAATAATTGGGTACTCGCCATAAATGGTGGGGGAAAATTGAACTAGATTTTAGTTGTGTTGGCGGTATGTCGCTCTTGAACATGACACTCGTCTGCATTCGTGTCAGCTTGGGGACATCTCAATTCATCATTCTTGCCTTCGTGGGTTTGGGTAATCTATTTTGACCTCTCATCTGCTCTTTGCCACGTCATCATGACCTCAAATCCCTTGATGTCAAATACTGCGAAATCCAGATTCGTGTCGCTGATATGTTCAAGAGAAGTTTGCCTCTGCAGTTTTCAACCTCCCTCTGATTCTCTGTTGGTCCTAATTCACTATCATTATGTTCCTCTGTCTTGTGTCGATGATGTGGGAAACATTATGGCCCTCCTTTGACCAGGTCACTTCTTGTCAACCTCAGCTCGTTATCCAGGAAGTTGATCTAGAGACTCCCTATTGGTGCCTTAGAGCCTGCATTCCTCAATGGCAGGTTCTTCGCATTCGATGACAGGTCCACATCATTGGCCTTAGATTGGGTGATTTTGCAGGTGCTCGACGCCAAATCACTGTTCACATTCTGTGGATTGTACCTGTTGTACCTTGAGAGCCATTGTCACTATTGGTGGTTTCTCTTGTGCTGTTTAACAGCTTTCATCATTGGCTGGTAATCAGGTGATTTTCCTGCATGTTCGACTTCAGCTCACATATTCACATGCTTGAATCTGTACTTGTTCGGATCGAGATAGAGCACAAGACCCTGGGTTTTGTATGATAAAATCCAGGCTGCGGGATATTATGATGTATCACGATTTGTTGCATGACTCTTTGGATTGGATGGTTGCGACCATACCTAAGTCTATTTGTTAATCCTTACTGCTGGATGGCTGCATCCATACCTCAAATCTCAGTTCATATATATACTCTATTATGGATGGCTGCGCCCATGCCACATGTTCATGTCTCATAGATATCTGTTGTACTTATAATTGCAGGTCTTCCGACAACAGTGTTTGGTTCGAACGCGTTCTCGTAAAGCATTTCACCCCTTCCTCTCTCTCAGACCTCATGCTTTAGGGGGCATATGTTACAAAACATTTTGTCACCGTCCCTACAATCCCCATCCCGCACATTGGAGGCTCATTTCTGTGAACAAAATAAAGTCTCATGCCTTGCAAATATCATCATTGAATCCCTTACGATGAGTCAAATATTCCTTTTGTTGACCATTTCCCGAACAGACCACCAAAAACACCTGTTTTTGCCTTGGCGCTAGTAGCCAGTTATTCCCTCGCGCTGATGAGGCAAATTAACACTGGCCCCCGTGCCAGTTGGTGCTCTATCTTAGTTAGCTACCCGCGCTAATCTATTTATGGAATTTTTTTAAAATAGAGGCGAAGTTTTGATCGTAACAACTTCGTGGATGAGTCATGGGGAGTGGTTTGACTGAATAAAAATAGCCTTCCTCCTTTGGCCTCTTGTTTCCACCTTTGGGGAAACCTCCCATGGGATAAGGCCTCCCTTCCACCATAGTAGGGATCCCAACCTCCTCCTCTTCCTCTCTAAATATAGCTCATCCTCCATTGATGAAGCTAGCTGAGCTGGACTGAAGAAGCAGAAATGCTGGAGAGATTTCTATTCAAGATAGAATGGAAGAGTCCCTTATTGAGAGAGCTTAAGCTTGTGCCTTCATCCCGTCCAAATTCCCTGACATTCGTCGAGACGCGCTTCAACTGAACCCCGCTGAAGGAGGCTGCGACGCAAGGCTTGGTTGTAACACTTTCTTCTATTAATACATATGTATAACTATTGTCTAGTTCCCATATCGCGTTGATGTGTTTTATTAATGCTATATGATTAACCCTCCTTGACTGGTTAGTAATTATGAATGAGATTGTTGTTTCGTATGCTGCTCTTGTTTGTTGATTTTGTGCAAGTATCCAAGCATCGCTGTGAAAGGATCGTGACTTGCCGAGACAAGAATCAAGAGGCCACCACTACAACAACTTCGACAATGTCATTGGACTCCAAGTAGGTGGATCTATCGTGTTTATTTCATTCAGTACTTAGGATCCTACACTCTAGTTTGTCCTTTTTTTATTAGACCCACTCCATGGCTAAAGGGATCATCTTTGTCCGTAGAGAGGATTTACCTTCGTAACAAGGAGAAGCTTCGACCTCTAGAAGCTCCAGGGTGGCGTATTCGGTGGTGATAGGGTCGAGCTCTCTGATTTTGGAGCTTTGATCTTATCAATTGGGGTTTATGCATTAGAAAGTGGACCTTCCTCCTCCTTTCATGGGCTCCCAACCTCTTTTCCCTTCCTATAAATTGATCCCCATCCTTCCACTATTGGTTGGTCATTGTTGGGTTGGTCTGATCATTCATTCCATTTACACTCTTATATTGTGATAACGCCTAAGCTATTCGGGAGAAGGAACGATTTAGAGCTTCGGTGAAGGACTCAAACATCACCAAAGGGAGCCCTCCAACATCAAGGCATGGGTTGTAAGATCTCTCTTTTACATTCATTAATAAAACATCTGATGTTTTCTTTCTATATTTGTCTAATCATCTACGCAAATAGTATATTGTTCCTTGATCTGTTAGATAGCTGATGTTCATGAATATTATGTATTGGATTACGTTTGTTGTTGCCTCTTGATCTCCTGCAGGTAATTATACGCCACTAGTAGCGAGGAACGTGCTTGAGAGATTGTGGATCATGGCCATCATCAAAGGATTCGAGCATAGCATCAGGAAGAGGTAGGCCTATTCCCTTTCTCATCTTATTTTGGATATTAGCTAAGAAAGCTTGCATTAGATAGTCTCACAAGTTGCTAGACCCACTCTAGGGCTAGAGAGATCGCCTCTGCCTGCAGAGGGGAGTTATCTTCAAAACAAAAGGACACAAGGGTATCATGGTATTAGTGAGAGAAAAACAAGGTTGTTTCATTCAACTAGAAAAAGAAGACTCATATAAACAATTTATTTGGTTTAAAATATCAGAAAATGGAAATCACATCAGAATTGCAGCATGTTATTTTGCGCCGCAAATTTCAAAAATCTACAAAAGTAGAGGGCTTGACCACAAAGGTCCCTTTGCAACCTTAAAGGTAGATATTGCAACATATTATCAGTTGGGCGAAGTCCTTATATGGGTGATTTCAATGCTAGGACTGCAAGTGAGCAAGCTAGCATTTTTTGTTGTAAAGAAGACTATGGCCCTGTCTGGCTTATAGAAGAGAGTAATAATCAGTGGGAAAGGATTTCAGAGGACAAGGGTTGTAATCTCTTTGATGAACAATTTATTTCTGTAAGTGGGGCTTTAGATTTAGTCATTTGTAATGGTTTGACTAGATGGGAAAAGTCTGGTAATTTCAATTTCAATACTTACAATGGAGCAAGTGTAACATACTATGTAATTTGCTCACATAGTTTGTGTGAGAAAATGGAGGAAGTTTTGATTGGAGATGAGCTTTGGGACTTAAAATCAGATCACAAGCCAATTTATTTAAGTTTCTCTTGGACCAGAAAAAAGCAGTTAAGGTCAAAAACTCAGTGTGTTCAACAAAACCTTCCAAAGGGTAGAATTCTTTTGACTCTAGAAAATTTTAATACCTTCAAAATAGTGCTATAAAGGCTCTTCGATAAGGATAAAATCATGTTTCACAATTTTCATAGTCACGGATTAACACATTTAATTCAAAGCGCACTTGCAGAGTGCAAAAGAGCAAAAATTAAGAAGTCTGAAACAAATTGCTTTCCGTTTAATGCTTGGTTTGACGTTGAATACAAAAAGGCAAGGAGAATGTGGGAAGAGTCAAACAAGGACAATGTAAAGCTCAAAGCTTACAAGCATATATTAAGAAAGAAAAAGGTTGATTTCATGGTTTCGAGGAGAGAAGAACTAATCTTCCTTGGGAAAAATAAACCCAAATTATTTTGGAAGGAGTTCCAACCAAGAAATATACAAATTGAAAACAATATTATAGCTTCTAAATGGTTTGGTTATGCAAGACAACCTTATGAACATGATCCCAAGGTTGACTCTCCTCCCTTGGTCAACACTAATACAAAACTCTTCACGGTGCAAGAGGTAGAGATGGGTATCAAGAAGTTGGGTGTTGGAAAAGAAAAAGACTCACCTGGACTCCAAGCATAGTATCTAAAGTGGGGCTTAAAAATTATTGCACCTCACATTACAAATATTTTCAACAACATCATACAACAGGGGTTCCCCACAGATTGAACAACTAGTTTGGCAATACCTCTTTTCAAGAGTGGTGACGCCAATAATCCCTCCAATTATAGGACCATAATGATAAACCCCTTGTTTGCAAAGTTATTTGGAAGCATGTTAGAAAATGAAATCAGCAAGTGGGGAGAAGAAAGAGATAAACATGCTAAAGGGAAAGCATGTTTTAGACCTAAACATTCCACAGTTGGTCATGGTATAACTTTAAGGCACATCATTGAAATTTTTTTGGAGAAAAAGGAAGAAGTCTTTTGTTGCTTTGTTGATTTCTAAAAAGCCTTTGACATGGTTCCTAGGGATAAGCTTGGGATTTCATAAAAGCCTTTGGCACAGAATGGAGGAACTTAGGGTTCCCAGGCATTTGAGGGCAACTGCGCATAGGGTGTATGAAGAGGCGAAAGTCAAAATTAGAACTTCAACAAACATTTTTGAAAGTTTTAGAAGCGATATCAGGGTCAAACAAGGTTTCCCATTGTCTCTTACCCTCTTTGGTTTATATATCGACAAGCTTGAAGAGTGGCTAAATTCGCAAGGGGGTAACAATATCCATTTGGGCAAGTTTGTTATAAGGCTTCTTTTGTACGCATATGGTTTTATTATGATTTCTAAATTTGCTCTTGGTTTGCAAGAGCACTTACTTTACCTTGAGCATTTTTTTATAAGTGTGGGGATGCAAGTAAGTATTAGCAAAACGAAAGTAGTGGTTTTCATTAACAAAAGAAAACATAACTAGCATAGGTTCTACTTTGAAGGCAACATTATGGAAGAAGTTGTGGATTACAAGTACCTTGGAATTGACTACAACATAAATCTAAGCTGGGATGGATGTAGAAAGAAAAGAACTTTGGGGGGTTGGAAAGCATTTTATGCTTTTCAAAATAGGTGTAGAGTGGCAGAGTTATGGGACTGGAAAACCATTCTAACTCTTTTTGGGCTTTTAGTGATTCCAGTGATTCTTTACGGTTGTGAACTATGGGCCAGCAGTACATCCGACATGCAGTGGAAACAAATTGAGAAAATTCAGAAGCGTTTGATTACAAACAAATTCAAAATAAAAAATGTAGTTCCTTATGCTATCTTGTTAAATGAAACACGAGCTTCTCCTATTGAAGCAATTGCTATGGTGTGGGTCATAAGGTATTTAAAAAAATTAAGCAAATGGAAGAGGGCAGATGGCGTAAGGTTGTGTTTAATGACATATTGTGCAAAAGAAAGAAGGCTTGGATGCGGCAAAATAACAAATGGTTTAGCAATTAGGGCATTTTCTTGAGCATGTGTCCCACAAATAGTAAGGAAATAAAAACTTTTGTTACAGATAAGTTCCACAAACGTACTTGGGAGACATAGCTAGGGAGAAAGAAACAATATTATATTGAAGAGTTTAATCCCACTCATAATCATCAACAAAAAGTGTACATAGGGGCCAATATTTCTTGGAGAGCCAAAATTATTATTGCTCAATTAAGGACTAATTCTCATCAACTCTGTTGTGAAACAAGGCCCTGGAAAGGGCTAAAAGAAGTGTGGGAGGAAAGAATATGTATTTTTTTCTCTTCTGGAAAAGTGGAAAGACAAAAGCATTTCATTTTAGAATGTGAGGCCTTCAAAGACAGCATGGAAAGTTATAGTGATATTTTGGCAGCTAGCTCTTGGTATAATCTATTCAGCAAGGAGTTTGTCGAGACACTGTGAGCATTTTCTCTCGTGCCTATGAGCATTTGTCGAGACACTGTGAGATTTTTCTCTCGTGTCTGGAAAGATCACTGGAGAAACTTGGTCAAAACCTAAATTTTTGGGTTAGGGTGCTTCTCTAGTGGCCTGTTCATGTTGATGGCAGGTTGACAGTTCTGCCGTAGCGATGTTAGTGCCATTTTTCTTGGGAAAACCGCACTGATCCCTTTTTGGTAGTGTTTCCTCAAAATGGAGGAGAATCTTAGACCTCTAGAAGCTCCAAGGTAGTGAGTTGGTTGTTATTCGGCGGTGATAGGATCGAGCTCTCTGATATTTGATCTTATCAATTGGGGTTTATCCCTTAGAAAGTGGACCTTCCTCCTCCTTTCATGGGCTCCCAACCTCTTCTCCCTTCCTATAAATTGATCCCCATCCTTCCACTACTGGTTGGTCATTGTTGGGTTGGTTTGATCATTCATTCCATTTACACTCTTGTATTGTGATAACGCCTAAGCTATTCAGGAGAAGGAATGATTTAGAGCTTTGGTGAAGGACTTAGACATCACCAAAGGGATGCCTCCAACATCAAGGCCCGGGTTGTAAGCTCTCTCTTTTATATTCATTAATACAACATCTGATGTTTGCTTTTTATATTTTTCTAATCATTTGCGCAAATAGTCTAATGTTCCTTGATTTGTTAGATAACTGATGTTCATGAATATTATGTATTGGATTATGTTTGTTGTTGCCTCTTGATCTCCTGGAGGTAACTGTACACCACTAGTAGTGAGGAATGAGCTTGAGGGATTGTGGATCGAGGCCATCATCAAAGGATTCGAGCATGGCATCAGGAAGAGGTAGGCCTATTCCCTTTCTCATCTTATTTTGGATATTAGCTAAGAAAGCTTGGATTAGATAGTCTCACAAGTTTCTAGACCCACTCTAGGGCTAGAGAGATCGCCTTTATTCGTAGAGGGGATTTATCTTCACAACAAAAGGACACAAGGGTATCATGGTATTAGTGAAAGAAAAAGAAGGTCATTTCATTCAGCTAGAAAAATAAGACTAAAAAAAACAATTCGTTTGGTTTAAAATATCAGAAAATGGAAATCACATCATAATTGCAGCATCAAAGGCAACATACAAAAGTAGAGGGCTTGACCACAAAGGTCCCTTTGTAGCCTTAAAGGCAGATATTGCAACATATTCTCAGCCAGGTGAAGTCATTATAATGGGTGATTTCAATGCTAGGACTGCAAGTGAGCAAGCTAGCATTCTTTGTTGTAAAGAAGATTGCGGCCTTATCTGGCTTACAGAAGAGAGTAATCATCAATGGGAAAGAATTTTAGGGGACAAGGGTTGTAATCTCTTTGGTGAACAATTGCTTTCTCTATGTGGGGCTTTCGATTTAGTCATTTGTAATGGTTTGACTAGATGGGAAAACTCTGGTAATTTCAATTGCAATACTTACAATGGAGAAAGTGTAGTAGACTTTGTAATTTGATCACATAGTTTGTGTGAGAAAATGGAGGAAGTTTTAATTGGAGATCAACTTTGGGACTTAAAATCAGATCACAAGCCAAATTATTTAATTTTCTCTTGGACCAGAAAGAAGCAATTAGGGTCAAAAACTTAGTGCGTTCAACAAAACCTTCCAAAGGGTAGAATTGTTTTGACTCCAGAAAATTTTAATACCTTCAAAATAACACTAGAAAGGCTCTTTGAGAAGGATAAAATCCCATTTCATGATATGCATAGTCTCGAATTAACACATTTAATTCAAAGTGCACTTGCAGAGTGCAAAAGAGCAAAAATCAAGAAGTCAGAAACAAATTGATTTCCTGTTAATGCTTGTTTTGATGATGAATGCAAAAAGGCAAGGAGAATGTCAAACAAAGATAACATAAAGCTCAAAGATTACAAGCAGATATTAAGAAAGAAAAAGGATGATTTCATGGTTTCGAGGAGAGGAGAACTAATCTTCCTTGGGAAAAATAACCCCAAATTATTTTGGAAGGAGTTCCAACCAAGAAAGATACAAACTGAAAACAATATTATAACTTCTAAATGGTTTGACTATGCAAGACAGCCTTATGAGCATGATCCCAAAGTTGACCCTCCTCCCTTGGTCAACACTGATACAAAACTCTTTACGGTGCAAGAGGTAGAGATGGGTATCGAGAAGTTGGGTGTTGGAAAAGCAAAAGACTTAACCCCAAGCAGAGTATCTAAAGTGGGGCTTAAAAATTCTTACATCTCACATTACAAATATTTTCAACAACATCATACAACAAGGGTTCCCCACAGATTGGAAAACTAGTCTAGCAATACCTCTTTTCAAGAGTGGCGACGTCAATAATCCCTCCAATTATAGGACGATAATGATAAACCCCTTGTTTATAAAGTTATTTGGAAACATGTTAGAAAATAAAATCAGCAAGTGGGTAGAAGAAAGAGATAAACGTGCTAAAGGGCAAGCAGGTTTTAGACCTAAACATTCCACATTTGGTCATGGTATAACTTTAAGTCACATCTTTGAAAAGGTTTTGGAGAAAAAGGAAGAAGTCTTTTGTTGCTTTGTTGATTTCAGAAAAGCCTTTGACACTGTTCCTAGGGATAAGCTCGAGATTTCAGAAAAGCCTTTGGCACAGAATGGAGGAACTTGGGGTTCCCAGGCATTTGAGGGCAACTGTGCATAGGCTGTACGAAGAGGTGAAAGTCAAAATTAGAACTTCAACAAACATTTTTGAAAGTTTTAGAAGCGATATCGGGGTCAAACAAGGTTTCCCATTGTCTCATACCGCTTTGGTTTATATATCGACAAGCTTGAAGAGTGGCTAAATTCGTAAGGGGGTAACAATATCCATTTGGGCAAGTTTGTTATAAGGCTTCTTTTGTACGCATATGACCTTATTCTGATTCCTAAATCTGCTCTTGGTTTGCAAGAGCACTTACTTTCCCTTGAGCATTTTTGTAGAAGTGTGGGGATGCAAGTAAATATTAGCAAAACGAAAGTAGAGGTTTTTGCTAATAAAAGAAAACATAAGTAGCATAAGTTCTACTTTGAAGGCAACATTCTGGAAGAAGTTGCGGATTACAAATACCTTAGAATTGACTACAACATAAATCTAAGCTGGGATGGATGTAGAAAGAAAAAAACTTTGGGGGGTTGGAAAGCATTTTATGCTTTTCAAAATAGGTGTAGAGAGGCATAGCTATGGGACTAGAAAACCATTCTAACTCTTTTTGGGCTTTTAGTGATTCCAGTGATTCTCTACGGTTGTGAACTATGGGCCAGCAGTACATCCGACATGTAGTGGAAACAAATTGAGAAAATTCAGAAGCATTTGATTACAAACAAATTCAAAATTAAAAGTGTAGTTCCTTATGCTATCTTGTTAAGTGAAACAAGAACTTCTCCTATTGAAGCAATTACTATGGTGCAGGTCAAAGGTATTTAAAAAAATTGAGCAAATGGAAGAGGGCAGATGGCCTAAGGTTGTGTTTAATGACATATTGTGCAAAAGAAAGAAGACTTGGATGCGACAA
This sequence comes from Pinus albicaulis, assembly GCA_034641835.2. NCBI lineage: Eukaryota > Viridiplantae > Streptophyta > Pinopsida > Pinales > Pinaceae > Pinus > Pinus albicaulis. The sequence continues at coordinate 128,301,322 of CM076577.1, read as the reverse complement.
AATTACAAATGGTTTAGAAAATGGGGCATTTGCTTGAGCATGTGTCCCACAAATAGTAAGGAGATAAAAGCTTTTGTTATGGATAAGTTCCAGAAACGTACTTGGGAGACGGAGCTAGGGAGAAAGAAAAAGTATTATATTGAATAGTTTAATCCCACTCATAATCATCAACAAAAAGCATACATAGGGCCCAATATTTCTTGGAGAGCCAAAATTCTTATTGCTCAATTAAGGACTAATTCTCATCAACTCCGTTGTGAAACAGAAGGCTAAAAGAAGTGTGGGAGGAAAGAGTATGTATTTTTTGCTCTTCCGGAAAAATGGAAACAGAAAAGCATTTCATTTTAGAATGTGAGGCCTTCAAAGACAGCATGGAAAGTTATGCTAATATTTTGGCAGCTAGCTCTTGGGATAATCTATTCAACGAGGGGTTTGTGGAGACACTCTGAGCATTTATTGTGAAACTTCACAGAAAAATGGCTGAATATAAGAGCCAGATAAGAATCAATTTGTCCCATAGGCTATCTTTAGCTTCGTGGACGTTAAAATATCTTCTTCTTCTTTTTCCCTCTCCGCCCATAATAGATCCCAAGTTAAATGAATGTAGACTAATAAAATTAATCTTAAAACCAAATACATAAAACTAAATACACTTTGAACACCAAAGATAATTCATCATACTTACTAAAGTCAACTTATATATCCCAATTCCATAATTCATCCTACTTACTAAACTCAATTTATATATACAAATTCTATTTAATACACCTAATGGAAAATTAATTGTCGCTCACATGTAAAATTATTCACGAAGCAAGATGAATTCCTTCACACTCCAAGACACTCTATACAATTAGTTAACATAATCTAAAAATGTAAGAAACTAGATTAGTGTAAGTAGTTGATTTTTCGTATCAGATTTTGAAACTCCATTTCCGTTTAACCTAAAATTCCCTTTACATACCCATTTTTCCAATAATTTAACAGGGCCTCCCCGGACTGTTGAGACCAAACCTATTTCAAAACGAAAACGATTAACACATGACAAGTACCGTGAAACTTGTTTTTTATTTGTCTTTGTTTTAGTAAGTAAATGAAGGAATCCGAAATTTTATTGCTAAAGTTGAGGCCCCGCGGGGAAGCTGTTTATCCTTGACCAAGCTGGAATGGGCGTTACTGCTTCCTGATAATCATGGGATTTGTGCTACGCTGTGGAGAGATCGATCATCCACATCTGTATAGTCCTACCCAAATTCTCATCCCGAACCTTCACAAATTCATAACATTTACAGTCTGTTTGCTCTAATATAACCACCATTCAAAAGTCTGGGTGAGAAATATACTGTTTTGCTGTACCCTTTCCGAGTGAGCGAGCGAGCGAGATAGCTTGCTGAGAAATGTGGAAGTGGTGTTCCACGAAGGAACAAAGAAGCACATATATCTAATGTCTCTTCAGTATTCGGCCTAGAAATGTCTGTTTGCAGCAGCATTTGGGTCAAGTATCATTTCAATGAGAACAACTAATCAGGCGATTTCAGTAACTAAGTTTGGTATTGAATCTCCATTTGCGTCACTTCAGAAATTACTTTTCTGATTGAATGCCCATCCGGTTCATTTCAGGGATCAGGTTTTGCCCTTTGGGTCAGTACCAGGTCCTCCTAAAAGGGCAACTTTCTTCATATCTGGATGCTAATTTCCTGAAACAGTCCCACGTCCTCCTAAAAGGGTGACTTTCTTCATATCTGGACGCTAATTTGCTGAAATACATTTCAATTTTGTTTTCAAAAGATGGGCTTAGAGTTTGTTCACTGATGCTATTGACTGGTCTTATACAAATAAGAAATGGAGAGGGTTGGAGATTTAATTGGATTAAAATCAATGCGAATAAACGATAGGAACGAAATTGCCAAAATGAGTACATGCAAGGCTTTGACGCTCACTGGATCATTTGCTTCCCAAAATGTTGAATTTTTCGGCTTCACCCCAAAACACCTTAACATGCCACTGAAAAGGACTTTCAGAAGTGCATGTGTAAGGGCAAGCAGCAGCAGCAGCAGTACAGAACAAAACCCATCTTCCTCTCCTCCCAAGCATAAGAGTCAATTGCTAACAATACTTGACCTCCCAAGGACTGTGTGGAGGCAGACACTTAATCCCCTTAGTAACTTTGGATTTGGCAAGAGAAGCATTCGGGAGGCGGGTGTGGGATTGTTTATGATATCAGGGGCTGTCCTGCTTGCTTTTACCGTTGTTTGGCTGAAGGGCTTACAGCTTCGATCTCGGTTCAAGAAGTACCAGGCAGTGGTTGAATTTTCTCAAGCATGCGGACTTACAGTTGGGACGCCAGTTAGAATCCGGGGATTTACTGTTGGGAGCGTTGTTCAGGTCAGGCCGAGTCTCGAGAAAATTGACGCTGTAATCCAGGTTTGTGACTTTATTCATTTGTCTGCTAGAAATTGTAATTTGCTATGCAACAAGAAAACTCGCCTGACTGTTCCCCATTGCAAAAAGTGGTCAAATGAATCAGAGAACTTTCTAAATGTTTTTTGCCTTTTCTCGCATTAGGGAAACCGTTTACTAGTTTCTTGTTGTTCTGACAGTGTTGTTGAGTGCATTCATGCTATTTCAGGCCACCTAGATACATATACAGTACAGTTGATGACTGGCTGTCAAAGTTGAAAACAGAAGGGAATGACAAATATAACTATATGCGTTATACTTTTCAAATGCTTTCCTGTAACCGCAACGTTTTAATCCCCGTTTTCAAATGCATCAGATTATCGTTTTTCATTGCCTTATATTGTCTCCTCCTTTGGCATTTCTGTTGGATAAAGGTTGAAGTTTTCATTTTCCCTGAAACTTTTACGCGTTCTTGTTTGTTTCTCTTCCTCATCTCTGCCTTTTCTAGAATTTCATGCAATCCATTACTAAACCCTCTTGATACCGTAACTGGAAGCGATTTGAACCCAATTGGAGCTAGTCTGATTTCCATATTCCAATATTTGTTATCATTTATTTTTTAAATTCTGGTAATAATTATTGAAGAACCAGGCATAGCGCTTCAAAATTACTTCTCAAACGAGCCATTGAACTATTTCTTGTTTTTTATTTGGAATTAAAATTGGTCATTAGATTAAAATTTTACATAGAAAATATGCTTGACAAACCACGACCAAGCATGCATGAGTGTCTAGTATGTTAAATTTCTGAACCCAGTAACCTGGCAGTCTAATTCCTAGCAGATTTCTCACAGATCTGCTGATTAAATGTATGACTGGGACCTTAATTTAAACAAAAATATTCAGTGGAAGCACAACCAATCTCAATCACACATTACACAAAATTTTCCTTCCAATCAAACAGTTCTTCATTTAAAATAACTCCAGAACCTACTTGGGTTCCCTTACTGGGAAAATGGCCCACAGCGGAAAATACATATACAACAGGAACCTCGACCTGATCCAGTTGATCAAATCGTGCTTGGCTGATCTGGATCTCCCTTGCTGCCCCTTGCACTTCCCTCGAACTTGGAACACTGAGATGTCCTTCTCTCAATGTCTTGTGTTTACTCACTGTTGTGTCTTCCCCCTTGGCCTAGCCTTTCTTTTATTAGCTTTAATTTATGATCGAATCCACAACCCCAATCTTCAAAGTGATTGACGATCGCGATTAGATCTCACCTCCCTTGAGATTGATGATTGAGATTCATCTAACTCACCAATGCAGAAACCTTTGCATTTCATTAGATTAACACAATTTATCTTGATGGTTTTTAAGCTTCTGTGGTTTTTAATTGAAACATAGTGATCTGGATTATCCACAGTGTTACACGAATTTCGTCGACGTTTTATTTTAATTGAATTGAAGAATTATTTAAAAAAACTTTAATCAATTAAAATATATATTTTATTATTATTAATAACTATTATGGTTAATTCACTGCCATCTAGGGAGCTGCCTCCAAATAGAATGCTGGCCACTTGGACCCCACTAATACCGCAATTTTTCCCTGTGAACTATAGGAGTAGGCTGTAGCTTTTCCTCAATTATTAATTGTGGGTCCACGACCCACCTTATTTCTCCCTAACATTAGAAACATCAAAATTGATCAAAAATTAATATTCTAATTAGCAAAACTGCTAATTTGGAATATTACAAAACCTTTGCACCTACAGCAAGGTATACCACCATTAGATCTTTGGTTTCATTGGCTGCTACAATGGGTTGGAATATCCATCAAATGGATGTGAAGACCTCATTTCTGAATGGGACCATTGAGTAAAAAGTATACATCGAACAACCCAAATGTTTCGAAGTAAATAGTGGGGACTCTCACGTCTGCAAACTCAATAAAGCCCTATATGGCTTGAAGCAAGCTCTTAGGGCATGGTACGCAAGAATGGATGCATATCTCCTAAGAAACGGGTTCGTGAAGGGTACTGCTGATCCAAATCTCTACATCAAGGTCGTGAATAATGAGCCCGTCATTATTCTACTATATGTGGATGATCTATTCATCATTGGCGTGGAGCAAAGAATTGAAGAATGTAAGAAGATGTTGACAGCTGAATTTGAGATGAAGGATCTAGCATTATTACCTGGGTCTCGAAGTATGGCAGAAACCTGGGGAAATATACTTGGCGCAAGGAAAGTACATCATCAGGATGTTGCAGAAATTTGGAATGATGGACTCCACGCCCATGACTACTCCTATGATCACCAATCTCAAGAAGTTACAAGGTTCTGACTCAAGCCTCGTGGATCCTACCTCCTATCGACAGTTGGTGGGCTCCTATGTCAATTTCAGTTGGAACCTCGTCATGAACACTGGTGACTGGATAACTGCCAAACACATATTAAGATATCTTCGTGGTACTATACACCTCTGCCTAAAATACAAGAGTAAGGAAGTCAATCTAATTGGCTTCTCAGATTCTGACTGGGGTGGTAGTGAGTTTGATGGAAGAAGTACTACCGGTGGATGCTTAAGCCCAGGGTCTGCTATGGTATTATGGATGAGGAGAAAGCAAGGTCTCGTTATCGTAAGTAGTGCTTGAAGCTAAATATGTAGCTTCATGTGATGTAGGAAAGGAGACTGTATGGTTAAAGGAAGCTTCTGACAGACTTGTTCGCGAGTTCTCTAAGTCCTACTATAATCAATTGTGATATTCAAAGCTGCATCAAGATGTCTGGAGATCCTGTGTTTCATTATAGGACGAAGCACATCAACAATAAGTTTCACTTCATTAGGAACTTGGTACAGGATGAGATCGTAAAATTGGAGTATGTCTCGACAAATGAACATGTAGTATACATACTGACGAAGGCTCTTCCTAACAAGAAGTTTGAATATTTAAGAGACAAGCTTGGTCTAGTAAATATTGCTAATTGTATTGATGAGCATGGTTTGGAAGAGATATGTTGAGGCTTCACAAGTGAAACATTGCTTGGAAAGACATTGGGCCGACACTTTATGTTGGTGTTTGGTAGGGAGGGTGGCATCGGGTGGATGTGCACCTAGTTCCCTGGGTTGGTGGTTAGTAAGTAAGCCTAATGGTACCTATAGAGGCTGAAAGATTTAGTCCACCTTAGTCCCAATTGGATAGATTGCCTTGGTCAGGGATCTAGTTCATGGCATTGCGGTGCCTAAACTGTTTAGTGACCAATGGATAGGTCACGAATCTAGTCCATGGCCTTGAGGTGCCTGAAGTTCTTCATAGTTTCACATAGTTTGATATCTTCCCGTTGTATATTATGAATACCTCCCTAGTTAAGAGGGAGTGTTGAAGATTGTAACTAGGTTCGGTCTTCATAAATTATATTTATTGTACTTATCAAAAGAATTAAAGAAAAAAAAAATATTATCATTTGACATTTATTTTATTATTAAATGACTTATTAAAGCATGGGTTTCAAGCTTGGGTCATATTTAGATTATGGTCCCCATTGTGGACTTCTAGGTTAGTCATTACAGATTTATATTGACCCATTTTGGGCTTTTGAATCATGTAATTAGGTTTCTTTTGAGTCAAAAATGGTTTAGAGCTCCTCGACATCAAGTCGACCTTAAGGAGATCAAGTCGGCCTCAAAGGGACAAATTCGAACTCACCTGAAGCCTATAAAGGCAAGGAGTTCGAATCCATTTGGAGCATCACTTCTCAAGCCAGTTCGATAACTGTTGCATCAAGGGAAAAGTGTGAAGTGGAAGGAAGAGGCAGAAAAGAGTGCAAGTTGGGTCTAGAAGCAAGAGGAAAGAAAAATCGAAATTTTGTTGGTGGAATATCTGCATTTCGTGCCCTCTCTTGGGAGATCGAAGTCTTCTAGTTTTTGATACTGCTGCTGCTGCTAAATTTGCTGCCTAGTCGAAGTTACTGGAGGACAAGTTGTTGTTGCTGCTGGGTTGAAGATCTGGAAGGCTCACTTGGTGTGGAGGGAAAGTTTGGCTTATGTCTAGGGTGAAGAGTCTCAAAGAATACAATTGAAAGGAAGAATTATCTTGATTGGGTTTTCCCCTCGAGGGGGGTTTTTCCCTGGCATAGTTCCTATATCTTGTGTCTCTTGTTTTGATCTTCATACACACATAATATGGTAATTTCTTGATGAAAGATAAGATAATAAAATAAGTAAAAGAAGGCAAGACACTCACAAGTAATTATCAAGATCGAAGAATCAAACCCTAATATAACTGCTTTGATTCTTCAATTTCACCCACAAGTCACCTAATTGACTTGCCATATCATCTTTTAACTCCATGGCTACAATAGAAGAGAGGTTGGCCCGTCCAAAAGGTATAACATAACTTCAAAGTGCACTTTGAGAAGGGTGTTTTGGATGCTTTGACTTGGAGATGGCTTGGACTGCATAGGAGTGCAATAAGGCCTCTTTTTCTTGCCTTGGAGAATCTAGTATGCCTCGCGTGGCATGAAATGCATTTTTAATTGTGAGACTGCCATATAGAGTGCTGAATAATATAAACCATGGCCAAAGGTGTCCATACATATGTTAAAATGGTCCATGTGGAGAAAATTAGAGGTGTGCTAGAACATGGGTGTTTCCTCCCTTACTTAGAGCAATCTTTTGAAGAATGTAACTAGTGTCGGTCTTCATAATTGTATTTTTCAAAAGAAAGAAAAACGTGTTTTTTTTATTGACTTATTAAAGCATGGGTTTCATGCTTTGGGTCAATGGTTAATAAGTCAAAGCACCCATTGTCTGCTCTAGGATTTTTATATTGAGTCAAAGTCAAAATTATTATATTAGACCCTTCTTGGGCTCCTTATGTCAAGAAAAATAATTTTTTTGTGTGCCTTATACTCCTCCACCAAGTCAACTACCTCATCCCTTCAAATTGGCCTCAAGTCCTTCATGTCGGCCTTATAGAAGAGCTTCGATCAACTGTAAATAGCAATGAAGGTGACCTACTTGAGATACTACCATAACAAGTTCGATTTGAAGTTTGTATCCAAGAAGAAAGAATGCAAAGGCCTAGAAAAGAGGAATCAATTCAAGAGAAGAAGGTGGAAAAGCTTGTCAAGAGAAGAAGGTAGAAAAGCTTGTCAAGATAAGAAGACCAGAATCGTGGTGTTTTTGTGTCACACGTGTTATCTTGAAGATAGTTGCAGGGGCCGAAGATGATAGATTGAATTGCAGAAGCTATAGGAAAGAAGAGACAAAATTCTTGATGACTACTTCAGTTGAGGGGTGACTTGGTGAATGGAGGGAGCTTATGTCTTTGGTGAAAAAGGTCTAGTTTATCTCAATCTGATTTGAATCTACTAGTAGAAGAGTTTGATTGGTTTTTTCCCCTTCATAGGGGTTTTGCCTTGGTTGAGTGCCTATATCTTGTGTCCTCTTTTTGTTCGTGATCTTCATTGATTGGCATTAATTGTGATGATAAAACAAGATAATTTGAAAGAAGAACTAATAACTAAATATCACAAGATAATGTCATAATAAGAGAAATCAATTCAATAAAACCCTAAATTGCTGCCCTAATGGATATCTCAACATGGTATCAGAGCTAAGGTCAGTGGAATGAGGCAACTAATAGATCACTCTGTGCTAAGAGTAAAGAGTTTTCAAATCCATCTTTGAAGGCCGAATCATTTAGAAGAAGAATCGAATTGATATAGTACATTTCTGGGCATGATCATTAGACTTTACATCTACAATTAGGTCACAAACCTAGGCCAATGTGTTATTTTTTGTAGCATTGGAGGTGTTCTAGTCTCAAAACTTTGTGGAGAGGTTAAAACACAGGAGTTCTCCATAACCCATAAATCGTTTCTAGAAATTCCACCTAGAAGTGTCTCAATTAGATTATTAGCCTATTTTTAAATATTTAATAAGTCTAAACTTAGGGAAGTGGCTCTACAATTAGGCCGCAGACTTAGGCCAATGTGTTAGTTTTGCAGCATCAGAGGTGTTCTAGTCTCAAAACTTTGTAGAGAGGTTAAAACACAGGAGTTCTCCATAACCCATAAATCGTTTCTGGAAATTCCACCTAGAAGTGTCTCAATTAGATTATTAGCCTATTTTTAAATGTTTAATAAGTCTAAACTTAGGGAAGTGGCTAATTAATCAGTATTAATTGAGATAATGTGTGAATCATCTAGAAACTCACACGGATCGATCCATAAATGATCTTAGCCATAAATTATGTTTTAGTTTTGGGCGTTGGAGTCCCAACTGGAGATTATAAGAACAAGTCGATGGGTAGATGGAAAACACACAAGTGCAGAGACTCAGTGATCTAGGTAGATCAATTTTCAGTAGCAGAGTGATTCGGAAAGAAGATTCGAGCCAGAGATTGAGTAGCAGGTGGCAGAGGAGTGAGGCAATATTCCAGCGGAAGTTTCCAGTGCCGGAAGAGTCAAATTGAGGGACTGCGAGTTTGCCTAGAGGGACTGCACAAGGACTACACAGGCAACAACAACAGAGCAGTTCGATCTAGTTGGAGGAACAGTCAATTCAGTGGTTGGTGGCTTGATCAGGAGGGCCAGTGAATCAGTTCCAAAGGCAGGAGAAGTAGAGTTGTAGATTTATGGAGTTTTCAGAGGCAGCAACAAGAAGCACTACGCAAAAGGAAGTACGAATTGCTAAGGGGACAGTTTTGGGAGCTAAAATTAGTTGTGGGGTGATGAAAAATCCTCACAATAATTTTGCCAGTGATTCTCTCAGAGTGGATTGCCAGCTTGACATCCAAATTATTGTACTCAAATCTGCTGTTGAAGAATAATAATAAAATCCTCATCTGCTGCACCGATTTTCCAAGTTGGGTTCTTTGGGGACAATTGTCCAAAAATAACGGTGTTAAAATTCTTGTGTGTGTGTTAGGATTTCTTAGTTTCCAGCGTTTTATTTTACACAAATTTTTTATGGTGAAAATTGCAGTTGTGATTTTATTCATTATTTGTTGTAGTAAATAAAGTGCATAATTAAATTTACAATTAGGAGAAGAATTTCCAGTTACTGCAATAGATGAAATTTTCACATGGCATCAGAGCAAAGTTGACCAGATAGGAAGCTCAAAAGCGAAAGGAAAAACTCGTCCAGATTCAGAGGAATTCTGGCAGTACGATTTCCAGATTTACGCAGGGGTTGGCTTAGTTGATCGGATTGCTAGGCAGAGGATTCAATTTTTCCAGTGCAGTTGGTAGGAAAAATTCACAGAGCTCAGTAGCAGTTCTAGCAGATAAGTATTTTTCGCTGAGCAATTTTTCTTTTCTGGGCACAAAGGGTTTTGCAACAGTTGCTAGAGCAAAATCAGTGCTGGGTGGAAGAGGAATTGCACACAGATTTGTCTTCAGTAAATTCTTCAGGATGACCATGGACAAAATTGACATTCAAGGGGCTTCAAATTTGTCTTCCAGGTTAGAGGACGAATTTGCTTGCTTATTAGGTTGAGCTTCACAGGGTGTCTGGTATATAGACAGTGGAGCATTAACTCACATGACAAGGGTTAGAGAATATTTCTCTAGCTACAAGGAGGATTAGATGGACTTCTAGATTACGATTGGAAACAAAACAAAGTGTACTCCATTGGGGAGAGGTACCATCGATTTTCAAAGGGAGTCAGGAGCAAGAACCAACACTTGACCTGGAAGAGGGTGAGACGGATTGGAGTTCGAAGCAACAGGTTGTACAAGTTGCAGGCTGCAACTCGACTCTCCAATGGCACTAATAGCAGTGGGAAGGAACTGAATGAGCTATGGCATAGGAGAATGGGACATCTACACCATGGAGCACTCAAGATGCTCTGGGACAGAGTAACAGGGGTTCCAGTACTTGGCATAGAACATGATGATGTGTGTAGAGGATGCGTGCTTGGGAAATATGCTAAGGCAACATTTCCAAGAAGTGATAACAGAGCAGATGGCATGTTAGGACTTATACATTCAGATATTTGTGACCCGATGACCACTAGAGCTCTTAGTGGGGCCGAATACTTGGTCACCTTTATTGATGACCATTCCAGGAAAACTTGGATCTACTTCTTGAGGCCAAGGTTGAGGTCTTCGATTGTTTTAGGAAGTTTAAGGCTTTCGTGGAGAATGCGACAGGGAAGAAGATCAAGGTGCTTTGCTCAGATAATGATGGAGAGTATATTGATAAAGACTTCACAAATTTTTGTATAAAGGAAGGCATGAAGAGAGAGTGGACAACTCCTTACAATCCACAGTTAAATGGGGTAGCGGAGCGGAAAAACAGAACTGTAATTGGGGTTGCAAAAGCAATGTTATATGACCAGGATTTACCCATATTTCTATGGGCAGAGGCATGTAACACAACAATGTATATTCAGAACATGACTCCTCATAGAGCATTGGGGAAGAAAACGACAAAAGGAGTCTTCACAGGGAAGAAGCCAAAAGTTGGTCACTTAGGATTTTTAGCAGCATTGCTTATTGCCATGTGCCAGATGAGAAGCACACCAAATTGGATCAAACTGCAGAAAAGGGGTTTTCCGTTGGGTATAGCGAAACTTCTAAGGCATACAAGATCTACATTCCTAGCATTAGGAAGATTGTAGTGAGACAGGACGTAAAGTTCATGCAATATTGAGCTTTGAAGAGATCTCGTGAGATGCATGCAAGTGATCAAAATCAGTCAGCTGAAGCTCCATTGGTCCAGCCACATGGGCAAAGAGTGGGACCACCAGTGGGAAAGTCACAGGGATCCAGTACAGTGACCAATACTAGAATTTCCTCAAGTGCAGGGGATCCAGTGAGATCTTAGGAGATGGAGCAGCAATGACAGGATGAGGAGGAGCTGGTTGAACCTCCCACCACTAATGGTTGAACCAATAGAGAAGTTCGTCAGACATTGAAAGATGCAGAGGAATTCATTGGAGCTCTTAGAACGAAAAAAAGAGAGCGCAAACAACTTGACATGTATCAAGCATTGGTGGCTCAGGTTGTAGAACCTTCTAGCTTACAGGAAGCCGCACAACATCAAGTGTGGGTAGATGCCATGGTAGAGGAATACATCTCTATCATGACGAATGATGTTTGGGAGGTGGTGCCAAGGCCTGAGGAAAAGTTAGTTGTAGGTTCTCGATGGATCTACAAGATCAAGTATGCTGCAGATGGCAGTGTGGAGAAGTACAAGGCTAGGTTCGTGGCAAAGGGGTATGCTTAGAAAGAAGAAATAGATTATGAGGAGACCTTCGCCCCAGTTGCCAGATACACTTCTATTCGATTAGTTATATCCCTAGAAACTCAGATGGGATGGCAGATTCACCAGATGGATGTCAAGACAACATTCTTGCATTCTTGAACGAGCTGATAGAGGAAGAGGTGTACATAGAATAACCAGAGGGCTTTGAGACTCATGAGAGGCGCACTCATGTGTGCAGACTGAAGAAAGCTCTATACAGGCTGAAACATGCTCTCAGGGCATGGTATGATCAGATTGACAACTACTTGGAGCAGATGGGATTTGTCAAGAGTGAAGCAGATCCCAACCTTTACTATTTGATGGTAGAGGGTGAGCCACTCATCCTAGTATTGTATGTGGATGATCTCTTCCTGACAGGGTCATAAGGTCTCATAGAAGACTGCAAGAGGAGCCTAGCAACAAAGTTTGAAATGAAGGATTTGGGTTTGATGCATTGATTTGGGTTTGATTGGAAGTGTGGCAGAAGGACGTGGAGATCTTCCTTGGGCAAGGAAAATATGCTACAGATATTCTGAAGAGATTTCGAATGGATTGTAGAACCATGTCTACGCCCATGATCACCAACTGGAAGAAAATAGATGCATCAGATGACAAGGATGTTGACCCCACCTTGTATCAGAAACTCATCAGTTCTCTCACGTATCCAGTCAACACTAGGCTAGATATCTGCTTCGCGGTGAATACTCTCAATTAGTGCATGGTGGAACCAAAGAGGGTACATTGGACAACAATAAGGCACATTTTGAGGTATGTGCGTGACACAATCGAGTATGGGTTGAGTTATAGCCAAGGGAATGACGTCAGACTGTGTCAGTTCACAGATGCAGATTGGGCAGACAGTTCAGTGGAGAGGAAAAGTACCTCTGGGTACTGCTTCAGCGTTGGATCGGGAATGTTTCCTTGGTGTAGCAGAAAGCAGAGGTCAGTAGCACTAAGCTCTGTAGAAGCAAAGTCTATGGCAACAAGCAAAACTACGTGCGAAGATATATGGCTTCGGAAGCTGCTGGTAAGCTTGTTCAGGCAGAGTGTGGAGGTGACCAGTGTTTACTATGATAATCAGAGTTGCATCAAGTTGTCTGAGAATCCAGTGTTTCATGACAGGTTGAAACACATAGATATTCAATGTCATTTCATCAGAGATTGTGTGCAGCGTGGAGCGGTTCAACTGCAGTATGTTCCCACAGATGAGCAGTTTGCAGATATTTTCACGAAAACTCTAGGAAGAGCTAAGTTCGTCTATTTCAAAAAATAGATGGGTATGGTGGAGAACCTGTTTCAGTAGCAGGGACAGATTATTTTGAATGCTTCTCAGTTGTAGTTGTAGCAACAACAGATGAGAGGGAGTTGCAATGCAGATGTAGAGTTGGCAATAGTATGGCAGTGTCAGCAACAACACAGATGTAACATCAGAGTTGCGTAGTGGTTGTGACAGAGTGTGCAACACTAGAGAGAACACCTTCCTCGTTAAGAGGGAGTGTTAGTCTTTGTAGCATTGGAGGTGTTCTAGTCTCGAAACTTTGTGAAGAGGCTAAAGCACAATAGTTCTCCATAACCCAGAAATCGTTTGTGGAAATTCCACCTAGAAGTGTCTCAGTTAGATTATTATCCTAGTTTTAAATATTTCCTAAGTCTAAATTTAGGGAAAGTGGCTAATTAATCTGTATTAATTGAGATAAGGTGTGAATCATCTAGAAAATCACATAGATCGATCCAGAAATGTTCTCAACCATCAATTATGTTTTAATCTTTGTCGTTGGAGTCCCAACTGGAGATTGTAAGAAGAGGTCATTGGGTCGATGGAAAACACACAAGTGCAGACACTTAGTGATCTAGGCAGATCGATTTTCGGTAGTAGAGTGATTCAACAAGAAGATTCAAGCCAGAGATCGAGTAGCAGGTGGCAAAGGAGTGAGGCAATATTTTGACGAAAGTTTCTAGTGTCGGAAGTGTCAGATTGAGGGAGTGCGAGTTTTCCCAGAGGGACTGCGCAGGCAACAACAACATAGCAGTTCAATCTAGCTGGAGGAGCAGTCGATTCAGTTGCTGATGGCTGAGATTTTGATCATGAGGGAATCAGTTCTAGAGCCATAGAGAAGCAGGGCCGTAGATTTCTGGAGTTTCCAAAGACAACAACAACAAGGCCTGCGTAAGCACTGCATAGAGGCTGACGCAGATGGAAGTACAAATTGCTGAGGGGCCAGTTTCAAGAGCTGAAATCAAATGTGGGGTGAGGAAAAATCCTCACAATAATTTTTCCAGTGATTCTCTCAGAGTGGGTTGCCAGCTTGACATCCAAATTATTGTACTAAGATTTGTTGCTGAAGAATAATAATAAAACTCTCATTTGCTGCATGGTTTTCCCAAGTTGGGTTTTTCCAGGGGCAATTGTCCAAAAATAACAGTGTTAAAATCCTTGTGTGTGCTAGAATTTCTCAGTTTCCAACATTTTATTTTTCACAAAACTTTTATGGTGAAAATTGTAGTTGTGATTTTATTCATTGTTTGTTGTAGCAAATAAGCTGCATAATTAAATTTACAGTTAGGAGAATAATTTCCAGTTGCTACAATAGATGAAATTTTCACACAGTGAAGCGAAGAAGTAATAAGGATCAAATGACATCTTTTTAATGTATACAAGCCTAGTCAAAGGCAACGTCATTAAGAAGGAAAGCGAAATTCTATACATGAAGTTTAGATCTAAAATCATCTCAGAAATCCGAAATCACCAAGTTTTGTGCATATATAGTCACCTTAGGAACTATGTGAAATCAAGGTGACCAAGTCATATATTTTGAGGACTAAAAGGCAATCCTTAAAGCCTGCAAAAGAAATGAATCAAGACCGAACTATTCAAAACATTTTTAAGACTGTTGCAAAGTTATAGTCACCTCAAAATCAATGGAGACGAGACCCCTGTGGAAAAAGGATGAGAATTTGAATATATATATGTATATAAGGTCTGAGCCTCAACAGTTACATAAAACCCGACCTGGAACGATCTTATGTGTTAGACATTATAAGAAAATTTTTAAGAAATCTAATTCAATGAGACATTTAAAGTCCATCCATCTTGCAATTTGAGGAACATTGAAAGAAATTAAAGTCTACAGTCCTTATGGAGAAGCGATCTATATCAGTACAAGGAAAAGTCAAAATAAAAGGACTTGCAACAACTTCTACATCTTACTCTATCTAGCAATTGAAAATTTGGTAGAACTTGTTGAGCAAGCTCAACTCCTCTATCTAAAAGAAGGAAGCAGTCTATAACAAAAATTGACTTAGCATCTTAAAAGCTCCCATTACAGTCAAAATGAACATCTAGCTCTTGCACTAGCCAGCTGAAGAAAACCTTGCAACTCAACTAAGTATTGATATTATTCTTTATGTTTTTGTAATCTTACAATGTGTTTTCAGTTTGCTAGAAAGAGCAACAAGCTAAATGGAACATCAAAGTCAAAGTATGAAATCTTGAGGTATGTATGGCATGTTTATTTAATAAACTAACAAAAATGTTTATTTTCTTAGGTTAGCAAACTCTTATTGTGTTAAAGGTTGTGAATATCTAGGGTTGTAAAACCTATATAGTATAAAAGGCTCATTTGTTTAGAAACCTTGTCTCATAAAGCCTAGGGCTTGTAAGCAATACAAGGTTCATGACAATTCCTTGCAAAACAAGAATTTAATATTTAGTTTTCTAAACATGTTGCTCTTTAGACCTAGCAAGGGTTTGTACTTGAGATCCCTTGGAATCCATTCTCCAAAAGGATAATGAAAACCAAAATAATCATCACACTATTGTACTTGTATATTCTGGTTGTGCTTGTCAATAAATATTGTAGAATGATGTCGAGTTGGATTCTTGAGCACAAGTTGACCCATGAACCATGAAGATGCTGTCATAATTCAGAGGGAGCACTTCAATAAGGAAGCCTTACAAGGTTTGAAAAAGGAGCAACCCCAGGTATGCTTAAGGCCACTAGATTTGTAGTCAATCCTCTTCATTTTAAGGTACATTCATTTTGAAATTTGCTTTATATTACTAATTCTCTTATGTCTAGGGTTTTGAATCATTAAGATTCTTGTTTAAGCTAATTAATCTTTAGATTAAATCAACCTTGTTATATTCTTTATCTTTTGTCCATTTTAGTAAAACACTAAACTTTAGGGTTCACTACAAAACCCTATATTTTTTGATGCTTAGGGTATGTTGACAATAATAAACCCTAGTCTACTTAGGGTTTGTTGATAATGTGTAGAACACATAATGATATTCTACTCTTGATGTTTAGGATTTTGGTAATGTTATGAAGAAAGTTGAAACCCTAGCCCTTTAGGGTTTGTCGATGATATCTAAGTTATATGATGAAACCCTAGATTTTTAGGGTTTGATGAATTAAGATTTATGACAAATCTCTTGCAATAGTCAATGTAAATTCCTAGAAATGACACCCTAGGTGTATGAGCTTCTGCATAATTGAAACCCTAGTCTGATCAAAATTGTTGTATATCTAATTTTGGAGTTCGATGTTTGTATCTAGGGTTTATGATAAAAACCCTAGTAAGTGATTATTACAAGGTAATATTAATGAAACCCTAGATATGAAATGCTAGTATGCTAACTTGATTGTTGATATTCATGATTTAGTTTTATTAATGAAATCTAGGGTTTGTGATAAAACCCTAGTAGAATTTGACATGAAATTCTAGGGCATAATATTGAAGATGTAAAGTACTATAATTGGATTGCTAACTTGATTTTGTTGCGAATATTTAAGGCTTTAAGTCTCGATAAAGGAATCTATGGTTTGTGACAAAAATCCTAGCAAGTTATTGAAATATAAAAGATGTAACCCTTGTTGATTATGAACCTAATGAGGTTTATGTTTTTGATGTCTAAAGCTTGATTGTTTTGATGCTTCCATTATAATGACATGATAACCGTATTATGATATAGTTGACTTCATGCTTTTGTATATTTGTACTTGGTTGTAGTTGCTGTTAAAGATTTGCAAGGACATAATCTTCAAGATGTTGAAGATGTTCATAATTGAAGATGACTTGATAATAATGATAAGCATGATGAATAAAGGGAGCTGTACGAATGGTGATGACATTAAAGATGAATAGATGACCTTGTTGCCATGAGAAAGAATGATGTTCCTTGAAGAAATGAAGTTTTGAAAGGTTGAAGGTTCTCTGATATTATGAAGCTGTTGATCTCCCTTAGTTGAGAGGGAGGGAATAATGTTACAACTAAGACCTTGAAGAAAGAATAAAGATCATGGCTGGAGCATTATAGATAGATATTTGTGTGTGGCAAAATTGTAAAGAAGACTTGGATGTTCTGGAAAAGTGCTGAGGAAGAGTTTGGTGTTGCTATAGAAGTTAAAGAAGAAAGATTTTGACGAGATGTGTTTTGATAACTTGATGATAATTTAAGTAGCATCAAAAAGTTTGAGGACCCCGCAGGTTTGTGCTAAACATGCATATATAGTGAAAGTTTATTACTAATTGGGGTTGTGTTTGTGCAGATCTCTCCATAAGAAGGTTGAACTTTTGAAGCATGCTTGGACTGGAGGATATATTTGATTTAGTTGATAATTAGAGATGAATCATCTTGGAGCGACAAGATGCTTGGGAAGACATTTGTCCGACTGATGTCTAGATTTCGAAGTAGGGAGGGTATTGTTGGTCTTGTGGAGCTCCGACCTTGGATACAGTACCTAGATCCCTGGGTTGGTGTTAGAGCTAAAGCCTGATGGTACCTAGAGTGGTTGAAGCTTGGAACACGCCTTAGTCCCACCCGATTAGATACCTTGGTCAAGTATCTAATCTGGAGCATTGCATGTGCTGTGCTCTTCGTAGAACATATCGTTTTGAGATCATCCTTGTATATATATATATATATATATATATACCTCCCTAGTTAAGAGGGAGTGTTGAAGAATGTAACTAGTGTCGGTCTTCATAATTGTATTTGTCAAAATAAAGAAAAATATTTTTTTTTTATGGACTTATTAAAGCATGGGTTTCATGCTTGGGTCAATGGTTAATAGGTCAAAGCAACCATTGTGTGCTTTAGGATTTTTATATTGAGCCAAAGTCAAAATTATTATATTAGACCCTTCTCGGGCTCCTTATGTCAAGAAAAGATTTTTTTTGTGTCTTATTCCTCTCCACCAAGTCATCTATCTCATCCCTTCAAGTCGGCCTCAAGTCCTTCTTGTCGGCCTTATAGAAGAGCTTCGATCAACTATAAATAGCAATGAAGGTGACCTACTTGAGATACTACCATAGCAAGTTCGATTTGAAGTTTGTATTGAAGAAGAAAGAATGCAAAGGCCTAGAAAAGAGGAATCAATTCAAGAGAAGAAGGTAGAAAAGCTTGTCAAGATAAGAAGACCGAATTCCTGGTGTTTTTTTGTCACACGTGTTATCTTGAAGATAGTTGCAGAGGCCAAAGATGATAGACTGAATTGCAGAAGCTACAAGAAAGAAGAGACAAAATTCTTGATGACTACTTCAGTTGAGGGTTGACTTGCTGGATGGAGGGAGTGTAAACTTATGTAGATGTTCTATGCTTGATGCAACTTTACTTTTTCTTCAATACTAGACAGCAATCACATAAATCATTAAGTAAAATGTTGATAAAACATACCAGTAGATCGACAGAAGACAAGCCAGAAACAGATAAGTGTGTTGGTGCGTTACGGCGGTCAACAGGATGCTTCAACCAACAAAGTCTCAATTGGTCAGCTAACCAGCAATGTCACACAACCCTCAGATCAGCCAAACAGTCTACTCAAAAGTCAACGTCGCCCAGAAAAGTCAACACAAAACAACAAGTAAAAGTCAATGCATCACGGTCTATGGTCAACCTTTGACCTCGGTTCTTGTGCTAAAATGTATGGACTGCAGAAATCGAAGTCTATACCAAAAATCAGCTCCTTTTGACCATGCGTTGACCAAAGTCAATGCTGGTCAAACTTGCGGTGGAAACCCTAGCTGTAGCAGAAATTGTCTTCGTCCTTCTCCCATGTGTGAACTGCAAATTTGCCTCCAAGTAGCTCGAACCAATCAGAAGTGGAGAGAGAAATATGTGTCACGAGGAGATGAATGAAATGTCCTCCAACGTTGACTTTATTTATATCCATCACGGAGGGTGTGTGACACATTTGCTGGGGTACAAAACCTTAAAGCCGACCTACACATATTTGAATATATTAGAAAATAAATTCAAAATAAATGTTCTGCTCATCGGATGAAGATGATCTTTAGATCAATCTTGCACCTCTTCGAAAGAGGAATCCAATAAAAATATTGGTATCTTCATCTGAGCATCACAACATGGAGTTTGGACCTAGTTGTCCAATTTAACACTCCCTCTCAACTAGGGAGAACTCCATCCACCTGTGCAACTCAACATCGTGCGTCATCCCATCGTAACTTGCTTTGCTGGCTCTTTATTTCAGAACAGAAGTGGGTCAGGCACAAAGACATCATTCCCGCCTGACAGATTCAACCCAGAGGTCCGAAACCTCTATAGGACTCACAAAGAGTCTCTTACCAACCCGAAGTCAGTTGGAGGTCCGAAACCTCACATGGACTCAAAGAGTCACATACCAACCCGAAGTCAGTTGGAGGTCCGTAACCTCACATGGACTCAAAGAGTCACATACCAACCCGAAGTCAGTTGGAGGTCCGTAACCTCACATGGACTCAAAGAGTCACATACCAACCCGAAGTTAGTTGGAGGTCCGAAACCTCACATGGACTCAAAGAGTCACATACCAACCCGAAGTTGGTTTATCTGACCAAAAGTCAGTAGGAGGTCCGAAACCTCACTAGACTTGATCCCAGATTAAGTGGTTGGACACGTGTCATCCTAGATAGAGAGTACGACAATCTCTTATGTGTCCATCAGTCTTTGCTATTAGTCTCTAGCTTTTCCCACCTCATTGGCCAAATGAGAGGTACTTCCCATGAGTTCGGAACTCAATGGGTAGGATGCATACGGGGCACAGATAATGAGAGGCGAACCAACTCAATCATCATAACGATGGGGCAGAAGCATCACAAGGTTCGGCAAGCCTAGCCCCGTGTGTGCTTATAGCTCCGAGGAACTATCCCCAAGCCCCCCAGAGCTCCCAAAGCTCATCGTCCAACAGGACCCTCAGAATAGGGTCGTTCCACGATTCTCACAGAAGGTTAGGAACATGACCTTCCCCAAGGGCATTGTGAGAATATCCACGACCTGCTCATAAGTTCCTATATGATCGAGCCTTACGGCGCCTCACTGTACCATATCTCGGATAAAGTGGTACCAGCCATCAACATGCTTGGATCGTTCGTGGAACACGAGATTCTATGACAAACGAATCCCCCTCTGGTTATCTCAAAGGATAACGGTGGCATCTAGCACATGCTCGAAGAACTCACTGAAGAGCTTTCGCAACCAAGTGACTTCACAATAGGCCATACATGTTATAATGTATTCGGCCTCAGCGGTGCTCAAGGCTACCGACTTCAGTTTCCTGCCCGAAGCAGATCTACGTGTGAAGCAGCATCCAGATGTGCTCTTGCGATCCACCACACTACCAGCCCAATCGGCATCAGTATATCCATGGAGTGTCATACTCCCGACAGTGTATCTCAGCCCATGGTCTATCGTGCCCTAGAGATATCTCAAGAGTTTCTTGTCACCAACCCATTGAATGTTATGATCAACCACGTGTTGACTCAAAGTGTTCACTGCAAAACATACGTCCAGACGGGTGTTCACTAAGAACATCAGGGCCCTTACGAGTTGACAATACTCAGTAGGATTTGCCAATACAGGCCCTGTAGCGCTGCCACTCAACTTCTTAAAGTTGAGAGACATCGGTGTCGACACGGACTTATAGTCCACCATACCAAATCTTTCCAGAAGCTTCACAATGTATTTTCCTTGAGAAAGGAAAATCTCGCCAGGTCTTTGCCAGACCTCCAGGCCTAGGAAATAGTGCATCAGTCCTAGGTCCTTCATCTCGAACTTAACAACGTGCTCCCTCTTGCACTGATGAATGAGAGGGTTAGCACCTGTTAGGAAGAGGTCGTCCACATACAACACCAGAATGGGAGGCTTCTCTCTATCAACCTTGAAGTAAAGGTTCGGATCAACATTACTACGAGTGAAGCCCAACTTCATTAGGTAGATATCTATCCTCTTGTACCAAGCTCTGGGTGCTTGCTTTAGCCCATAGAGGGCTTTCTTCAACCTGTAGACATGGGTGTCCCAATCCTGGACTTCGAACCCCAGAGGTTGCTCCACATACACCTCTTTCTTTATCACACCATGCAGAAATGCGGTCTTCACATCCATCTGATGAAGACTCCATCCTTGCGTAGCAGCAAGGGCTATGATAGATCGAATGGTGGTATATCGGGCCACAAGTGCAAATATGTCATCATAGTCTATGCCTTCCTTTTGTGAGAAGCCACGGGCAACGAATCTTGACTTGAATTTTTCAGCACTTCCATCAAATCCATGCTTGATCTTGTAGAGCCATTTCGAGGTGACAACTGCTTTGTCCTCCAGTCTTGGAACCACATCCTAGACATCATTCTTGATTATGGACTCATACTTTTCGTGCATAGCATCCTTCCAGACTTGATGCTTTACGGCTTCCTCAAAAGATCCAGGCTTAGATTATACAATAGTACTCATGGCTGCTAGATACCCTTGGTATCTACTCGGTTTCTTGCTTTCACGAAATGCCCCCCTTGGGGCCATATGTCCCTCGGCATCCTTGGGAGTGTCCTTGAGCCATGATGGTCTCTTCCCCAGTGAAGGAGGTGGATCAATCGGGTCCATTGGTCCTTCAACATCGGGCATCGTCTCCTCCTTCGGTTCTTCTTGATTTCCAGGCCTTGTTTCATGATCTTCCTCAGATCTCGGAAGATTGACTACTTTCTTCAGGGAAGCATCTTCGTCAAAAGTGACATCGTGGCATATCTCCACTTCCCTTTGACTAGGCACATAGACTCTATAGGCCTTTGAAATTTCGTTGTAGCCCACAAACCTTCCCTTCTTCCCAGAAGCATTCAACTTGCTCCTCTTCTCTTTCGGCACATGAAAATAAACAGGACATCCAAAAAGTCTAAAATGTGAGATGTCAGGTTTCTTTTGAGTTAAAACCTCTTTGGGAGTTTTGGAGTCCAAGGCAGAATGTGGGCATCGGTTTTGTATGTACACAGCCGTGTTCGCAGTGTCTCCCCACAGAAACTTCGGTAGACCCTGGTCACATAGCATTACATGGGCAACTTCCACAATGGTCTTGTTCTTTCGTTCAGCAATGCCATTCTGCTAAGGAGTATATACAGTTGTGGTCTCCCTCTTAATGCCAGCTTCTTTGCAACAGTTCTTGAACTCGTTCGTCTCATATTCAGTACCCTTATCGATCTGTCGGATAACATTTCATGTCATTGCCCCCAGTGGACTTCCTCGAACCTTGTAGAGTGTGTCAATTCTAGACCCAAACGTGATAGCTTCCATGAAGCTCTTCTTCCACATGCACACCTTTCCATCAGTGAATGCCACATTGAAACCTTTGTCTTCCATGGCCGATATAGACACAAGGTTCTTCTTCAAATTAGGTACATAGAGTACATCCTGTAAGCAGAGGACGTCATAGTCCCTGTCCCTTTCGCGGGATATGTGGCATTATCTCCAAGGATAATTTCCAAATTAGTATCCTTCTCAACCATATCAGAGAGTGCTTCCTTGAACCCAGTGACGTGCCTTGAGGCACCACTATCTATCAACCAGACATCCATAGTGTCTGGTGGAGATGCAACAGAGAGGGCAGATAGAAGAATGTATTCATTTCTTTTATCAACAACATTTGATTCCTCATACCTGGAATTTCTCGACCTTTTGAAAGGTTGCTCATTTCCGTCGGAGGGAGCCTTCCTCTTTCCCTTGAACCTGTTGTTCCTTTGATTTCCATTTCTCTGGTTGTTGTTGTTGTCATCATCATCGGGGGAATTCTTCTTGAAAGGACATTCTCTAGCATAGTGACCTGGCCTGCCTATGACAAGTGTAACACTTGCCCTTCTTTCCTTGGGCCCCTGCTCTTCCTTTGTTCTTTGGACCACCAAAGTTCTTCTTTCTAGAATGAGCAACGTAGGCAACATTTCCTTCATTTCCATACTCCTTCATTCTTGTTTCTTCTTGTATGCATCTCGATAGTACTTCGTCAAAGTCAGGTATCACATTGTTATTGAGAATGATAGTGTTGAACACATGCCATTCAGATGGGAGCCCTCCAAGTGCAGTGAGTACCATCTCTCAATTAACTGTTATCTCCCCAATAGCTAGCAGATTGTCCTTGATCTCGGTCAGCTTCAGAAAGTATGATTGAAAAGACTCATCCCTGCCTTTCTTCAGATTCTTCAATTGATTCTTGAAGAATAGTACTTGATTTGCATTGTTGGCCTTGAACATGTTGACCAACTTATCATACATCTCTTTTGATGTGCCTAGCTCAGAGATGTAGGCAACCAGACTCTTGTGAATTGAGTTCCTGATCATCAGCTTTGCTTTGATCTCCCCCTTCTTATATTTTGTCTTGGTTGCAGCAGTTGCAGTGGATGGAGGCTCTTGGATTTTACCTTGCACATAGTCCATGACATCTTGGTCTTTCAACATAAGATCCAATGTCATCTTCCAAGCATGGAAGTCATCCTTCCCAGTCAATTTGTCGTCGGCCTTAAAGCCATTGTAGTTTGAGGAACCCATCCTCTTCTTCGGTGATTGCTACAAGTTAGGGCTTTGTTTTCACCTAAGCTTCGATACCATGTAAATTTATGTAGATGTTTTATGCTTGATGCATCTTTTCTTTCTCTTCAATACTAGACAACAATCACATAATCATTAAGTAAAATGCTGATAGAACATACTAGTAGATCGACTAAAGACAAGCTAGAAACAGATAAGTGTGTTGGTGCGTTACGGCGGTCAACAGGATGCTTCAACCAGTAAAGTCTTAATTGGTCAGCTAACCAGCAATGTCACACAACCCTCAGATCAGCGAAACAGTCAACTCAAAGTCAACGCTTACCAGAAAAGTCAACGCAGAACAGGAGAAAGTAAAAGTCAACGCAGCACGGTCTATGGTCAACCTTTGACCTCAGTTCTTGTGCCAAAATGTGCGGACTGCAGAAATCGAAGTCTATACCAAAAATCAACTCCTTTCGACCATGCGTTGACCAAAGTCAACGCTGTTCAAACCTGCGGTGGAAACCCTAGCTGCAGTAGAAACTGTCTTCGTCTTTCTCCCACGTGTGAATCGCAGATTTGCCTCCAAGTAGCTCGAACCAATCAAAAGTGGAGAGTGCAATATGTGTCATGAGGAGATGAGTGAAATGTCCTCCAACGTTGACTTTATTTATATCCATCACTGAGGGTGTGTGACACATTTGCTGGGGTACAAGACCTTAAAGCCGACCTGCACATATTTGAATATAT
This sequence comes from Pinus albicaulis, assembly GCA_034641835.2. Taxonomy (NCBI): domain Eukaryota; kingdom Viridiplantae; phylum Streptophyta; class Pinopsida; order Pinales; family Pinaceae; genus Pinus; species Pinus albicaulis. The sequence continues at coordinate 128,277,134 of CM076577.1, read as the reverse complement.
TAGAAAATAAATTCAAAATAAATGTTCTGCTCATCGGATCAAGATGATCTTTAGATTGATCTTGCACCACTCCGAAAGAGGAATCTAGTAAAAATATTGGTATCTTCATCTGAGCATCACAACATGGAGTTTGGACCTAGTTGTCCAATTTAACAGGGAGCTTATGTCTCTAGTCAAGAAGGTCAAGTTTATCTCATTCTGATTTGAATCTACCAGTGGAAGAATTTGACTAGGTTTTTCCCCTTTATAGGGGTTTTTCCCTGGCTGAGTGCCTATATCTCATGTCCTCTTTTTATTTGTGATCTCCATTGATTGGCATTAGTCTTGATGATAAAACAAGATAATTTGAAAGAAGAAATAATAAGTAAATACTAAATATCACAAGATAATGTCATAATAAGAGAAATCAATTCAAGAAAACCCTAAACTGCTGCGCTAATGGATTTCTCAACACAATCAACTTTTACATGACACTAAATTGTAAGCATAAGTGAGTAATAAGGGCACCTGTGAATCATGTGTCCTAATAGATCAACCTCCAAGGCCTTCGAAGCCTACCCAAGTCTTTAAATGCCCACGAGGCAGGGAGATATCACCCACCAAGGGGTAGTCAGTATGTAAGTACTATAGACCTAGAGGCAATGAAGATGGGAACTAAAAGGGCTGGCCATGACCATTCAGCTAAAGGGATCTAGGATACGACATAACCAACACTTGTACATATCATCCGACATGGTCTTATAGGGCAAAAAATTCTACACATTTGGGCTTATAATAGCGTTGACCTTGACCAAAAATCTGTGTACACTGTAGAGGATTTGGGGTGTAACAGGGCCCAAAATAAATTCACTATAAAGGCAATGCAAATTAAACTAGTGGAGAACTAAAGACTAAAATATTAGGCCAAGGGGACAAAGCGAAGTGCCATATCAAGCCGCTACCTGGATAGTGCCACAGTGGGAGGAGTGTTTTTATCCTTGGGGCTTAACTCCCATCTGTTTGCTATGAACTTAGGATCCATGAGAATTGGTTGTCATACATTGTTTCCCTACTGAAGCTTTGTAGGTTGCTTTGGTTTGGAGATCGCTAGAGGAACTTATCAAACTGGGTTGCTTAAGGAATTTGGGCTAAGAGGCTAGATTTTATGCTTCTCTTGGTGGTCAAGAACAATATGTCAAACTCTATATTGAGGGTGACTTTTAGTCGAAGCTCAAGAATGAGTTGAATGGGCTAACTAGTGATCAACAAGGGGAACCCTATTGATAGTGCAAGGTACACTGACCCAAATCTCTAGCAATTAACACAAAGATAACTTTTATCTCCGCCTTCCTTGTTTGCACTTGAATCTGCAAGTGTAGATGGGTGCATATTAAGGAGCTATCATGTCAGGGAAAAGATTTGCATTTTTGATAAGACATTTATTTATTGTTTTCCAAATATGATACAAAATATCATTGCTAATCATCTTCCATGCTATCTGAAACTTAATGGCCGGCCAAAGTTTATCTCATAGAAGGGTTGATTTCTAGGAAATGGGAGAAGGGAGCAACTAGCTGTTGTAATGTCCTCTTCTAATTAATTTCCCAAGGGAGGACGAAGTAGCCTATCCAATTCTGTAGGCTATAGTCATTTATAAAGGGGGAAACCCATTATTCAATGTTATTGGGTAAATTGGGGTAATTGGAGGAAAACTTGTGAAATAAGCCAAATTTGGGGCAAAATGGAGGGAAACTTGTTAGCCCTTCAAATTAAAATTAGGAGAAGAGACCCCAAAGGGAATCTATAAATAGGAGAGAGGAGAATCATTTTTCTCATCATGGACAGTTGATCTTTCTGATTTGTGATTTGACGCTCCTAAGGGTTTTAAGACCCCTTATCTCTGATTGGTTTCAAAGGTGAAAGATTCCACCCTAGCCACTCCCCTTCTCCTCATTCTGTTTAGCATAATTTCTGAAGCATTCTTTATCTATTGTGGCAATCAAGGGTTTTTGAAGAAGGCTTTGTTTGGGCAGTAAAGGATTACTTTGTGGTAGTGCTGGCTTGTGAAGGCAATTACAGGGCAATGAGGGTCTGCCAGTAGCAAACAACCCTAATCCAAGGCATGCAGAGGAGGTTTCTTGTAGCAACGAGGTCATTTGAGGGCTAGTTCTTTGGCTATGGATCCCCTAATACCCTAATCTGTGGCAACAACCCTCTTGAGGGTGATTTCTCTGTGGCAAATGAAGTTATTCAAGGCAGCGAGGGCCTCTGAGGCCATTTACTATAACAGTGTGGTCATCTGAAGTTGTTTTGGCAGCAAGGAACTTGTCCTGTGGTTGTGGGCCACATCTGAGGGTTTTTAGGGCATTGACTCCTCTCTAAGACTCGGATGCAGTTTGTGGCAACAGACTGAGGCCAGGAGCTGAAGAAGGCAGTCTGGGCCAACAATGTTCGTTCTAGAACAACAACAAGGCCCGTTAGGGTTCTCTGATGATAATACGACAGCAAGGCAACAAAGTTGTGAAGGCCAATTGAGCAATAAGGAGTACTTGTAAGCTAGTTAATTGTGTTGTTGATAGGGTAATTATTATTAAAATCCCTGTAAAAGAATGCCACTGTTTCTTAATTGTTGAGTACTGTACAAGATACTCTGCTGGTGTAACATCTCAAGGAAGTGAATCTGTGGGAATTGTAACTTGATATGTACTGTTGGTATTGTTGAAGATCATCTACTTGTTTACATTGTTGTGCATTCAATGTCATCTTTGCTGAATTGAAAATAGGATATTGTGATACTGGTACAATATTGTCTTATGCTCCTAATAACCCTACATTGGTATCAGAGCTTTGCATCCTGCCAGCCTGTGAACATATGAACCCTGGATGTTTCCGGGAGATGGAGAATGTTACAGTCTGGAGGAAGAGGGGTGTCCACAACTTAGTCATGGGAGGTAGGGACTGTTGAAAATTCGATTGAAAGATTGAATTTCTCTTCATGATAATTACTTGTGACATTTTATATATATGTTTTTCTATTTAGCAATTACTTCATCATTAGGTCACCAAGCAACTATACATACACAAATATAAAGAAAGTGCACAAGACACAAGAGACACCAGAGATTAAGTCAAAGTGCAGGGCAAAACCCACAAGGGGAAAACCCATCAATCCTTTCCTTATAGATTCTTCATCAACAAGAGAAATCCAAGTCAAAACAAGGGGAAAACCCAACCAAAATTCTTTCCTTGTGAGAGAGAGATTCTGTCCATCAAAAGTACATCAAGAATATTCCAATAAATCTAAATCTGATCTCAATAGAGTCCTAGTCAAAATCACTCAACAGGAGAGAGAAAAGTCAACTTCTGGTCAACTGTAAGAGTCCTCACAGTGAGGCCGAATTTTGGCCCTGAGGTGACTGAGATGGAAGGCTGAAATTCGGCTCTGAAGTAGCCACAGAACAGTCAACAAGAAACAGTCCAACCTTTGGTCAAACCACCAGTCCAGTGATGCTGTCAATGCAAGTCAACGTGCCAAATAGATGAGCGGAATCTAAGTCAACAAAAGACAATGCACTCCTGAAATCTTCGGCCTTCCCAAATGATCAAAACAGAGGTTGAACAGATGCCAATATACCCAAAAACAATCTCGGTCAATACAGCTGCAAGAGAAAAGTTAACGCAACTCAAACTAGTCTTCTGATCTTTGCACGTGTGGTATCTCACTTCCAATTGCAGATCGAACTTGATGATAGATGGATGACCAATGATGCTATATGAGTGTGACTTGGGCTAAGTAGCCCTGAATGGGGCCGACTTGTAGAGTTGACAAATATGAATAATCTTTATGGTTTCCAATAAAAAATACCGACCATTGCTATTCAAATTTTCAACAATTTTGAGTGTCTTTGCATACCTAGAAAGTATAGTTATGTTCATTTTCTATATTTTATATGTTTGTAAGTAGAAGTCAGGATCCAAAATCTAGGGTCATTAAAAGATTTTTAGGATAACTTGCATTGATATCCCTCGTCATTTTTACACGGAATTTTCTTCATTAATTGAAAGACAGATTTGTTGCATTTAGTTTCAAATATGCAATCCATGCCATTGATTTCTATACATTGTCTTTTTGATTAAATGCACATAAATGAGTTGAAAGATGACGCATTAACTTTAGTTTGTTTTTCCAGTGTGTAACCTTCACAAACAAAGCGGCTCAGGAACTTTGTGAAAGGCTAAATAACCTGCTCGACGAGGATGTTTCAAGTCAGCTTATGGTACCTTATCTTTATAAATTACATTTGCATATGTTTAAATGGTTACATATTGATGTTGATAACTGGAAATAGAGGGGGCTGTAATTTTCTGGGGAGACCTGTTCTGATGATGAACTACACTTGGTAGTTCGAAACGCGTCTGATCTTTGATGTGATTTCTCAGAAGAATTTATTTGAAAACAAATTTGGTATTTATTATTTTTCTAACAAACAAGCAGAAGATTGCAGTTGCTTTATAATATATAGTATTACCTAGGCAATTGGGAACTGTTTGACAATTATGACTTTGACATGTTAATTATATAAATGTCTTTGCAAAAATTAAATTTTCTGAGAGATAATTATTAGTGTTCATCTTTCCTGAAAGATTTTATAGTAAGATCCTTGAATCCATTGAAAGTTAAAATATAGTTGAAGAGTATTTGAATAATCGAAATGAGATTCATTGTAGCTATGCTTGTGGCTTTTAAATTATTTTTTGGTCACTTTATATCGAATGTTTCATGGGGCTTTTTGTATTTAGAAGTGTCATGGTAAGGTGGATATGTATATAGCTTAAAAACATTATTTTAAAAGTGCAAACGAGAATAGCAATAATGGAGCAAAAAACAGTTGTATACAATGTATTAGAATAGTAACATGAAAAAAAATCTTAATTGACTCAATTTTAAACATCCCTTCATAAATAGTGTTTGTGTATAAAAATATGACATGTAGGTAGGTGAGGTGTCACAACTAATAGGAAACACATAGTCATAGGGTGTGAGTTTATAGTGAATGTACCCCAATGGGGATGGTGAATTAATTCCCACATTTATTTCAATCAATCTATTTCTCTCCTATATATGTGTTGATGCATCTTTTGAAATCAAATAGGGTATCAAAGCGTGGGCTGACTTTGGGACCCAGAACTGTTTGAGAAGAGTAGGGAAAGGACTCGTGTGTATTTTGGTAATCCCAATGGGATGAGAGTTTTGGAGTATATGTGTAATGGTCTTATCTAGTACTTTACATATTTAAGTTAGAAATTATGTGTTTCAAAAGAGTCAATTTAAGACTTGTTTAGATTAGATATTTATTTATTTTTGAATAATGAGATACAAAAATGAACATTGATTTCCTCATATACTCACATAATAGGTTTTTCAATTGAATTGTGCATAAGCAGCAGGTGATACTACTTGTTCTTTCCTCCAAATGGCCAAGAATCTGGACTGCAACATCTTACAAATGGCATCATGGTACCCATAACTCCAACCATGATCTCTAATATCTTGAGCCTCTTCCCAAGGGTAGGACCCAAGGTGTCATGAAGTCTCGAAGGTTTTCTTCAATTCGCTGGAAAAATTCCCTCATAATGTCATTATTATTCCCTCATAATTCCCTCACTGTAAGGGAGCATAGGTGGAGTTATTTTGATAATCTCACTGAGACAGGAGGCAACTATAAGTTTGACCCCTTCACAAGGGTGCTCCAGGAATATTTGCTGGATCAAGGCAAGCATTGTTGGTTTGAGTGCCCAATTTAGAACCCTCCAATCTGACTGGCTCACCTTAGAAAGGTGTGAATCCAATTTCTCAAGATTAAGGAGAGTTTTCGCAGTCATCTTCATGTTCTTCAATTCTGATCCAAGTGCAAAGAGCCAATTCCCTACCTCTAGTTCTTTCTTCAAATCCCTTATTTTCTTCGGCTGTAGAATAACATGTACCCCTTGTCAAACACAAGACTGGAATAGACAGAAAATATGAAAGATGTTATTACAATTAACATGATGTACATTTATAATACAATGTGGTGACCCTTGGATTCCACATTCCAAGGTCTCTTGGACTTCCTATGTCCATTCGCCTTCTACACCAACCCTTAGAGGATTAGGTGTCCAACATTCCCCCCCTTAATCTGAAGGGGTATGTGTGAGTCCAAGAACAGAGCTGTAATACAAAATGGCAGCACTAGGCTGAATGTGCTCTCTAAAATGTTGGCATAAGGAGGTGGTTTAAGGATGACAACCAACACTGGAACGCTTGGTGCAGTTCCCGAAACTCTTCTAAATCTGGCAAGAAGCTGAGATCTTCTACTAGAGCAAGTGTTCCTCATATTTTGAAGAGGGAGACCTTCAACCTAGAAGAATGGAGGTCTACAACCTGTGATGGTTTAAGGATGACCACCAACTTTGGAATGTTTGATGCATTTCCTGGAACTCTACCAAAACTGGCAAGAAGCCAAAGTCTTCTGCTTGAGGAAGTGTCCCGAATTCTTTGAAGAGGAAGAAACTCAACCTCACATAGATGATGTAAAAATTTATAGTTTCCCACTCCAGTTTTCAGTTTTTCACCTTATTACTCCAAAATAGTTAAATGCCCTTTCCCATATCCATACATTTAACAAACTGGAAAATAACTTTTGCTGAAAACACAAATTCTGGAAAAATTACAGAATGCTGGAAAATGCAGAAATAAATATCAGCAGTAACAAACACCCATTCAACACATCATAACACAGTAATTTTTGGTCAAGGTGACCCTGGAAAAACCCCCTACAACTCTTGGGGAAAACCAGTCTGGAAGCTTCTCTTTTATTGCTTTTACAGTGAGCAGTAATACACAGAAAATTACAGCAAACACAAAATCACTTATCTTGACTTTCGTGCCACCCTCCACCTCGAAAAACGTGCCAAACAGCAAACAGAAATATTTCAGAGAAATTACAGCATTAAATGCTGTCTTAGCTGCCTCGAAAAGCGTGCCAGGAATGACCGTACGGACTGTACGGATTCCGTACGGATGGGACAGCAGCCCCCTTTCTCGATTTTCGTGCCCAGAAAAATCTGCCTTGAAAACCGTGCTCCTTGCTGCTGTTCCAGCTCTCGAAAACAGTGCTGCCCCTCTCTCGAAAATCGTGCAAATGCTGTACGGACTTTCTGCCTTGGTTAATGTGCCAATGAAACTCTGCTGTATGGATTTTTCAGCCTTGGGAAGTGTGCCCTCTTGCTGTACGGACTTGCTGTGCTGCCTTTGCTGCTCTCCCTCAGCTCAGAAATTATTCTTCAGCTCCCTCTCCTCCTCTCTCAATCTGCTCATGAAAGAATGAATGATCTTTTCCTCCTTTTCCTCCTTTAACCTAACCCTAAGTGACTTTTGGGGAATCCCTAAATCCAATGGCTGAGATAGATTGAGATCTAGGGCCGAGATTAAATGCTCATTTAAATCTCACTTTCTATTTTTTAATTCACCCCACTTTAATAAAGACCCACTTAGTCATTTATTTCCAAAGTCACTTTTCTCTTTCTAATTTCACATTGACTTTATTAAAGTCACTTTAAAATTAGACTTTAGTAACTTTATCACTTAAAGTCACTTTTAAATTAGATTTGACTTTATAAAAATTATAAAGTCATTTTAGGAGAAAAATTAAATTCTTTTGGACACTTTTCCCTAGGCCAAAGATCAAAGCCTTAGGGAACCACCTGTCCTCCGGTAACCAAATTTCAACACTCCCTCTTACCGAGGAAGGTGTTCCTCACCACACCCATCTTGTCTCTGAAGTAGACATGCTTGCCCCGTGGTAAGGCTTTGGTAAGAATATCTGCAACCTGCTCATCAGTGGGAATATACTCAAGCTTCACAGCTCCCTTCTGAACATAGTCTCTGATGAAATGATATTTGATCCCGATATGCTTTGACCTGTCATGAAAAACTGGATTCTCCGTGAGTTTAATGCAACTCTGATTATCACAGTAAATCACTAAAGGTCTCAACGGCTGACCAAATAAGCCAAACAACATCTTGCGAAGCCAGATGGCCTCACAACTAGCTAGACTGGCTGCCATATACTCTGCTTCCGCTGAACTCAATGCTACTGACTGCTGCTTTTGGCTGAACCATGACACAACTGCCGAACCCAACCCAAAACAACACTCTGAAGTGCTCTTCCTATCAAAAGCACAACCTGCCCAATCAGAATCAGTGTAACTTGCCAATCTCACTCCATCCCCCTGCCTGTAGTCCAGACCATAATCCACTGTCCCCTACAAGTACCGCAAAATGTGTTTTGCAGCCACCCAGTGAACCTTCCTAGGCTCACACATAACCTGACTCATCGTGTTGACTGCAAAACAAATATCTGGTCTAGTGTTGACCAAATACATCAAGGAACCAATCAGCTGTCTGTACAATGTGGGATCCACCAACTCGGAATCCGAAGCATGAAGCTTCTTCCAGCTGGTGATCATCGGTGTCGACATGGGTCTACAATCCTCCATGTGGAATCTGCCAAGGATGTCCACAATATACTTCCCCTGTCCCAGGAAGAAATGCCCCTCCTCCTGCCACACCTCCAAACCCAAAAAGTAATACATCAAGCCGATGTCCTTCATCTCAAACCCCGCCGCAAGATCTCTCTTGCAGTGCTCTATGAGTCTCTCTGCACCCGTAATGACTAAGTCATCCACATACAGCACCAGAATGAGAGGCTCCTCACCTATCACAATATAGTAAAGGTTCGGATCTGCCTCACTCTTTGTGAAACCCATCTTCTGCAAGTAAGTATCTATCCTAGAGTACCAAGCTCTGGGAGCTTGCTTCAGGCCATAAAGGGCCTTATTCAGTCTGCACACATGGGACTCCTTCCCATGCACCTCAAAGCCCTGTGGCTGCTCAATGTACACCTCCTCCCGTATGAAGCCATTGAGAAATGCGGTCTTCACATCCATCTGGTGGATCTTCCAACCCATCTTTGCTGCTATCGATATAATGGAGCGGATCGAAGTATATCGAGCCACGGGAGCAAAGGTCTCCTCATAATCAACTCCCTCTACTTGGGAGAACCCTCTAGCCACAAACCTCGCTTTGAATTTCTCAATGCTGCCATCTGCAGCATGCTTTACCTTGTAAAGCCATCTGGAAGTAACCACGGATTTGCCCTCAGGCCTACGCACCACCTCCCAAACATCATTCTTCATGATAGAAGAATACTCCTCCTGCATGGCCTCTCTCCAGATTTGCTGGGTAGCTGCCTCCTCATAGCTAGAAGGCTCAGAGTCAAGGATGCTGGTAGCCATTGCCATATAGCTACAAAACCTCTCAGGTGGTCTGCTCTCTCTGACCGGCCTCTTAGGCTCAGCAACAGATGTGGCATCTCTCAAGGTGTCCTGAAGCCACTTGGGCTTCCTCTTCCCTGAGTGCACTTCTCCCGCCGGAGAACAAAACTCCTCCTCCTCAACATCAGGAGCCTGAACTCCTGACTGTCTGTCTGCTGTCCTCCTGCCTGCACCTGAACCCTCGTATGCCGCAGGCACGGTGAACCGTCCATCGCGGGACTCCTCAGCGGGAATCGCTCCGTGACCGCCCGCATGTCGCCCATAGCTCCACCCTCCGACTTTGCGAGCCACCCCCCACTCAGACGGACTCCGACATCGTCATAGATGTACCCTCCCGGGATCCTCCCCGGATCCCCGGCCACCGGATCCCCGCGACCGACTCAACCGGCCGCCGAGGGTCCGTCGGGACCGGGACACTTCCCCCAACTCCCGGTGACCTCCTAAAGGCCCCGTCCTCCTCCCTGTCCTCCCCGAACTTCACATCCCGCCTGACAACAACTTTCCTCTGTGCAGGAATGTAAATCCGAAAGGCCTTGGAGGTCTCACTGTAGCCCACAAAGATACCCTTCTCTGTGGTGGGCTCTAGTTTGGTCCTCTTCTCCTTGGGTATGTAGGAGTATGTAATGCACCCAAAGATACGAAGATGACCAATATCAGGCTTCTTCCCAGAAAAAGCCTCCTCCGGAGTCATGTTCCCCAAGGCACGATGCGGACTCCTGTTCTGCAAATAAACAGCTGTGTTGCAGGTCTCAGCCCACAAAAACAATGGCAACCCCTGATCATGCAACATGGCTTTGGCAGCCCCTCCGATGGATCTGTTCTTCCTCTCTGCAACCCCGTTCTGCTGGGGGTTGTAAGGAACAGTGAACTCCCTCCTAATGCCTGCCTCCGCACAATAGTCAACAAAATCTCCAAGGGTGTACTCTCCTCCATTGTCCGACCTCAGGGACTTGATCTTCCGACCTGTCTGTGTCTCCACAAGAGCTCTGAACTCCTGAAACCGCTTGAAGACCTCATTCTTGGTCTTCAAGAAATAAATCCAGGTCCTCCTGGAGTGATCATCAATGAATAAAACATAGTACTCATATCCACTCAAGGAAACATGAGACATTCGACCGCTCACATCGGAATGAATCAAATCAAGTATCCCAGTCGCTCTGCTGTCACTGCTGGGAAAAGGGGATTTGGCAAACTTGCCCATCGCACATCCTCTGCAAGTATCAAAGTGATCAGTACTGAAATCTGGTACACCTGTAGTGATCTCTCGCAAAGTCCTCAAGGCTCCATGATACATGTGCCCCATCCTGCGGTGCCAAATCTCACACAACTCAGAACTGCTAGCTCTGCTGTCGGTACTACTGCTCAATGCCAAAAGGGGCTGGAATGCAAACCTGTACACCTTTGCATGGCGTACACCTATCACTCTAGTTGAATCAGCTGGAGTGCCCCTGGGATACATCAACACCTGTCCTCCCCTGAATAGTATCTCATATCCTCTGTCCTCCAAAGCTGAGACGGATATGAGGTTCTTCCTCATCCCTGGCACATAAAGAACATCTGACACCTTCAAGGGAGGTTTGGACTCCCTCTGAAATGTCAATTTTCCCACACCGACTGCTCTAACAACTCTGTCATCACCGAGTACTACCTCTACATCAGTGCCACTCTCTGAAAGCTCTGAGAAGTACTCACGGACTCCTGTCATGTGACGTGAAGCCCCACTGTCCACATACCAGATACCCGAAGATGCTCCGCTAATCGAGGGAAATGCATGCTCCCTCTGAACCTGTGTGGCAGGTACTCCTGCACTAGAAGACTCACACGCAATGAACCCAAACTCTCGGTCAAAGCGATCTGCAAAGTCCTCAACCTCTGCTGAAGCTGCCATGCTCTAGTTCTTCCCCTTCTTCTTCTTCTTCTCCGGACACACAACTGCATAGTGTCCCATCTTCTGACAATTCCAACACTTCACTTTGGAATAGTCCTTCTGTGAGTTATCCTGTTTACCTTTACCTTTGCCTTTGCCCTCACCATTGCTTGTGGAAGCCTGCTTCTTCCCTTTGCCTTTCTTGCGTCCTGCCAACAGTGCTACATCCTCATCCTGCTCAACTGGCTTGGCTGCCCCAAGCTGACCTTTCCTGATCTCTGTCCGAATGCAATCATCCCAAAACCTCTCCCATGTGGGAAGGGTCTCACGTGCACAAACTCCATCAGCAAAGTTCATCCATGAACGGGGGAGGCCATTCACTGCAATCCGCACCACCTCAGTGGGTGGAATGGCCTCTCCAATCGCTGCCAACTCATCTCTCACATTAGTAATCTTTGTGAGATATCCAGCTGCACTATCATTACCCATCTTAATGGTCTTCAGCTTTTCCTTCAGGACCATTTTCCGGTTCTCATTGGTACTCTGGTAGAGATTGGACAATGTTGTCCACATCTCATGAGCATTTCTCTTTCCTCTCACATGAGGAATGTAATGGTCTTTGATTCCGTCTAGAATCAGTCTCTTGCCCTTTTTGTTCTTTTTATTATATGCTGCCAACTGAGTAGCATCAGTAGGCACATTTACAGGGTTCTGTGTGGTATGCACCATAATGTCCCAGACTTCTGCCTCCTCAAAGATACTCTGCATTCTCTCCTTCCAAATGTTGTAATTGGAATGCCCATCCAATCTATCCTCCACCCTCAGTCCCAAAGACATCCTGCTGTCCTAAAACTGAAAAATAGCACTGTTGTGGTAAAGATAAAACTGCTGTTTGTGAAAAATCAGCTTGCTGGAATTTTCTGAGTGAAAAATCAGCAGGCTGTAATTTTCCTCCTTGCTGTCCCAAACTGTTCTTCAGCACTCAAGCTCTGATACCATGTAGAAATTTATAGTTTCCCACCCCGGTTTTCAGTTTTCACCTTATTACTCCAAAATAGTTAAATGTCCTTTCCCATATCCATACATTTAACAAACTGAAAATAAATTTTGCTGAAAACACAAATTCTGGAAATTTTTCAGAATGCTGGAAAATGCAGAATTAAAAATCAGCAAGCATAAAAACAGTCATTCACACATTTTGACACAGATATTTTTGGTCACAGACTCCCGGAAAACCCCCACAACTCTTGGGGAAAACCGCCTTGAAAAGCTCCTTCTTTATTTCCGGAAAATGCTTTTTACAAAGTGATAGACACCAAAGAAAAAATCACAAATGATTTTTAAATTTAGCCCTCTTTTTCCGTGCTTAACCACTTTAAAGTGTGTGTAAACAAAGAAAATAAGACTGTCAATTTAAATTTTACGTATTCTCGATTTCGTGCCGCCGCCACCTTTAAAATGTCGCCGTATGGCCCCGCCGTGCTGGCAAGTCAGTCTGTTGTGTCCGATGGTACAATTTCTTCCCCAAATGCGTACAAAGGTGCTGTGCCCACCGCCGTACGGCCTCCCCAACCTCGCTCCCAACCGTGCAACCTCTGCTTCTGCACTGCTGTACGGCCCTCCTTCCTCAAAAATCGTGCCAAAAATCTGCCTTGCTGTGTGCTAAAGCTGCTGAACTGTCTTGCTGAAAATGTCTTGCTGAAATGCTGCCTTGGAATGTGTGCCAAGCTGCTGCCTCCTTCTCCTCACTACCCAGAAATCTCCCTTGCTCTCTTTTTCTCCTTCTCCCAATCTGCTCATGAAAGAATGAATGACCTTTTCCTCCTTTTCCTCCTTTAACCTAACCCTAAGTGACTTTTGGGAAATCCCTAAATCCAATGGCTGAAATAGATTGAGATCTAGGGCTGAGATTAAATGCTCATTTAAATTTCACTTTCTATTTTTTAATTCACCCCACTTTAATAAAGACCCACTTAGTCATTTATTTCCAAAGTCACTTTTCCTTTCTAATTTTACATTGACTTTATTAAAGTCACTTAAAAATTAGACTTTAGTAACTTTATCACTTAAAGTCACTTTTAAATTAGATTTGACTTTATAACTTTATAAAGTCACTTTAGGAGAAAAATTAAATTCTTTTGGACACTTTTCCCCAGGCCAAAGATCAAAGCCTTAGGGAACCACCTGTCCTCCGGTAACCAAATTTCAACCCTTTGAAAAGGGTCTGCTGTTTGGTTTTGTTCTTTGGCTCATGGAACCATTGCGGCCCAAAAAACCAACTGCTGTTAAGTTATTAAGTGCATTTATGAAGGTCTTCTCCCAATCATCCATATTTCAGTCCAACAATGGTGACAATACTATGCTTTTGACAAATACATAAAGCTGACTCATACCTTAAATCAACAATATACACATAACTCTGACTGTCAACTTCACCGACAGTATACAATAAAACTTTGACTTAATACAAACCACCAATAGACCTCCCATATCAAGACATATTCAAACTTTACAAAGTAGACTCGACAATGACATGGAGGTTTAAACACCTCATACAACCTCACTGCATCCTCTCACCCCGCTCATTATACGTGGCTATAGATACATAAAGACACCAATACTGTAGCCACACAATACTCACAAGTTTACATATCTTCATATGTGATGCAAGGTAATATCCTTACACATATACAAATACAAGGCTTATGACAATTATTTTAATTTTCTGCTCAACGTTGCACGAAGCGGGGATGCAGAAGCATCATTTTCCAAAAGTCTATGAAGTGAAGCATCTCGGAAGCGTCTACCATATATGTATATTTTTATATTTTTTTGCATTTATATTAAAAAAACATCCAAAATACCAAATTAGTTGTAGAAGACATGAAAACATGCATATTTTTACATAAATCAAGATAGATATGGCATCCATGATTCCATTGTACATCAATGATTAATTATTCGAGCATCAACCATCTATATACTCTAGCAATTACAAACATACATCAAAATTTTAAGCATATTATAAAACATAAATCATTTAAGCATATTATAAAACATAAAACATAAAGCAAATTATCTAGCAAGTGAGCAACTGTCAACATTAGTCATGGCCAAAATTCAAATAATAATGTTTACAAAATAGGCCGCTTGGCCACCACCAAGACAAAAAAGTTCGAATTCACAACAAGCCTACAAGTCTAATCCATGAAAAAAGTAGTAAATTGTGAATATATCTACTAATATTTCCTCCTTCCACCACGAATAGTACGTGGCAGTGGGCCTCCACGGGGTGGCAATGAAGAAGATGGTGGCTGTGGAAGTTGTGGCACTGAAACTGATGAAGATGAAGCCCCTGTTGTTGGTGTTGAAGCATGGAACCTGGGAACCAAGGGACTAGATGGGGGTGGCATCTCAACTCGATCATCATCATCCTAGATAAGAGCATCCTCTAATTGCTCTAATCGCAACACACCATCCTCCAAATTGGGCTCCTCTAGATTCCTGTCCCAAACCTAAAGGTCTTTATTAGTCTTTGCATCATCACAGTAATGGGACAACAATCGCAAGTTGTAATGAACATAAACCAAGCTCTCTGCCCGGTCTAAACTCAACCTGTTCCTTTTAACACTGTGGATGAAAGAATAAGAGCTCCAACACCTCTCTGCAGAAGAATTGTTTACCACCTGTGATAGCACTTGCAATGCCAAAGTCTGTAGAAGTGGAGTAGTACCTCCATGCATGTTCCATCACTTAAGAGAAGAAAAATTCTCTCGATCTCTAACTGCGTGCATGCTCCCAAATGGATAAGTTGCTCAACTGTTTTCGTATCGTCGCAACCTCCTCCTCATCAGGGACTAATTTATCCAATGCTTTCATATAACTATCTATAACCTTCGGATCTAGGTGTGGTTTTCTCCTGCTCTGCCCCCAGGTGCTGGTGTTGAAAGCCATGATGGATGATAATAATTAGGTGTCAAAACCTATGCTATGGCATGCAATGGAACATTTAGCATATCCCATCGTTTTTCCACCTCTGCACGAATATAATTGTACAAGGTGATATCTCTAGGCTCAACAATGTCTTTACTCTGCCCCAACATGCTATCCATTTGCCCATACCCCTCCCCAATTATTGGTTGATCTGAATCTGCAAACTTGATCAATAATTTGGTTTGGTGAATTGCTAAACATATTTAATTTGTGACCAAAATAACATTTCAAAAATAGTGTCCTGGGCTGCATTAACACCATTTCTATCAGTGTTAATTTCCTCCCATGATTCAGAGGTCACCATATTAGTTAAAGCTTTTCTCACCTTCACTAGCTGCATAAAGGTGAGGTAATAACTTGCAAATCTTGTTTTTGCAATTTTAAGCAACTGCAACTTGTAGTAAGTGCCATAAAAGTAGTTTACCCTTATATGTCCTGTGATAAATTTGATGAGTTGCTTCCCTCTCTTGTAAAGCTCATTAATCCACCCACATTCTTTATGCTTCACAATATCATGCAGTAAAAGGTTCAATGTGTGCACCAAGCACCCATACAAAAAGATGCGTGGATGAGTACGCTCAATAACTTTTCCTGCTGCCTTACAATTTGCTGCATTATCTGTGATCACTTGAACCACATTATCAGGACCAACATCTTTGATTGATTGCAATAGGACATCTGCAATGTTTTTGGAAGTTGCACTGATGGAGGAGACATGACATGTAATAAATACTGCACCACTATTAGAAACACCAAGAACATTTATCAAATGTTGGTTTCTAATATTTGTCCACCCATCTGATACAATTGATACCCCACAATCCATCCACTCATTTGTAAAACGTGTCAAAGCTCTTTGAACCTTTGCTTTTTCTCTTTCTAATAACACTGTTCTAACTTTCTCATAGTTGGGGCCTTGTATCCTTTTGGGGCTTCATTGATGGCCTATACCATATCATGCCAATAGGGAGAGGGAAATGCATTGAATGGTACACCACAAGCACAAAGAAATCAGACTTTATTTCCATCCACATCATCCCTCCCAGCAACATTCAAGAAATCCCCTATTGTTCTTTTACCTCTAGAGCTTGCAGAAGTATCATGAGGAGATGAGCTACCAAATCTAGAGGCTGCACTTGATTCAAATTGAGTTTTTTGTTTCTTGATTTTTTGTTGTGCAACCTCCTCTATTGGATGTATTTTCTTCTTTGTTCAGCTGAAACCTTTGGGAAAATTGCTATCCCCACAACACCCTTTTTGTCGTCACTGTCTAACTGTTAGATGATCCAAAAATACAAATATCATACTTTAAAGTTTACAATAGAATATTTAAATATTTGGAATATTTAATAAAATATTGGAGAAACTTTAGAAATAGAATTAGTTGCAAGAGATATGACATCTAGAAAGATGTCTTTTATTAGGCTCTAATATAGAAAAGGTTAGTAGATTTGTGAGGATGACATTTATTGTAAAATGACACTTGTTAATTTAATAAGTGATCCATAACTAGAATATGTTAGGACATTTAGCTTATATATAGCTCATTCTCCTAATTGCAAGAGTGTTGGAGTATACGGGTGTAAACTCTTGCAAATTTATGATGTAATTCTTTTCCTGAATAATAAAATTATGTGTTTGAGGACACTTATGCCATTATTGTGGTATCAGAGCACCAGTATTGCAGATGATGTGAAGGTGGATATTTCAGCTATCCAGGCTTTTGCAAAATCCTACCAAGCAGTAAATTGGTATGCATTTTGTCTAGTTTTTTTTAAAAGGAAAAGAAATTAGTTTTTTTTTTACATTTTTAAATATGAAAATCAATTTTTGTATGATCCAAAATTTTACTTGAAATATCATAATTACGTTACCCATATATTACGCTGTCCATATTATGCTGCCATAAATTACGATGTACATATAGTACGCTGCCCACTCCTTTCCCTTTATGCTGCCCACTCCAGTGTAACAGACAGAGAGTGATCTCACGCTGCTTCCACTGCGCTTCGCCGTCCTCATCACCTAACGCTCATGTTCCCATTCAGCGACCTCCTTCTGCTACACTGTTCCCACACAACCTCTTTGGAATTGCGTGCCTCTTCCAAAGGCTTCACACTACCTCCAAATCCCTCAACACTGTGCTCCTTCTTAGATTGCTTTTTTTCTCAGTCAGATTGCCCGGCATAGCCAGAAAATCTTAGATTCTCCACGCGAAGCTCGCCTGCACAGGATGCAGCCTCAAAACTTAGTAGGGGTTCATGAATGGGGGCGCTTTAAAAGTTATTGAAGACGTGTTTCTTGCCAAAGTGAACAATGATTACAAGGATCTGGACATTGCTATTGGGAAGACCACAAATCATGTTGAGCAGCTGATACAACGGAAAATGCATCTTCATAAATCTCGTGTTCTGATACCAAATGATAGTAGGGCTTGCAAAATTAAACCCCACTGATTACCCACATTAACATTATGGAGTCATGCTTCACTATATTCACCCAACAAAAAGGGTTCCCAAATAACTCCGTGAGTTTTTATTCAGACTCTCAATAAATAAACATAACCACTTTATAACTTAAAACATTTACCTTTTAATCATATGCACGCGAAAGCTTAATAATGAGTGGTTCTCGTTCATACATTACCTTCCTCCTTTACATTACCCAATGCATACGTGGCATCGCAGATGCATCATCGATCCATATTGCATCGCGACTTTTAAACCATATCGTATACCCAAAACTTAGCGCAATATCGCTAATCTACCGATTTCGCAAATCGTTAAACATAACATTTCGCAAATCGACAAACATTTCATTTCGCACATTGATGATTATAACATATCACACTTCGCCAATCATAAATTCCCCGATCGTCGAAATATCTTATTGCATCGCAAGATCTCAAACCGATCGCACTTCGCAAACTTTCTTACCTCCTCATTGACACTTCACACATTTACCCCACTGGCACTTCACAACTTTTAACCCACCGCAACTATTATGCCATATTGCATGTGATGTGATATGCACATGGACTTTCCTCGCCAACACGTGTCCACTTCGGTACTTTCACAATTTAACTTGTGAGCAATGTGATCTTAGCCGCCGGTCCTCGCTTTGGACTGCGACTTAATCCTTGCCGTCCCATCTCTTTTCTGGAATCTTTTAAGGGTTTTGGCTGCCTTAATATTTTCTCTGTTTTTGATTGTCGCCACTTGTAACTTCGTCTTCTCTACTCGCTACTTCTCCTGAGCTTTCTCTTCTGGTTTTCACTCAAATCTATAGCGTTCACGCTCACTGCACGCTTTGCACACTATTTCAAGCCAGAATACAGAACACCATTTTGTATTACTTCTCCGAATCCAGAATACGGATTTGTTTCTTATTCGACACACACATCCACTTGCTCTAGACTGGAATCACACAGATTCTATCCAACCATTAAGTCTTTTATTTCTCAGAAAGACTTATACATTCAATTAGAATTCATTCACAATGGTTTATCACACAGAAACCATAATTTCTTAGTTACGGATCACTCAACACGTAAAAGGAATGATATTTAGTCACAATGAATTCGATTTCCTCATTAATTAAATAACTGTACAGATACAAATAAAAAAACCTGTTTACAATCTGGCTTTGGCTTGATGCGCCTTTTACATGGCCTTCTATCTTCTACAAAACCCTCTCTGTCTCTCGGCTCTCACCTCTCTACTCTATCCTTGGCCTAATTTCTTTGTTAAATTGGCCTCTCCTCTTTGACCTGTTTTTCATTATTTTTAATTGATCTCTCTGCCTAATCTTCTTTCTTTTAGATTGGCCTCTGCCTTCCTTCGAGGCTTACAATGAATTCATAATTACAATAGAGCTTATCCAACTCTCTCAATCGACTCCTATGACTTTGCAACAAACTCTATTAAAATAAATCCTTCCTAGCTCTAATTTATGACTAATCTAATCTCTTGAGCATAAAAAGCAAGTATCCTTTCTAATATCCCATTTTTCATGGATATGTTTACAAAAGTCAACTAGCATATTCCCTACCTATGCTTTCTAGAAATTTAAACATTTTACAAGAGAATTTTACAATATTTACAACTTGACCCCTCCTTGGGCTAATCAAACAATTAAATTTAATTTGAGTGCTAATGCTCCTGCGTTAGACTCCCAAAGTAAAAAAAAATCATGATCTCCAGAGCATGTGTTCTGATCTTTGTCTTTCTGGATCCCATACTTTATTCTTTAGTGATCTCTTTGCTCCTTTCAACTGCTGTCCACATACTCTTCTGTTCTTCCTTGCTTCTCCTGGTTCCCACACCTTCGTTTGTAACACTGCATTGAATTTTCCTTCAATGTTTGTTACAGTCCAACCTTTCATACTACCATCTGTTTTTCTTCTCTTTATGCAACTCCTTCCTTTTTGTTTCTTCCTCATAAGCTTCATGAAATTTTCTTTCTCTCTGCCCAATTTATTTTGCTGTTGCACTTTATTTTCATTCTTTAGAATATAAACATCTTTAAGCTGTTGATTACTTTCTTCAGTTTCTCTTTCTTCAACTTTTGCTACTATTTTTGAGATTGCTCCAAATACTGTTGTAGATATTGCTCTGGACGTTGCTACCTCCCAAACTTTCTGAATATCTCTTAAGATATCTCCCTCTGCAACATCCCTCTTCTGCTCACTACTTGCAAATTTACTTTCAAAAAGTAAACTGCTCTTCAATTCCCTGACTGCAGTAACATTTTCGTCCTCTGCTGTAGATCCTTTGTGGTCTTCATCAGGTTCTTTCTTCTTTACTAGTGCTTTCAACCAATTCTCCAATAACTCCAATTCTTTCTCCCTTTTACTAACCAATTGTACATGTGCTTTTCCATGGCTATCTTCATAAGATAACATAGCCTCATCCTCCATTTTTATGCCAGTTTCCAGTGACTGCCTATCACCTGCAATCACACACAATTTTTCAGTTGTAAAGCCACAAGACTCAATTGTCTTATTTGATGATTCTGTCATCAAATCCTTTTTCTGTTCCAAGTCCTCTACATGACTCAGAAAATCTTCAATGGTCTTCTTAGCAGCCTCCTCAAGCACTTCACTTGGTTTCTTGATATCCTTCTCCACTTCTTCTTGCTTTTGGCTGTCATCATGAGTCAAACTTCTTCTGCTTTCAGCGCTTACAACATGCTGAAAAACAATACCTCCTCTTCACTGTGTATGATCTTCCATATGAGATCTAACTGTCTCAAAACTCAAATTCTGTTTCTTTGCTTTGACATTACCTGCAAACATACACAAATTATTAATTTCAAAATCATATGGCTCAATTGCCTCGATTGATGATTCAAACATCATCGCTCCATCTTCAAGTTCAAAAGAAACTTGTTCTTCTCCAACAACTTCGTCTTGCTGTAGCTCAACTCCTTCGAGCTTCTTTGTCCTCAATTGAACATCTATAATCTGCTCAAGCTTCCTCAGCTCCTCTATTAACTGCATATTCACCTGTTTTTCTCTCTTCTCTTGTAGACTATGCCACTTCACCTTCTTTCTCATTACATAACCATTCCTCTGGTCTTCTTTACTCCTCTGGAACAACTTCATCAACAAATTAAATTGCATTCTTATCTCAGCCTTTTTTCTGTCATATTCTTCATCACTCATCTTCCATATGTCAATTGCTTTGACATCTTCTTTCTTCACTCTTCTTTTGCTGTGGTCTCTCTCAGAACCTCTGCTATGACTATCAATAGTCATCTTCTCCTCTATCTCTATGAGTTCCTCACTCACTATGAGCTGTACTTAAGCCTCTGCAATAGCAAGTCCTCCCTGCTATCACTCACTATGAGCTGTACTTAAGCCTCTGCAATAGCAAGTCCTCCCTGCTACAACTTACCTCACCAAGCTTTCCTCTTTACTTGGCCACTAGTCCCCTCTCTGGAACTTTCTTTTGAGCACTCTTCTGCTCCTTCTAGGCTTCAACTCATCTGCATTTTTTAGAACACAATTGTCCTCTTCTATTTCAATCACAAATGAGATACTAGGTTCTGGGCATACTCTTCTTTCACTCAGAAATCCTTACCAGCTTCCTTCATCACTGCTTCTTAAGGCTTGATCTTCTTTTGCTGAGATACTTTATTAGCTGCAACTATCAATCTTCAATCTTTTTTTTAACTTGCAAAACTCAAATCAGAGTTAATATAAAGCACTACCTGCATGAGTTCACAAGAAGTCTCGATCCACTCTTCAAATTCGAGTGAATCTCCATTCTCCACAAGAAAACAACCATCGCTATGCTTTCTTTATGCTTCTGCAATCTCTTCTTAAGAGTATCACTTACTCCCATCTTCTGCCATGCCTTCTGCTTATCAGATTCAAATAACCTAATCTCCTCTTTGCAATATCTCTGACAATTTTCTGCAAAGTACATTTTCTTTACTGATCTCCTCTTTCTTCCGCAATCACACTTGCATTTTGCACAATATTGCTTTAAAATAAAGAGCTTTCACCAACGGCTGTGTTTTAACCAAACTTTAACCTTCAAAAGAGCTTTAGCCAACTCTGATACCAAATATGATGCAACAAATATTATATATCGCTCTGCGCCCATTTATTATTCCATCGATCGCTGCTTTCGATTATTTTTGTAGCAACATTGGCTGTAATGCCTCAGACAGATGTAGCATATTGCATCTGGGCTCTTGCAAGACGTCTTGCCAAAACAAACAACTGGGCGGTTGCGTTAAAAACCTTAATTGTTATCCATCGAGCTTTGAGAAAGGTTGACCCCACATTTCGGGAGGAGCTGATCATTATTCAAGTCCAAATGCTTGAGACAATTCAGCGAGGGTACATGCATATGCATTGATTCTTGGAAGAACGATTGGAATGTTATAGTGTACTGAAATATGACATTGAAATGGAGCATATCGCCCTCAATAATTGGTAATATTTCAACAGAAGAACTTCCAAATGCGCTTTGATAACGAAAGGAACTTGCTGGCCTTTGCGCCCATAGACTATGATACGTTGTAAGAGCGAAAGGCTAGTTCTAGGCTATGGTGTTTTTCTCCAAGGTCAGTGGACTTCATTCTCATTGGCATATGGTGAAAATCATTCATGCAGACAAGTGAGTTCATGAAATATGCTTTGATCTTTCCAAAGGATATTCATTCACTTTAAAAGATAATCCATTCACTTTTTAATCCACCTTTTCAAGAATCTCATAAAATTCTTTTAAATGAGAAGTTTAAAATAAATTATAAAAATTTCTTAAAGTCTATTAATAAATTGATAAGGAATTTTTTTTGGAGAAATAAGGTGAGGTGAAGTGGTCAAATTTTTTGGAGTAAAAAGGAGATTTTATTTGGAGAGATAAGAGTGATTTTGTAACTCAAAGTAGATTTTTACTTTGAGGGGGGGTTAGAGTATTTTTTTGTAAGGCAACTTTGGAAGAGAATTGTAAACAAGTCAAATTTTGAAAGATTTCACTGTAAACTCTTAAGAGAAATTGACTAGAGCCAAGTGCAAAACTCAGTCATTTTTCTCCTCCTCCAACGACTATACGAGGGTCAAGGCCAAGCCTCGATAGTTCGTTTTTTGTGTGGGGTGTTGCGTGTGGTGTGCGTTGAGATTTTGTGTATTTGGGGTAGCATCAGTTGTGCTCTAACTCCCAAAATTTGAGGAAGAACTAGAGTACACTTGATCTACAAGACCCATAAATTGATTTGGGAAATTTCATCTGGTTTAGGAGATATTAAATTAATTAATTATTTTAATGTATTTTCTAAGTTAAAACTTAGGGAACTTAAATAATTAAAGTGAATTTAATTAAACATGTGATGAAATTGTCTTAAGTCACACGGATCAAGCTTTCTTTTAATCTTAGCCATTGATTCAAGATCTAATCACGACCGTTGGTTTTCCAACGAGAAATGTATAAAGGAAAGGCTTGGGGTCATTTGTAAAGACACACAAAGACAGAGCACTGAAGCGAAGCTGAGATTCTAGGGCGGGTTTGCTAAGAATTCTTATAAGTGTTTTAGCTTCAGAGGGGAATTTAGACCAAGGGGATGATCTGATCCCGGGGTCTAGAATCAACAAGAGGCAGAGATCAACTCAGAGAGGCAGTGCAGAGAAGCAGGAGAGCAGCAGCAGGAAGGGCAGCAACTGTTCTACGCAGTCCCTCAAGGACAACGTGATTTTCTGCAGGAAACCCTCAAGGGTAACGCAGAGACCCTAAAGGGCAGCGTAAGGACTGCGTCACCTAGTCTAGGGTAACACAACCCTTTCCGGAGCAGCGCTGAGGGTCAGAGGGGCTTTAGAGGTTGACGCAAAGGCTTCAGGGGTAGCGCTGGGGTTTCTAGGCCCTAATTTTGGCTGAGTTCTGTAAATCTCGTTTGAGGGTGTGGATCAGTGATTATTTTGGCCCTAGAGCCAGTGAGCTGCAGATCTATTATTTCTCTGTCGGGTTTTCCAGATCTGGAACCCAGGCTTGTTGTATTCAGAAAATTCTTAATAATAAAACCCTCCAGCAGCGAAAAGAGCAGTTTTCCCGCTTTGGGTTTTTGCGGGGACTATTTGTCCAGAAATAACTGTCACTTTGTTTGTGTGCATGAACATGTTCTAGATCTGAATTGGTGGAGATGTGTTATGTGTTTTGCTTCGATTTTAACTTGAATTTATTTCAATTAATAACTTATCTAAGTAGGAGGAGCATAACCAGATTAACGTAAAGATTTCTGCATAAGTGTAAGATTCAGAAATTTTCACATGGTATCATAGCAATTACAGATGTAGGAGGGTCACCAGCAAGAGACTGAAGGTTCTAGCTGCAGAAAGCAGCAAAAACACATATATGAAGGGACAATGTTGTTTTTAGAGGCAGATTCACGCAGAGGGAAGGGTGACGTAGTCTAACGTTGTCTCCTAGCAAGCCCACACAATTACTGCGCAGAGGCAGCTCAGAAACAGCCCTGGATTGGTCTAAAGCTAGCCAGTGTGATGCAGATCTGAATCTGTCAGATCCATAAAACACTGAAGATTAGCTACAGAAATTCAGAAGGTTCTGGTGGGGTTAAATTTCTTAAGTTTTCAGATTTTTAGCCTAAGCACAAGTGACAAAGAGCGGGAGTAGATCAGCTTCTCAGAGAGTTTCTAGCCAAAGAAACTTGTAGTTTGATCGGAGGATCAAAGAGAGCTGAATCATTGTTGATTTGGTAGATTTCCAAGAAGGGAAATCAGTTGTTAGAGGGAGCAAAAGGTACCTGTTTCGCCAAGGGCCTTAGATCCAGTTCTCTAGCAAAGAGAAAGGGAAGTTCCGACACATTTCTGAGTAGATGGCTCCTCATGGACTTCATGATTAGGACAAAATAGATGAACTATCCAACTTCTCAGTTTGGAAGGCTAGGATCCTGATAGTCCTAGAGGCATATCATCCAAGAGACCATGCAGAGCAAACTCTGGCCACACTGACCGATGCAGATCTTCTACGGAAGCATAATGAAACTGTTGGGCATGCCAAGCGGCTGATCATGGACGGAATTAAGGACCATGTTGTACCACACATAGCTGAGAAGAAGACAACTAATGAGATGTGGAAAGCCTTAAATTCTCTATATGAGGGAAATTTTGTCCAAAGGAAGATGCTGTTGGAGACTCAGATTAGGTCATTCATGATGACCAAGGGAGAAGACATAGAGCATTTCCTCTTCAGATTGCAGTCGATTAGAGATCAGTTGACTGCAATGGGTGCTAAGGTGGAAGACGATGTGATGGTCAGGGCTGCTCTCAATGTAGTCACATATGAGTGGGAAACCTTTGTCCAAAGTATCTTGGGCAGAGCAGACCTCCCAGATTGTGACAACTTATGGGCAATTCTGTGTCAAGAAGAACTCTGCAGATTCACCAAGAAGCAGTACGACACTGGATCGAGAAAAGTGAAGAAGGAAGATGAAGAAGATGCAGCCTTGGCATCAAAGAGGCAACAGGGAAAGAAGAAGAAGGATATGTCAAAGATCAAGTCCTTCCGGTGTGGTGAAATGGGACATTTTGCCAGCAATTGTCCTCAGAAGAAAAAGGACAAGGAAGCTTCTTCTTCCAAGGCTGCTGTGACAGATGATGGGTCAGAAGATGGTGCAGCCATGAGCGCTCATGAACCACGAAGGTGGGGTGACATGGATATGTAGAGGAGCTACATAGAATAGGGCGAGATCCTTGAGCAGCAGCCTTAAGTCAGTAGCAGGACAAGTGGAGCAGTGGGTGCATAGATCACAGATGAAGCAGAGGTAGATCTGAAGACTGGGAGGAGCAGCGCAGAGCAGAGCAGCAACAACGCAGAGGCTGATGTGACTTCAACAACGCAGAGCAGCGCTGCTTACGCAGTGCAGAGCTACAACAACGCAGAAGGCTTCAGAGGGACAGCGCAGTGCAACAGCAGCGTGAGAGATTTCAGTACCAGGGGCTGATGTGACTTCAGTGGTGTAGAGGAGTCTGCTTACGCAGTGCAAAGCTGTAGCCGTGCATCATTATTCAGATGCCGGTACAGATCTATAGCCTATGGAGCTTCAGTGATGAGGATGCAACCCATCTGACTTGTTTGTCAAAGATTGGGTAGGAGATTCAGTTGTTTCTCTCAACAATTGATGTTACAGTGCAACAGATCAGTAGTGGCAGTGCTATGAGCAACACAGATGCAACATATTGAGAGGGAGCTGCAGTACAGAGGTTGCAGTGGCAGTGGCAGAGTCATGGGCAACAGTACAGAATGGCAGCAACAGTGCAGAGTTGAGTGGTAGCAGGCCAAGCTTTAGTAGCACAAAACCAATACTCAAAGTCTTGTAATGCATAGTGTGATGTATTGCTAGAGCACACCCTTGATGCTAAGAGGGAGTGTTGAGATTTTGTGTATTTGGGGTAGCATTAGTTGTGCTCTAGCTTCCAAATTTTGAGAAAGGACTAGAGTACACTTGATCTACAAGACCCATAAATTGATTTGGGAAATTTCATCTGGTTT
Organism: Pinus albicaulis; assembly: GCA_034641835.2. NCBI lineage: Eukaryota > Viridiplantae > Streptophyta > Pinopsida > Pinales > Pinaceae > Pinus > Pinus albicaulis. Next base: position 128,250,905 of record CM076577.1, on the reverse strand, counting down.
AGGAGATATTAAATTAATTAATTATCTTAATGTATTTCCTAAGTTAAAACTTAGGGAACTTAAATAATTAAAGTGAATTTAATTAAACATGTGATGAAATTGTCTTAAGTCACACGGATCAAACTTTCTTTTAATCTTAGCCATTGATTCAAGATCTGATCATGGCCGTTGGTTTTCCAATGAGAAATTTATAAAGGAAAGGCTTGGGGTCATTTGTAAAGACACACAGAGGCAGAGCACTAAAGCTAAGATGAGATTCTACGGCGGGTTTGCTAAGAATTCTCAGAAGTGTTTCAGTTGCAGAGAGGGGAATTTAGGTCAAGGGGATGATCTGATCTCGGGGTCTAGAATTAACAAGAGGCAGAGATCAACTCAGAGAGACAACATAGAGAAGAAGGGGAGCTGTAGCAGTAAGGACAGCGTGATTTTTCAGTAGGAAGCCCTCAGGGGTTACGCAGAGACCTTAAGGGGCAGCGTAAGGCCTGCGTCACCTAGTTTGGGGTAACACAGCCCTTTTTAGGCCAGTGCTGAAGGACGTAAGGGCTTCAGAGGTTGACGCAGGGGCTTCAGGGGCAGCGCTGGGGTTTCTAGGCCCTAATCTTGGCTGAGTTCTGTAAATCTCGTTTGAGGGTGTGGATCAGTCATTATTTTGGCCTTAGAACAACCAGTGAGCTGTAGATCTATTATTTCTCTGTCGGGTTTTCCAGATTTGGAACCTAGATTTGTTGTATTAAAAAAATTCTTAATAATAAAACCCTCCAGCAGCTAGAAGACTGGTTTTCCCACATTGGGTTTTTCCAGGGACTATTTGTCCATAAAATATCTGTGTCACTTTGCCTATGTCTGCAGAAAATCTTCCTCAAAAGTTGGAAACTACAGGTGATAAAAGGAAAGGAAATATGCAAAGTCAACCAACATCACAAAATTGGTATGAACTTAATTTTCCTTCTTCTAAAGATGATTCATCCAGTCCATCTAGTTCTACTTCACTAACATCGTCTAGGTCTTTTGGTAGTTCATCTGAATCTCCTAGTAGCAGCAGTTCTTTTGACAGTGACTCTTCGCCCCCCAGAATTTGCGGTTGATCAACGAACATCTATTTCATCAACCCTCTTTACAATGATGGTGATTTTTCAGAATCTCAAACAAGTGAACATCAATTGCCAAAATGGGCAGTTCAACTTTTGAAAGATGTAAGACCTGATGAGCAAAATAAAACAGGAACAAGGGGGTCACATAGAAGTGAAGGAAATTTTGCCTTGATAACAAATGATTTTACTGAACCCTCTGCATATAAAGAAGCAGTAAAACATAAAAAATGGCAACAAGCTATGGTTGACGAATATCAAGCAGTTCTAGACAACAACACTTGGAAACTTGTTGATTGTCCTCAAAATGTTAAACCCATCAGATGCAAATGGTTTTACCGAATTAAGTACAAGCAAAATGGAGTCATCCACAAATACAAAGCAAGACTTGTTACTAAGGGTTTTGCGTAGCAGGAAGGTTTTGATTATGAGGAAACCTTTGCTCCTACAGCTAAATGGAATACCATCCGACTAACACTTGCATTAGCAGCTCAACAAGGATGGAAAGTTCATCAGATGGATGTAAAAAGTGCTTTCCTCAACGAAGATTTACATGAAGAAGTGTATATGATACAACCACCAAGTTTTGAAATTAAAGGACAGGAACATAAAGTCTGCAAACTGATAAAGGCTTTATATGGGTTGGTATGCCAAAATGGACGAATACCTTCGGAAAGTTGGTTTTCAACGAAGTGAATCTGATGATACCTTGTATGTACGCCAACAAGGTAAAAATCTGGTGATTCTTGTTATGTATGTAGATGATTTGATCATCACTGGCAACAATGATGATCATATTTGCATAGGTGAAAAAGGAGTTACATGCAGGTTTTAAGATGACAGATTTGGGACTACTTCACTACTATCTTGGAGTTGAAGTATTCCAACATCCACATCATATTTTCATTTCTCAGAGTAAGTATGTAGCAGAAGTTCTTCAACGATTTGGAGTGCAGGATTGCAAGCCTGTTCTTACCCCCATGGAACAAAACTTGAAACTTCCAAAATTTGAAGGGGGGAAATGGTGGATAGCACTACTTATCGACTGTTGATTGGCAACTTGATTTATCTGACAACCACTCGATCAGATCTTTCTTATGCCGTCAGTATTCTTTCACGCTTCATGCAGGAACCACGAGACAGCCACTGGAATGCAACCAAAAGAGTTCTTCATTATATCCAAGGAACAAAAGATTTTGGTCTTCTTTACAAAAAGACTAAAACCTTTGTACTTGGTGGATTTTCAGATGCTGACTTTGCTGGCAGTATTGATGATAGGTCATCAACCTCAGGTTATTTAATGAACATGGGGTTAGCTGCAGTATCTTGGAGTTGCAAGAAGCAAAGCTATGATGACCACTTCTTCAGCAGAAGCCGAATACATATAAGCTTGGGAAGTAGCATGTGAGATTGTTTGGTTGTGCAGAGTTTTACAGGACTTGGGAATTCCTCAAGCAAAAGCTACATCGTTATTCATTGACAACCAGTCAACCATAAAGCTTGCCAAGAACCCAATTTTTCATTAAAAGACAAAGCACGTGGACACCAAATATCATCACATCAGAACGATCGTTGCAAAGGATGTCGTCAAGCCAGTTTATTGTCCTTCCGAGAATCAAATCTCTGATATTTTTACAAAACCACTTGGCAGGATAAAATTTACTAAGTTCAGGGAAGAACTTGGTATGTGTTGTAATGTATCTTTGGATCATAGGGGGGAATGTTAGATGATCCAAAAATACAAATATCATAGTTTAAAGGTTAGAATAGAATATTTAAATATTGGGAATATTTAATAAAATATTGGAGAAACTTTAGAAATAGAATTAGTTGCAAGAGATATGACATCTAGAAAGATTATGACATCTAGAAAGATGTCGTTTCTTAGTCTCTAATATAGAAAATGTTAGTAGATTTGTTAGGATGACATTTATTGTAAATGGACACTTCTTAATTTAATAAGTGATCCATAACTAGAGTATGTTAGGACATTTAACTTATATATAGCTCATTCTTTTAATTGCAAGAGTGTTGGAGTATACGGGTGTAAACTCTTGCAAATTTTTGATGTAATTTCTTTTCTTGATTAATAAAATTATGTGTTTGAGGACACTTCTGCCATTACCAACACCCCACAAAGATGCCTCTTCACACGGGTATATGAACCACTATATGGTTTTCCTCCATGACAACTATGAGGGCACACAAACTTGTAGTTTCCACCACCTTTTCCCCCTTCAAGTTTGGTCACATAGTTCCACAAGGGTGTCAATGCAGATTTCTCCTCTAGTGTTTCAATGTTCTCTTCCGGTTCATCCCCTTCCTCTTCAAACCCTTCTTCCTCATCATACATTGGGTCACTCATATGGGGACCACTATCCTCCTCTTCTTCTTCTTCCCTTCTATTTCTACTCCCCCTTGACATCATGAAAACCAAAAGTGGAATGATACATATAAGCCAAAAAAATACCATCTTGGAATATGAATATAGGTGGTGGACAACCTGCAATTAAATGAGCAAGAAGAAAGAATGGGAAAGAGTAGGAGAGGGAGGAGAAAAAATACAAAAAAATGAGGGAGTTTGGGGTTTGCACTTACCTCTTTAGCTCTTGTAGATGGAAGCCCTTCTTTACTCCTCCAAGCTCCTCCTCCTTCACTGCTCTTAGCTCCTCCTTCATTCCTCCAAGCTCTCTTCTCCTCTCTTCTCCAAGCTCTATAAAAACATAAGAGTGAGCAAATGAGAGGTGAAGGACTTTTATCCTTTTCATTCCATCCCTAACCCAATATTAACCAACCCCCCAACCCAACTTAAGCAAAAAAAAAAAAAAACAATACGATTTAAGTGGGCATTATGGCGGATCCATGGAACTGGTCGGGATCCGCCCGGAGTCGGCTCTGATCTGCCCTCCGAAACGCGTCCCCGAAAAACTGAAATGCAGATCCTCTCGGTCTGATGCGAGTTTTGGAGGGTTGATCAGCCGCACGGAGAGGGGGGGGGGGTTGGGTTCCTGCAATACTGGTTCCGCTGTAATCCAATTGACAAATTTCTTCAAATAACTAGAGGACAAGCCTTTCTTTGAGCAATTTGAGGACATAATTAGAAGTACTGATAAGGATTATTCCACGGACAGAATCAAAACTTTGCTGATGTTTAATGCAATTATCGTAAACCTGGAACTGCTCCGCTGGAAATTTGAAGATCCTCTGCTATATTACTTGGCTCTTTTGTCCTGAAGATAGACTCAGCTTCAGAATACAATGATTGTGGCCTGTCAACCAAGCTGAGAAACTTGTCTTCGAAAGTCTGGAACTCGGCTCCCCAAAGATGAAAACAATGCTCCAGATGTGCCAAAGCTAGTATATACAAATTTTTTCAAACTTTTCGTTGATGCCGTTTTACAAACAATTTATGCTCAGGACTCTCATCAAACATGTCACAAGCAAACTAGGAACATTGGCACAACAAACAATTTCTATTATTTTGATTGAAAGGATTACAATTCTCATTAAAGCTGAGAAACCTGGTTCATGCTCCAGCAATGGCAATGCAATCTTCAGGGTAAATGGCTCCAACAACATAAACTCCAGAGATGCAAATTCCCAGGATGACATTGATTCCTCGACAGCTTCAACAATAGCAAGCCCAACTCTAGAAATGATAGCCCAGACTCCTTTAGAATGCGGTCCACCAATATGAATAAGTCCATAATTCAACTAGTCATCTGAGAACTCGGCCCCTCTGATCAGATAGCAATACTCTGTTAAATAGCTCCAGCAAATGAGTGACCAATTCAACCTCTGAAAATATACTTGATCCACACAGATTTTTGCTTGACAAATAACTTACTCACTCCAGCGAATTGAAGACAATATTGGCTCAACCCTTTAACATATTCTTGAATCCATGAGGAAAATCTGAAGGAAATCAATTCATTCTGCTGGAATGAATGGACAATTCTGTCCAATGATAATAAACTCGGCTGCTCAGAATGATACCAACTCGGACTCCTTGAGACAGTGAGTTCGACCTTCAGTCTGGTGGACTTGACTCTCCAAGGGATAAGTTCTTGGCAACTGAAGCAAAATGGCACTTGACCCCCACTCAAGATTAGATCTCGATCTCTAATGAAATTATGTACTTGGCCTGCTCAAATATAGGTAACTCAATCCCCTGGTTCATAAGCCATTCAACCTCTTAATTGGATCAGTAGTTCAGTCCTCAGATACTGAGCAAATCGTCCCCTTTGTTGATGCTCCTTGGCCTCCACGAAATCAATAATTCGGCCTCTCAAATGTGAGCTCAACTACCACAAAATAGAATTGATCAACTCGGCCCCTCAAAAAGTATTAATCTTGGCCTCTTGTAGGTGAAATCGACCTTCCTAAAATGGGCAAATAAGCTCGATCTCTTAGAAGGATAAACTCAACTCCTCTTTAGCAATTCGGCCTCACAAGTGTTGAGCAATTTGGCCTTCAGTGGTTAATTATTCTTGACCTGGAATATGTTGAGGCTCTCGGCCTCAAAGAATTGGTCTTCTTGGCTTGTGATACAGACAACTCGCGACCCCTGCAATAAAGTGCTTTCAGCCTCCTCAATTAGTTACTGATTTCGCTCCCAAATGCAAGAAGACTCTGTGCCTGACTGATGATGTGCACTTGGTCTGGGTAATCAAGCTCTCGGCCTGCCAATTAAAAGAGAGAAACCCACCCAAAGTTACCACAAACTCAGCATGCCAAGCAATGAAATCACACCCATAAATGCAATAAAACTCGCTTAGAAAATACAAGGAATTTCGCCCAGGTATATAAAGAATTTTGGCCTACCAAGCAGTAGAAGAACACACAGTTTTCAAAGAATTTTGACCTGCCAACATATAAGGAACGTGCTTAGAAATATGAAGGATCTTGTCCTGTCAAACAAGGATCAACAATAGATCTCAGCCTGCTAGACAAAGATAATCATGCCAAGGAGAAGGATGGATCACAACCTGCTAATAAAGATATCCACGCTTAGAAGAACAAGTTAAACTCAGCCTAATAAGTGGGAAAGTCATTCAACCCAAAATTTCAGTCTTGGTAATATGTGGAAATGGTCCCAATAGAATGCTAATTCTGCCCTGGTACAATAGCAATTTCTTCTGCAGACAACACCTGGAAAATGTTTAACTTGGCTTGCTGTAGTGAAATAATTCTTCCGTAACAAATAACTCTTGAACTCCTGAAGAATTTTCTTCAATAGACCTGCAATTGATGGTCAATAGAAACTCCAACTAGGGTGGCAATGATGTGCACGGAAATTGGATGAACCAATTAGGGTGACCGAAACCAGTGAGACAATTCCACCTGAAACCCTCGAGCTTGGCCTTCAAAATCGATCTGCAATGAAAATATACTCAGGCTGTCAGAAAAACCAGCTCTGATACCACTGTAATATCCCAGATTATTTTAATTATTATTTTTAGGAAAAGATTTGCCATAAAATTTTTCTTAATAGGAATAACACAAAAACAGCGGCACAAAATAACCCGGAAATACGTCAATCACAAAATACACAAGATAGATTGCCACAAACTCGGCTAGATTCAGCCTTATTATATCAATATAATAGCTTGTTACAACAATAGCAATGGCTGATAGTAACTCCTCAAATCACTGAAGATTTAGCCCAGGTTGGAGATCTGTGTGATCCCCACTCCAAAATACAGATCTGCTGCAAATCTGCTCACCAACTGATATCGCTGAAGCTTCGTGTCCTCAACAGCGAGTTGGGTTTTCATCTAACTCAGAAGAAATAAAAACCCAAGGGTTTTCGTCTTGGGGCTGACTGAAGCTGAGAACTAGGTTCTCCAAACCTCACCAAAGACAAATACACAAATTCAAGATGTCCCAAATGATTTGCTTCCCCTACTTTTAAAGATCTGATGGATCCCTCTCCCACCTTCTAGAAACAAATTATTTATTATTTTATTTCCCACTCTAGAAGCTTCTCCTATTATCCTTATCTTAAGTGACTTATTTTATTTCATTTTAGTTACTTGGCCTTTTCCTCAATTAAGCATTTCCCCTTTTTATTTAATTAAGTGGCTAAATAAAGTCACTTTTAATCTAGGAAAATGGTAAATCTGCCTGTGCAATCTCTCAGGCCACTGAATATCACTTTTCACTATCCCATCTTGTAGATCTCTTCGTTTTGGTTCCAACGAGATATTACACTAGTGTGTTTCATCAAATATTCTTCTCAAAAAGACACATTAAGCATATTTAATTAATATATGCTCATTATTAACCCCGTTTTACGGGAATTGTAGGAATGTGGCAAAACCAAGAATAAACTGTTCTGAACCTGCCCTGATGATGAAATGCTGTGAGCGATCCCTGTGAGACCCTATAAAACTCCTCCAAAACCCTCTAGGTCCAATGATAAAGAAATCTTGTTCTCATGATCAAGCGGTCACCAACCCTGGAAATCCGTCCTAGCTGCATGATAAGGGAAACTGAAAATGGGGACATTACAATTTATAATATTCCTAACTACCTTATTGTGGTAACAACGAGCATTCATGGTTTCTAAAAATATGTGAAACACCCTGATATTGCTCCTGTCTATAGGATGCTTTCTTTGTTATTGAAGAAAACTGCTTTGTGTACTAGTTTTGTGTAACCGGGTTCTTGGCAATCTTAATTTTACTGATAAGTGGTAAGTTCATAGTGTGCTTTTGTTGGTTTCTTAGTGGAAGGAAATACTCAAGAACTTGGCATTTCATATGAGATTTGTAATTTACTTGCATCACGTTTCTGTTTTTTTTGAGCTCTAATTGATTTTTCCACCATGTTAACAGGTTGGGACCATTCATAGTGTCTGTGCAAGGATTTTAAGATCGTCCCCACAAATATGTGATTATAGTTTGAATGGTAATTACATAATCTATGATGAGAATAACTCACAACAAGTTGTGAAAAGGATTCTTCAGGAGGTCAGTACCACCTTTTGCATTTGCTTCAACATTTCTCTCTAGTTGTTTAAACTTTATACTTATGCTCCAGCCTATGTTTCAGGAGACATTTTACTTCCATTTTTTTCTACCTTGAAGAAAGGCAAGCACTTGCCCATTGGAATCTGGATCAAATTGAATTTATCATGCTTCTTCTTGTAGGATGTCTCATATTTGGCATGAAGGATAAAATCTCAAACAAGTCTTAACTGTAGCTGCTAATTGTACTGCAAGCATGCTATTTTGTCACAACATAGTTTTGCTATTCAAAAGTTTCATGTTTTTGAACATTAAGGCATGAAATTTGAAGGTTTGTAACATCTAAAGGAATGCAGGAAGTTCTGTGTTATCTTGTGAATATTCAGATTTACTTAGCCACAACGTAGATCCTTGTCTCTAAACATTTTAATGGATTTCTAACAGTTTCTTTTCTACTTTGTATTTCCTTGGATGTCTGTACAGGCACTAGATACTTCTGATGTAATGAATGTATCCATTGGAAGGGAATGTTTTAATGATGATGCAGACTTGGAAAGGATCACTGCTCAAAATTTGGATGAAAGTGTTATGCAAAGGTCACAGATTGCAAACTGTGAAAATCTTTCTCGATTTAAATTTCTGGTGGAGAATGCACCTGCAAGATTATCATTACTGGACTTTCTGGCAAGGTACAATAAAAAGAAGGCTGAACAAAACAAGAAGAAGACAGTTCCATCAGATGCTGTGAAAGAGTTGTTCCATATTATAAGAAGGGCCAGACTACACAATATGCGAGCATTTATAGCAAGAAAAAATAGAAGAGATTTACCCCCGATCCCAGATTCACTTGATGCATTTGCTTTCAAGATGGCTGAGATATATGAGGTATAGGTTCTATGTTTCTTATATTATTTTCGTTCTCATGTTGTGGTCTATGTTTCAAAATTGAAGTTAGTTTAATTGTTGCTTGAACTAGATGTCAACTAAAACGCTATTTATTAATATTTATCATGTTCTGAAACCATTTGTGGATGAGTTAAAATTCTAAGCAAAGTGTAATACCAGTAGGGAATTTTTGCTCTTCAGGGTTTTAGGAACATAAATAATATTGTGCCAATATCACAGTCATTCAATTCAACAAAAAGGCATTGGATGCACAGCAATAAACAAGTGAATGGGTATTTTCGTAATACCAACAGTGCAGTACCCATAAATCCATTCCATAGAAATGTTACAGTACACAATGTTGAGAAATCCAAGGAGGTGGCAGTTAAACGATTTCTCTTATCATGACATTATCTTGTGATGTTTTCATTATTATTATTCTTTCTTTAGATTTATCTTTTCTTATCATCAAGACTAATGCCAAGCAACAAATAGAAACCCCACTCTAGGGGAAATCCCGGTCAAAATTCTTCCTTCGATAGGCTCAGAACTAGATGAGACAACCAAGACCCTTACAACTTAGACTCGAGACTATCTCCATCAAGTCAACCTTGCATTTTCTTCTTCAGCCGAGCAGTAGCTTATTCTTCAACTTTCTTCCTTGCAACATTGAGATGCTTTGCTCCTTTTTTGGTCTTGAGGTTCTGAGGCAGCCCTTACTGTGACAAAGGAGCCATCTTCATATACTATCATTGTGACAACCTCATACACCATCACTGTGACCACCTGTGATCCGAATTTCACAAAAGCATGTGACAGCCAAGCTTCTTGCTGAGATTTCCATCGCTGTGATACACTGAAACTGTTGTGCTGATATTACATCGAGACTGTGGCACTGTGGTGCGACTTCATCACTGAGATTGCACCAAGACTGTGGCACCGTGGTGTGACTTCATCACTGAGATTGCACCAAGACTGTGGCACCGAAGTCCTTTTCTGAGATAACTCCGAGACTATGGCACTGTGGTAACACCAAAATCCTTTTCTAATATTGCACCAATTTGAGGTCTGTAATAGCACCGAATAGAATTCATTGTAAGAACACATAAATTTCATCCACTATAATAACACTGAAAGTGTATCGAAATGTATCCATTATAATTTATGAACTTGTCATGCGAGCTTATCTCTGCAATTTTAATCTGGACTTCCATAGTTGTCTAATGCGAAAACCTTATGCTTGTATAAATAGTGGTCCGTCCATCATTAATAAGCTGACATGACCATATGAAGAGATGTGTCACTGTATAAAGCTGACACGTGTTGATTTCTGCTAGCATCGGATGTGCTCGAAGTCTCAAATTTTGCAGGGAGGCTTAGACACATGTATTCCAAAATACCCAGAAAGCGTTTTGGGAAATTCTACCCGGATGGGGTTTTATTAAAATAATTAATTATTTTTAATGGGAGCCTAAGTCTAAACTTAGGGAATTAAAATAATTAAAGTATATTAATAGAACTAGGTGTGAATCTTCTAGAAAAAGACGAAGGTCAAGTCAAGTTAATCTTAGCTCTTGATTGTGTTTTAATCTGGACCGTTGTGTTTAGCATAACTAGTTGTGAGGCAGGATTTAGAAGCTCCTTAGAGAGCTGTCTAAGCATGATCTGGATTCTGGATAAGACATGGATACACTGTGTTGACAGAGAATCCCATATACATATATTGTTGGGACTGTGATTTCTCCATTCATTGAGACAATGCAGCTGTTCGAGACAAGCTTAGGCTTGTGATTGACACCTCCTTGAGAGGGAGGATGATTATGGTATCCATGTGTGATTGACACCTCTATGATAGGGAGGATGATTATGGTATCTTGTTGTGATTTACATGATTATGTATGTACTAACATAACATTTGATTTGATGTCCTGTATGAACAGGAATCAACTGCTATTGAGACAAGCAAATACTGGATATGAGTATGATGAGAGCAACGCTGATCGAGGACACAAAGCAAACTCTTCCTCCTTGTTTGAGCTCCCAGGATGAGGAATTGAGTTGGAGGGCTCCTAAGGTTGAGGAAACTCTAGACAATAGGGTATGACCCCTATTTGTTACCCATAGGGCTAGAGATGTTGCTCCCCTACCTTCATAGGGTTGGAGAATACTGCTCCCCTGATTGGCCTTTGTAGAGTATACCCCAGTTGGCATCATACCCACAAGCAGGGCTTGTTGGGAATATCGCTCCTTGTTTGGCCAATGAGTTGAGAGTGTAGTTCTGGTGTACAACCCAAGTCGATTATGATGCAGGTGTTCTACTACATGACTATTCAGAGTCATCAATGGGAAGATCAGGAGGCAATAGGATGGGTTGAGATAACCCTATGAGGTTCTGGGTTGAGATTGAGCTCCTCGATCTGATTCCAGGGTCGAGATGGGCTCTCTTGCGTGGATGAATATCTTATTGCTAGATATGAGGTTGTAGAGGTATAACTCTCCCATGAGATTCAGGGTTGACATGTGCTCCCTGATGCGGTTATAAGTTGAGCTGTGCTCCTTGACGATATGTTGTCTGATGATGATTGATGATGATATTTCGGGTAGTAGCTTGTTGGCAGAGATTTCGAATGATAGCCTGATGGATGAAGGGTGGTAGACTAAGCTCCACTCCAGTTACAAATTCTTCTTCTTCTAGATCCGAGAATGTTCATCACATGAGCAACAACATTCAAGAGATAAGCTGGAATAAGCATGAGAAGTACATTGATGATTTTCCACAGAATGAAGACTACATGAAAAAGATGATTAGTGATGATACATGATGATGCATGAAGATAATAGAATGGCATATTGATCAATGAACAAATATTGGCAGGTGGAATTCTCCCTGGTTGAGAGGGAGTGTTAAAATTATGCAACTGCGGTCAAATCCCACTATGGACAGCTTTGATGGTTGGGATTATAATTGCATTGATTCCTCTTTTCGAGAGGACCAAAATCAACCTATAGATCACTCCAGTCGGTTAAGCGGAGGTTAAATTATGAATTATTTTATCTACTAAAATGAAATGGAATGGGTCGGCCTAACCACATGTGGAATTTAGTCAAGTCGACCTTAACCCCAAGTGGACCCACACAAAAACTATAAATAGAGGTAACCTCAAGTTCATTCTCACACAATTGCTCAAGTGATCTTTGATTTGCATCCATTGTCTTGGTTTGTCTATTTTGTCTTGGTTCGCACTGGTTCGACCGAAGAAGCTTGCGCAAGGTTTGGGATCACAGGCGAGAGGCTCGCTCTTAACTAGGGCTTTGGGCCATAGCCGTGAGGACAAAACTTTAGAATTCGTGCTAGAGCCACGGGCATAACGTGGAAAGGTAGCGGCTAAGCTGCCATAGCCACGGGCAGAGCATGTCAAGGTCGCGGCTAGTGTTCCTGGGCTAGATCGGGCTGATTAGGACCTCAGTGGCGGGCACAGTGAGTTTAGGTAGCGACTAGGGAAGCTTCAGCCGCAAACACAATGTTTTGAGGTCGCAACTAAGCGTTTCTGGGGAGGTCTGTACTTGATCCAACCACTAGTGCTCATGCAGATGTTTGCAATCAGCTTTGAAAGTGTCCTGGATTCAGATCTAGGACTGGACAATTGTTTTCAGTGAGTTTCAGTGATCAGTTGCATCCGGGGTTTCATATCGTTGTGGATCTGCAGATCTGTAGATTTGCGCTATATATTTCCGTTGCAAGATGTATCTACAGTTCTCACTCAGTATCAACAATGTTCATTAGTATGATACAACCAATGTCAGTGCATTTCTGTTCTCAGATTCAGGCTCCTTCAGCAAAAGTATGTTTATGGTTATATTGTGCATATACCAGTTGTTTTCTACATCATGAAGATATGGATCTATTGATCATTGTACTCTTGTTTGCTGAATCATTTGATGACGATCTGTGAAGAAGAATTTGCAAGGGTTTTCCCCATAGTGGATTTTGCCCTGCCCTCGAAGCAATCCTGGTGTCTCTATGTGTGCATGCTTTGCTTCCTCTATTCCTTTACGTTCCGCTGCTTAGATGACGATGATGGTATTGTTCTTTCTATATAATTGCTCATGCTGATGGTTAATAATGTAGATCTGTATAATGATATAATGTTTGGGGTGAATTTAACATGTTATTGAAGAAATGCAACTATCAAAGCAAAGAACAATGTAGCTCTATGAAAATTAACATTTCCACCACCACTTGGAAGTGGCCTTGCCTCTAAATTTAATCCACAACCACATCCTACTAGAGGACCTGGATCTTTGAAGGCACCATGCTCCTAGAAGCCTCTCGCTTCAGAGCATATTGCATGGTCATCCAAACCATGACTTTCCTTGTTCCTAGAAATCTCTAGCTCCATGACTTTTCCTTGCATGGCCATGTCTTCCTTGTATGTGCCATGAATTTTCCTTGCATGGCCTGAATTTCTTGCATGGGCTACGACTTTTCTTGCATGATCTTGGATTTCCTTGCATGTACCATGACTTTTCCTTGCGCACACCATGACTTCCTTGCATGGTCGATGACTTTCCTTGCATGCACTACGAATTTCCTTGCATGGTCGTGACTTTCCTTGTATGGCTTGGAAGACTCCACTCTCTCGCTTGAACCTGAAAGTTAGACTTCACATGGGCAGCTGATTCTCCCTTTTAGCCCGCAATCTCCCTTTGAAGCCAAACTCCATCCGAGCCTACACAACTTCCCTTGGATCACTCTGCTTTCCCTCTTGGAAAGTAACCTCATGAAAAATTATGCACATGCTGCAACTGAACTTGTGTTCTTTCAAGGTCAGTCCTGAGCTGCTGTTGTACACTTTTCCTAGTCCACTTTAGACCACCACAACTCAACTCTTCAAGTCTCCTCATTCTAATAGGTCAAACAACTCATATGCACATGGCTCTACTGCCGGATATGTAGCTCTGTAACCAAAATAAGATACTATCTCACGAAACTCATCAAATTGCAATCCATATCAAGCTACCTCGTCCATGCCAGAGCACTCCCTGCTGAGACGCTTGAGCTGTTGCAACCTACTTTGACAAGTCAACATAAGTCCATCAACAGTGTCGACAACCCGCCATTCAACATACTGCCATGCACCAAGTTCTCCACCAATCCACCAAAACTCCCATCTTGCCACCCTGAGCTGCAATAATCCACAACTCTGTCTGAACATTCTGCTCCATGTATCATAAGGCATACCTAGCCAACTCTCTTGGCAACACTCCTGCTTCCTGCAATAGTCCCACAACTCAATCTTAGAGCTGCCACTTGTGCACAAATTTCTGGTACCATGTTAGAAATCGACGCACCTCAGGTCTGGTCTATGCCTTAGCTAGGAAACATAAACGCACTAGCAGTCCCTAACTTGTAAAACAACATTTGTACAATGGAATATACCGGCAGTTAGATCAATAATAGTACACAAGAATTAATGCCCAAATTTGTTTCTTATCAATCCTTCAATAAGAAAACTCACAGGGCTCCTGTTCAAGGGATAATGGCCCTTTATATCCCTACAAAAATGCTAAAATACTTTGATGAAATACCTAGGGCTTAGGCTTTGTCTTCTAAGCCTTTCCTGCCCAAAAATATCAACAAATTACATAGCCTAACCGACCCTCAAATTAGCAAACAACAAATTACACACCTGGGTTTACTCCTTTAGCACATGGTCCTCTGCTGCCCCTTGTTTTCCTTCACAGTTGGCTTGCCGTCCCTTGCAGCCAACACTTTTCTCCTTTAGACAGCTCCCTGTAGACCGTAGCACACTCAACAGGGCTTGACCTTATTTTCTTGGCCTACGGCCTGCCCTAACAGGCCTCCTTTTGCCCCTGCAAGTTGCTACAACAGCCCTTTACCAGCCAGAACAGGCCTGCGGCCTATTCTCCTTTGTTGTGGCTGCTTCAACTCACCTGCGGTTGCTTTTAGGCCCGCTGCTAGCTCTGCCTGTTACGGTCCTGCAGCCTTTTTCTCCTGCCTCTGGCTGGTCTGCGGCCTTCCTGCAGCCTTCTCTCTGGCTGCGGCTAGCTTGTTTAGGCCGATGGCCTTTTACCCGGCTGCGGCCTCCTTTAATCCTCAAAACCGGCCCTACTCAACCACAGATACTCGGCCTCGTTGCTTTCATCTCCTGTGGCTCCTTTTGTTGCCTGCAGCTAAGTCCTTTTAGCCCTCTTTTTCACCACACAAGAAGAATGATGCTTCGCCTTGTGTTTATTCCTTTCCAAGGGGTGTGAAACCCCAATTCATGTGTCTATTGGCCTTGCTGGCCAGCCGAGCCAACTTTACCCTTAGCCGACTTATAATTAAATTAGATTATTAAAATTTTTTACTTGGGTTCCAAGCCCACTGTTTTGGGTCCAAAACCCCAAACTTGGGTGCAAAGCCCATTAACCAAACCAGAAAGCCCCAAGGGATTTTCCAACCGGGTTCTTTCGTTAGGTCATGTCTTCTAGTTAGGATGTGTCCTATCATTTACTATTAATTATTATTTATTTAATTGATGCCATATATATTTCAATTGAGCTTAGCTTGGGTTTTTGGTCAGATTTGTTGTGATCTACCTCACCCAGGTTCAAGTATTGTAAGTTGACATGTTTAAGCTTTGGAATAGAGTAACTATGTGATGCTCTTAAGTTAGTATATACTGTAGCCTGGCCAGGTACCAACAACCTCTCCCTTGCCTTCGGGCTGAGAGGGAGGCCGATTTCTTTCACCGGTCAGTCCCCAATGCCCTAAATTTCATGAAATACATACATACATGCATACATATATGTATGTACGTATATATTATGTACATTGTAAATTACAGCTTACTTTTCTGTCAAGTTCCATGTTTGAACATCCAGGCATGGTTGCATAAAGTAGAGCCCTGGACTGATAATTGCATCAGAGTCCAAACTCACAGATTTTAGTGGCAATCAGGCCTGCTGAAAGCAATTTTTATTTGTATATCTTTAAGGGTCTTCAAGCAAACAAGTTTCTGGGGAATTTATTTTTTGAAATTTGAATTTGGTTCAGTTAAGTATGGTCAATGATTCATCGACATGCTGAATTCAAACTGAGCTGAATTATTTTGTTTAACTGAATTATTCCCTAATTTCCAAATTGTTTTCTTCAATTTGGTCCAACTTGGTACTATGGTATGAATCATGGCATAATCAGACAATGTTTTTAAGCATTTGCAATCAGTTCACGTATAGTGCATTCAGTGGGTCTTGTCTAGTTTTTTGTCACTATGCTTGTTTTGAAACCCCAATTTTATTATTGTTTGTTTTGTGTTTAGCTGGCTAGGCATTAGTCTAGATGGTTGGACAGCTGGGTCAAGTGGAATAAGGAAAACATGAGACAGTGGGATGCAAATATCTGAAGAAAGCAGAAGCAGATGTAATGTAGCCTTATGGTTTTGTGTAACTTGACATACATGTATAATTAAACTAAAATTTTGTCTTTCTTGTTTGAAGCTTGAGCTTAGGAGATCCAATGCTGCAGATTTTGATGATCTTATGTACCTCGTAGCTCGTCTCCTGCACAACAATCCACACATACTACAGGTAAGTCCCACTCTATTGTTTAAATAGAGTTTTGGTTATAAATTTAGTTCATTTAAATATGGGATACTGTAGGGGAAGCCCCTTTTAATGTTTATAACGAAAATTGATAAATGGAAAACCAAAATTTGACAAGTTTATTGACTTCATGTAATCTATTCATTTTTTAATGAATTGTTTTACTCATAAATCATTTGTGTCTCTCTTGATCTGCTTCATAAACCCAGCACTTTTTAGAAGGTTGTGTCTGCTGAAATCAACGTTGCATGAAGCGGGGACGCGGAAGCGTCATTTTCCAAAAATTTAGGAAGCGAACTGTTTCGGAAGCATCTAGTATATATATATATATATTTTTTTTTTTTGCATTTATATTTAAAACAAACATCCCAAATACCATATTAGTTGTAGAAGACATGAAAACATGCATATTTTTACATAAATCAAGATAGATATGACATCCATGATTCCATTGTACATCAATAATTAATTATTCGAGTATCAACCATCTAGATTCTAGATCTTAGCAATTACAAACATACATCAAATTTTTAAGCATGATAAAACATTTAAGCATACTATAAAACATAAAACATTTAAAACCTAAGTTGCAGGAAACGTCACCCCTAGCCTCGTTTCAGACAAAAAACGAAACGGAAATGGGGAAACCCGTACCGTACGGCCGGGAAACGCGTTTCTGGCCGTACTGGTACGTTTCCCGTATGGGAAACGGTATCAGTATGGCTAGAAACACATTTCCTGGCCGTACAACAACATTAAATTTCGATTTTTTTTTTAATTTTTTTTGGGATTCGTGCAATGTATTATTATTTTATTTGTGTCTTGGATGCTTCACTTCTAATGATCAAGCCTATGGCCCTAGTATTTATATGCGATTCATGGTAATGTTAAATTCTTAATGTGATTCATCCTTTTACTTAAATTTTTAACATTACCATGAAATGACTCAAGATGTTTGTGAGTGGTTCCAACTTCATTGGATTTCATATAGAGAAAGTAGAATTTTAGATCTCATTCAAAATCCAACAGACTCATCAGTTTTCAGGATTGGGTTATTGCAATGTTTTCATCGGATTTTGTCATGTATTAGGGTATGGAACTCATATTTAATCAAGAGCACCAATCCCTCTATGTACCTTGATGTTACTGACATTGGTTGTCAAACTCCTCTATCATGAACCTACTAAAAATGTACCCATCACTCAAACAAAATCTTGATATGCTCGTAGTCTTTATTGTACTTGCAACCTCATATATATAATAAAGGCTGATTTTGAGATTTTGATATATAATAAAGGCTGGTTTTGGATATTTGGATATTGCTATTTTTATTATGTCTCTGTTATCATTCATGAGTAAATGTCTTGTAATTTGTAATAGTTTATGCTTTGAATTTATCATGTATGTTTTATGATTTCACATAACATTTCTTAAATGTCCTAAATTATTATATATATATCAGAGAGTGCTTCCTTGAACCTAGTGATGTGTCTTGAAGCACCACTATCGATCAGCCAAACATCCATAGTGTCGGGCGGGGATGCAGCAGAGAGGGCAGATACAAGAATGTATTCATTTCTTTTATGAACAGCGTTTGACTCCTCATACCTGGAGTTTCTAGACCTTTTGAAAGGTTGATTGTTTCCGCCAAAGGGAGCCTTCCTCTTTCCTTTGGACCTGTTGTTTCTTTGATTTCCATTCCTTCGGTTGTTGTTGTTGTCATCACTATCGGGAGAATCCTTCTTGAAAGGACATTCTCTAGCATGATGACCTGGCCTATGACAAGTGAAACACTTGCCCTTCTTTCCTTGGGCCCCTACTCTTCCTTTGTTCTTTGAACCACCAGAGTTCTTCTTTCTAGAATGAGCAGCATAGGCAGCATTTCTGTCATTTTCGTATTCCTTCATTCTTGTCTCTTCTTGCATGCATCTTGACAGTAGCTCGTCAAAGTTAGGAATTATATTATTATTGAGAATGGTAGTGTTGAATACTTGCCATTCATATGGGAGCCCTCCAAGTGCGGTGAGTACCATCTCACGATTAGCTATTGTCTCCCCAATAGCCAGCAGATTGTTCCTGATCTCGGTCAGTTTCAGAAAGTATGTTTGGACAGACTCATCCCTGCCTTTCGTCAGATTCTTCAATTGATTCTTGAAGAATAGCACTTGGTTTGCATTGTTTACTTTGAACATTTGTATCAGCTTATCATACATCTCTTTGGATGTGCCTAGCTTAGATATGTAGGCAACCAGACTTTTAAGTATGGATTCCCTGATCATTAGCTTTGCTTTGATCTCCTCCTTCTTATACTTGGTTTTGGTAGCAGCAGTAGCAGTGGATGGAGGTTCTTGTATCTTACCCAGTACATAGTCCATGAGATCATGGTCTTCTAATTTGAGATCTAATATCATCTTCCAAGCATGGAAGTCATCCCTTCTAGTCAACTTGTCATCCTCCTTGAAGCCATAACTTGTGGAACCCATTTTTCTCTTTTGGTGATTGCTATAAGTTAGGGCTTGTCTTCACCTCAGCTCTGATACCATGTAAATTTATGTAGATGTTCTATGCTTGATGCAACTTTACTTTTATCAACAACAATCACATGAATTTACAAGTAAAATGCAGATAGAACATACTAGTGATCCTTTAGAAGACAAGTCAGAAACTGATAAAGGTGATGGTGCATTACCGCGGTCAACAGGATGCTTCAACCAACAAAGACTTCATGGTCAGCCAACCCAGCATTTGTCACAACAGCCCTCAAAACAGTCACACGGTCAACTCAGAAGTCAACCTCAGAAAAGTCAACGCTGCCCAGAAAAGGCAACACAGGGCAGCAACACTAAAAGTAAACGCAGCTCAACTTTTGGTCAACCTTTGACTTCGATTTCTGTGCCAAAGAGTACGGCCTCCTTAGATCGAAGTCTCCTCCCAAATTCAGCCCAATCGGACCATGCGTTGACCAAAGTCAACGCTGGTCAAACTTCCCCGGAAACCCTAACCGAAGATTTCTGGCTGTAGTGAATTTCGTCCTTCTTGCTGTGGTAAACTTCGATATTCTTTCCCACGTGTGAGATGAACCTGCTTCTCAGATGCTCGTATAAGAGGAGGAGATGAGTGATGAGATGAGTGGAAAAATGCTCCAACGTTGACCCTATAAATACCAATCATGAGAGGTGTGTGACACATCTGCTGGGGGTAAAAACCTTAAGGCCAACTTGCACTTAAATTTATTATAAATAATAAATTCAAAATAAATGTTCTGCTCATCAGATTAAAATCAATTTTAGATTGATTTTACACCTCTCTGAAAGAGGAATCCAATACAAATATTGGAATCTTCATCTAAGCATCATAAGATGGAGTTCGGACCTAGTTGTCCAAATTTAACACCATTTCATGTCAATAGGGAGAGCGAAGCACATTGAATGGTACACCGCAACCACAAACCAACAACATTAAGGAAATCCACTATTGTTTTTTTATCTACAGAGCTTGCAGAAGTACCATGAGGAGATGAGCTACCAAATCTAGAGGTTGCACTTGATTCATATTGAGTTTTTTGTTTCTTGTTTTTTTGTTGTGCAACCTCCTCTATTTGGATGTATTTTCTTCTTTGTTCAACTGGATTCTGGAACCTTTGGGCAAATTGCTATCCCCACGACACCTTATTTTTCATCACTGTCCATCACCCCACAAAGATGCCTCCTCACACAGGTATATGAACCACTATATGTTTTTCCTCCATGACAACCATGAGGGCACCAAAAGTTGTAGCTTCCACCACCTTTTCCCCCTTCATGTTTGGTCACATAGTTCCATAAGGATGTCAATGCAACTTTCCCCTCTTGTGTTTCAACGTGTTTCAATGTTTTCATCAAAATCATCCCCTTCCTCTTCAAACCCTTCCTCCTCATCATACATTGGGTCACTCATATGGGGACTGTTGACCATACTTTGTCAACTACCCCATAGTAGTACACCCCATTTATCCAATTGGGATTCGTCATGTTCGACGTGGTCGCGCCATTCAGATTCCATCGACAGTCGACATTTTTATAAATGATGTAAACCCATTCTGCATGTAATGATGTAAATGATCTAAGTAAGACCGTCAATGTATGTAACAACCTAGGTAAGCCTAGTATGTTGTTGATGATTTCCATCCTAGGAGGTTTTTTGTCTCACTGATTCACGAAAGTGATCGACAGAGTTTTTCCCTCCAGCCTCACCCCAAAGCTAGGGTGGATTTTATCATCAACATACTAAGTGAGTCCTAGTGTTCTATCGAGTCCTTGTAAAAGTAGTTTCAACTACTTGGTCTACTAGATCATGTTTTGAGTCGCATAATTGGGTATTTATTTGAGGGTCTATACGAATGGGTATTCCCCCTTCATGTATGTAAATGTATTATCTCATGTAAAAGAGGGTTGGAAAAATAATTATAATCCCCTCTTAGTCAATTAATTAAATTTTCTGGTCAATTAATTAATAAAATCTTAAACCATAAATTTAATTAATTTAGGGTCTTTAGTTAGGATTAAATCTTTAAAGGCAAAATTTGTGGGTCCTTGGAAAATGATTTTGAAAGCCCCATGCCAAGGGAATATTGAGAATTTTAAGAAATATTGGACCCTTGGGCCTTGGTGGTTAAGTCAAGGTCAAAATTTTGGGGTAATTAACTCAAAAATAATATTTTTGAGTTAATAAAATTGAATTAAATGATAAATTCGTTTTTTCCCCAAAATTTTAATTTCAACGCTTCGGATTAAAAGATAATTAAATCTTTTGGACGGTTGAGATTATTTTGACGAGGATCATCCAAACTAGCCGTTAGAGATTTTGTCCTATAAATTTAGAAGTCTTTGTCATTCTTGAGTCATCCGATCTCAGGATCGTGCACTTGCTCTTAGAAGCTCTTGTAAACTTTTGAGGAATAAAGCATAAAGACTTTGGGGTTACAATCTGGATGTTCCTTCTTAGATCTATGTGGTGAATTGTCTCTAAACTCTGCTACTTTGTTTCTTGTTTTTTATGGTTGATGGCCTTCATGGATTAATCTGCATACAGGTATCTTGTGCAGTTTTCTGGGTTTATAAAATAACATTCTGATTTTTCTGCAAATGTCTCATGTTGTTTTCTTAAACTTCTATCGATCTAAGATTCATATCTAAGTGTGCAGGGAATTTTTTTTTAAGATTGGGCGTCTGGGGAAGTCTTCGGTTGGACCAGCCGACTCTCAATAAACGTAAATCTGATAAGCTCTTTATTTGTTAAATTCCAGGTCTATCTTACGATATTTGTGATTTTGCAGGGTTTCAAAGGCTTGTGCCTCTCATTTAAAAAATTTTAATTTCTAAACTGTGCTAAAATGGATTTCAAATCTGACCATGAGGGTTTTAAATCTGTAAACTAGTTGTAAATTTGTAAATTCTCTTTTAGGACTATAAGGGTTTTAATCATTTCTTGGTGTGTATCTTCAGATCTGGTTGGTCTTCTGCAGATTCAAGATTCAAATCGATTTTTTTTTTTTAAAATCTGACGCAGATCTAGCCTCCAAAGGCCAGATCTGGCCTCAAATTACTACTGTGGACGGTCCGGGTAGTATTTGATTAAAAGAAGCATAAAATCTGAGCTTAATTGAAAAATTCTGAATTTGCTGGAAAATTTGCGTGTATTGGGTTCAATCGCTGTTCGTATTCAATCTGCCCTCATCCACTTTCGCTTTTCCATCATCTCTGCCCTAAGAGTTCTGCATTGTCTTAACCATCGATTCCTTGCTCTCTGCCACTGTGAAGCCTCGTTCATTACGCTGTACCTTTTATCTCTGCAATCGATCCATTCGATGTCCAGACTTTCCCCTCCCTCCAATCGAAATTCATCTCTTCTCACGCCATTAAACCGCTGACCAAGCCAGCTTCTCTACCTGCGTTTTTTTTTCTACGCTCCTCCATTGAATCCTTGCACTGTCCATCGTGCCCTCTGCAGTCGACCTTCATTACCCTGCCGCCAGCTCCTCGTTTCATTATCCACCTAGCGTCCAAGCTATCAATTTGATTGTAGAGATCCTCGTACCAAAGACCATAATTACTAAAGCTTTTTCCCACGAGACTGCACTATGTAATGGCCACCCAATCGAAGGTATTTTTCCTTACACTGTAGAGAGCTCCCTTAATCATTTGTGATGCCATGTCGTTTTTCCTTCCAGATTGCCTCGCTTCTTTGACCTCGCAATTTTCCCCCCATCCGTCTAGCCCTTAGTCATCATTTAAGGCATTCGTCCGCCGTCTTCTCGCTCTAATCGCATCTCGCATTTCCTCCACCCATCCGCCATCGTTTCATTCACGCAATTGAACCGCAACCAAATCCTCATTCCGCTCCTCCATCAAAATGCCAAGCATATTTGCAAATCGTCTCACCTTACCCTCCGCTCCAGCATCTTCACGTTTGTCGAACTCGCGTCCAACCGCCCTCACGCCGTCGTTCCTCTCCCTCGCTCGTCGACCCGCAACACACAAACGCACGCATTCAAAAAAAAAACCCTTACGCATATGTTTCAATTTTTATGCAGAGTCGTTTTTTTTTTATATGTATAGTTTAGTTTTGGTTTAGATTTATCTGATTTAGATTTTTTAATTTCGATTTAGTTTAGAACGTTAGTTTTAAGTTTTAGTTCCTTAGATTTTAACTTAGTTTTAATTTGTTTTAATTTAATTTTAGTTTTTTGTTTCAAATTTAATTTTAAATTTTTAGATATTTTAGATTTTAGTCTTAGTTTAGTTTTTTTGTTTTAGATTTTTTTTTTAGTTTTTAGACTTAGTTTTAAAATTTTTTGGTTTTAGACTTAGATTTTAATTTTAGTTTTTTTTTATTTAGAATTTGTTTAATTTGTCTTAAATAAATAAAATAAAAAAATAAAAAAGTTTCAAAAATCCTAAAAATTCTAGGAAATACAAAAAAAATATAAATTTTTTTTTTTATAAAAAAAAATTCTCAAAACTATCTTTTATAGTCAAATGAGCTTTTAAAGATTTTATCCTAAGTGTGACTATACAAAAATTTTGGAATTTGCCGAAGTGAAATTAATTGAAACATCTTAAATTCTGGCATTTTCATTTTATTGCTTCATGGTTGTGGTGCTTTTCAATTAAATATCATTGTGATCAATCATGTTTTAATATGCAGCAGATAATCATCAGTTGCTTGTTTGTAATCTGTATAACGGGATCTTGTTTGACTCTATAAGGCACTGGTTTTAAACGTGAAATCTAATCTATGGAATCTCGTTCATTTCTATCAAGTAATTGATGTTTTAGCTGTGTCTCCTGGATTTATCATCCTCATTTATAATAGGGTCTACCTCCCTTAGCTTGCAAGGAGACAATGTAAATAGAGAGATTGGGGATAAGAGTGACAGCCCCCAATCTGAGTCGTTATCGCGGTGCCTTGACAATCCTAGCACAACAGGGACCACTATGTTGTTCTTCTTCATGTTCTTCTCTTCTATTTCTACTCCCCCTTACCATCATCAAAACCAAGAGTGGAATGATACATAGAAGCCAAAAAAACATCATCTTTGAATATGAATATAGATGGTGGACAACCTGCAAATAAATGAACAAGAAGAAAGAATGGGAAAGTGTAGGAGAGGGAGGAGAGAAAATACAAAAAACAATGACAAAAAAATGAGAGAGTTTGGGGTTTGCACTTACCTCTTTAGCTCTTGTAGATGGAAGCCCTTCTTTACTCCTCCAAGCTCCTCCTCCTTCACTCCTCCAAGCCGTGAAATTTTCAAGAGGAAATATTTCAATACTTGGTGAATTTCTCCTACTTGGGAAAATATGAGATAATGTATTTACGTATCAAAGAAATTCTCACAAATAAACACATTTGATTAAGAGCATAAGAACAGAAAGATAATTTACACAAGTAGCACAATAGAAACAACCACATGAACACAGTTATTTTTGGACAATTGTCCCCGGAAAAACCCAATGTGGGAAAACCAGTGCAACAGATGAGGGTTTTATATTTATCTTTAGAAATGGAAAGTACATTTACAAGAGTCTGATGAGCAGAGAAAAATTTGCAAACACCTGGCTGAATTTTCTGGACCTAGACAAATTTCAGGCCCTCGGGGTGACCTCCTTCACCCTCTGCGTCATCCAGCGTGAGAGCTTTGCGCAGTCTCTCCCTGGACTGCGTGATTCTGTGTGGAGGGATTCTTGCTGCTGATCAACTCACCCTTCCCTTCATCCTCCTGACTTTTGCTTCCCGATAACTGATTCCTCCCTCCTCCTTCTGCTTCTGCAACCCTGCCACTACAATCTCACCCACTGAAATCGAATTCTCTTGCTTCAAAATCGATTTCCTTCGAGTACTGAGAGTGTCCCTGGCTTGATTTCCAAATGGCCCTCAAGTCTCTTCTTATAGTCTTCTAACTGATGAATCAACGATCAAGATTACATCGTTAATCAATGGCTCAGATTAAAAGATGACTTGATCTTCGTTTTCTAGAAGATTCACAGTCTGCCCTATTAATACCATTTAATTATTTAGTTTCCCCAAGTTTAAACTTAGGGTCTGCATTATAATAATTACTTATTTTAATAAAGTCATATCCGAGTGGAATTTCCACAAACGATTTTTGGGTTCTCTAGATCACTGATGTCCAAGCCTCTCTACCAAAAATGAGACTTGGAACACTTTCCGATGCTATAGAAATCAACACTCCCTCTTAGCGAGGAAAAGCTGCCAAAGATACCGCCATCAAGCTCGACTCTACACCACCGTCGCGCTCGATGTTGTCTTGCTACCTCCCCCATCTCTTACGCCGGCTACTTCCTGCATCGCCTCGCT
>CM076577.1:128206815-128225394 GCA_034641835.2 Pinus albicaulis | reverse complement strand
CACATCATAACTCAGAAATTTTTGGTCAAGGTGACCCTGGAAAAACCCCCTACAACTCTTGGGGAAAACCAGTTCGAAAGCTCCTTCTTATTTCTGGAAAATACTTTTTACAGTGAGAAATATTCAGCAAAAAAATCAGCAAGTAAACTTATACAACTTATCTCGTTTTCCGTGCTTAACCACCGCCTCGGAAAATGTGCAAACAGCAAAACAGGAACAGCAATAAATGCTGTACGGATTTCCTCGTTTTTCGTGCCCAAAAATCTGCAATAAATGCAGCGGTACAGCAACCTCGAAATCTGTGCCAAAACAACAATAAATGTTGCTGTACGGACCTCGAAATTCGTGCCAAAAGACAGCAGAAACTTGCTGTACGGAATCTGCCTCGATTTCCATGCAACGGTACAGCCACTTGCTGTACGGCCTGCCTCGAAATTCGTGCCAAATAAAACAGCCCCTTTGCTGCCTCGAAATCTGTGCTGAAACAGCTGTACGACCTCTTGGAAATCGTGCCAAAAGGCTGCTGTACGGCCTTCTAGAAAATCGTGCCAAAATCTGCCTTGGAATGTGTGCCAAACTCTGCTGTACGGACTTGCTGAACTGCTGCCTTGGAATGTGTGCCAAGCTGCTGTCTCCTTCTCCTCACTGCCCAGAAATCTCCCTTGCTCTCTTTCTCTCCTTCTCCCAATCTGCTCATGAAAGAATGAATGACCTTTTCCTCCTTTCCTCCTTTAACCTAACCCTAAGTGACTTTTGGGGAATCCCTAAATCCAATGGCTGAAATAGATTGAGATCTAGGGCTGAGATTAAATGCTCACTTAAATCTCACTTTCTATTTTTTAATTCACCCCAGTTTAATAAAGACCCACGTAGTCATTTATTTCCAAAGTCACTTTTTCCTTTCTAATTTTACATTGACTTTATTTAAAGTCACTTTAACTTTAGTAACTTTATCACTTAAAGTCACTTTAAAATTAGATTTGACTTTATAACTTTATAAAGTCACTTTAGTAACTTTATCACTTAAGTCACTTTTTAATTAGATTTAACTTTATAAAAATTTATAAAGTTACTTTAGGAGAAAAATTAAATTCTTTTGGACACTTTTCCCTAGGCCAAAGATCAAAGCCTTAGGGAACCACCTCTCCTCCGGTACCAAATTTCAACACTCCCTCTTACCGAGGAAGGTGTTCCTCACCACACCCATCTTGTCTCTGAAGTAGACATGCTTGCCCCGTGGTAAGGCTTTGGTAAGAATATCCGCAACCTGCTCATCAGTGGGAATATACTCAAGCTTCACAGCTCCCTTCTGAACATAGTCTCTGATGAAATGATATTTGATCCCGATATGCTTTGACCTGCCATGAAATACTGGATTCTCCGTGAGTTTAATGCAACTCTGATTATCACAGTAAATCACTGAAGGTCTCAACGGCTGACCAAATAAGCCAAACAAAATCTTGCGAAGCCAGATGGCCTCACAACTAGCTAGACTGGCTGCCATATGCTCTGCTTTCGCTGAACTCAATGCTACTAACTGCTGCTTTCGGCTGAACCATGACACCACTGCCGAACCCAACCCAAAACAACACCCTGAAGTGCTCTTCCTATCAGAAGCACAACCTGCCCAATCAGAATCAGTGTAACCTGCCAATGTCACTCCATCCCCCTGCCTGTAGTCCAGACCATAATCCACTGTCCCCTGCAAGTACCGCAAAATGTGTTTTGCAGCCACCCAGTGAACCTTCCTAGGCTCACACATAAACCGACTCATCGTGTTGACTGCAAAACAAATATCTGGTCTAGTGTTGACCAAATACATCAAGGAACCAATCAACTGTCTGTACAATGTGGGATCCACCAACTCGGAATCCGAAGCATGAAGCTTCTTCCAGTTGGTGATCATCGGTGTCGACATGGGTCTACAATCCTCCATGTGGAATCTGCCAAGGATGTCCACAATATACTTCCCCCGTCCCAGGAAGAAATGCCCCTCCTCCTGCCACACCTCCAAACCCAAAAAGTAATGCATCAAGCCGATGTCCTTCATCTCAAACTCCGCCGCAAGATCTCTCTTGCAATGCTCTATGAGTCTCTCTGCACCTGTAATGACTAAGTCATCCACATACAGCACCAGAATGAGAGGCTCCTCACCTATCACAATATAGTAAAGGTTCGGATCTGCCTCACTCTTTGTGAAACCCATCTTCTGCAAGTAAGTATCTATCCCGGAGTACCAAGCTCTGGGAGCTTGCTTCAGGCCATAAAGGGCCTTCTTCAGTCTGCACACATGGGACTCCTTCCCATGCACCTCAAAGCCCTGTGGCTGCTCAATGTACACCTCCTCCTGTATGAAGCCATTGAGAAATGCGGTCTTCACATCCATCCGGTGGATCTTCCAACCCATCTCTGCTGCTATCGATATAATGGAGCGAATCGAAGTATATCGAGCCACGGGAGCGAAGGTCTCCTCATAATCAACTCCCTCTACCTGGGAGAACCCTCTAGCCACAAACCTCGCTTTGAATTTCTCAATGCTGCCATCTGCAGCATGCTTTACCTTGTAAAGCCATCCGGAAGTAACCACGGATTTTCCCTCAGGCCTCGGCACCACCTCCCAAACATCATTCTTCATGATAGAAGAATACTCCTCCTGCATGGCCTCTCTCCAGACCTGCTGGCTAGCTGCCTCCTCATAGCTAGAAGGCTCAGAGTCAAGGATGCTGGTAGCCATTGCCATATAGCTACAAAACCTCTCAGGTGGTCTGCTCTCTCTGACCGGCCTCTTAGGCTCAGCAACAGATGTGGCATCTCTCAAGGTGTCCTGAAGCCACTTGGGCTTCCTCTTCCTTGAGTGCACTTCTCCACGGAGAATGTAAACTCCTCCTTCCTCAACACCGGAGCCCGAACTCCCGACCGTTTGTCCGCCGTCCTCCCCGCCCGCACCTCGAACCCGTAGACGCCGAGGTACCGTAGGAATCGTCCATCGCGGGACTCCCCCAAGAATCGCTCTCGTGGACTGCTCTGCGTGCTGCCCATAGCTCCACCCCTCTGACTCTGTGAGCCACTCCCCACTGACGGACCCGACATCGTCATAGATGTACCTCCGGATCCTCCTGATCCCTGCCCACTGGATCCCTGCGACTGACTCAACTGCTGCTGAGGGTCTGGCTGATCCAGATACTCTAACTCCCGTGACCTCCTAAAGGCCCTGTCCTCCTCGAACTTTACATCCCGCCTGACAACAACTTTCCTCTGCGCAGGAATGTAAATCCGAAAGGCCTTGGAGGTCTCACCGTAGCCCACAAAGATACCCTTCTCTGCGGTGGGCTCTAGTTTGGTCCTCTTCTCCTTGGGTATGTAGGAGTATGTCATGCACCCAAAGATACGAAGATGACCCATATCAGCCTTCTTCCCAGAAAAAGCCTCCTCCGGAGTCATGTGCCCCAAGGCACGATGCGGACTCCTGTTCTGCAAGTAAACAGCTGTGTTGCAGGCCTCTGCCCACAAAAACAATGGCAACCCTTGATCATGTAACATGGCTTTGGCAGCCCCTCCGATGGATCTGTTCTTCCTCTCCGCAACCCCGTTCTGCTGGGGGTTGTAAGGAACAGTGAGCTCCCTCCTAATGCCTGCCTCCGCACAATAGTCAACAAAATCTCCAAGGGTGTACTCTCCTCCATTGTCCGACCTCAGGGACTTGATCTTCCGACCTGTCTGTGTCTCCACAAGAGCTCTGAACTCCTGAAACCGCTTGAAGACCTCACTTTTGGTCTTCAAGAAATAAATCCAGGTCCTCCTGGAGTGATCATCAATGAATAAAACATAGTACTCATATCCACTCAAGGAAACATGAGACATCCAACCGCTCACATCGAAATGAATCAAATCAAGTATCCCAGTCACTCTGCTGTCACTGCTGGGAAAAGGGGATTTGGCAAACTTGCCCATCGCACATCCTCTGCAAGTATCAAAGTGATCAGTACTGAACTCTGGCACACCTGTAGTGATCTCCCGCAAAGTCCTCAAGGCTCCATGATGCATGTGCCCCATCCTGCGGTGCCAAATCTCACACTGCCCAGAACTGCTAGCTCTGCTGTCGGTACTACTGCTCAATGCCAAAAGGGACTGAAATGCAAACTTGTACACCTTTGCATGGCGTACACCTATCACTCTAGCTGAATCAGCTGGAGTGCCCCTGGGATACATCAACACCTGTCCTCCCCTTAACAATATCTCATATCCTCTGTCCTCCAAAGCTGAGACGGATATGAGGTTCTTCCTCATCCCTGGCACATAAAGAACATCCGACACCTTCAAGGGAGGTTTGGACTCCCTCTGAAATGTCAATGTTCCCACACCGACTGCTCTAACAACTCTGTCATCACCGAGTACTACCTCTACATCAGTGCCACTCTCCGAAAGCTCTGAGAAGTACTCACGGACTCCTGTCATGTGACGTGAAGCCCCACTGTCCACATACCAGATACCCGAAGATGCTCCGCTAATCGAGGGAAATGCATGCTCCCTCTGAACCTCTATGGCAGATAATCCCGCACTAGAAGACTCACACGCAGTGAACCCAAACTCCCGGTCAAAACGATCTGCAAAGTCCTCAACCTCTGCTGAAGCTGCCATGCTCTGGTTCTTCCCCTTCTTCTTCTTCTTCTCCGAACACACAACTGCATAGTGTCCCATCTTCTGACAATTCCAACACTTCACTTTGGAATAGTCCTTCTGTGAGTTATCCTGTTTACCTTTACCTTTGCCTTTGCCCCCACCATTGCTTGTGGAAGCCTGCTTCTTCCCTTTGCCTTTCTTGCGTCCCGCCAACAGTGCTACATCCTCATCCTGCTCAACTGGCTTGGCTGCCCCAAGCTGACCTTTCCTGATCTCTGTCTGAATGCAATCATCCCAAAACCTCTCCCATGTGGGAAGGGTCTCACGTGCACAAACCCCATCAGCAAAGTTCATCCATGAACGGGGAGGCCATTCACTGCAATCCGCACCAACTCAGTGGGTGGAATGGCCTCTCCAATCGCTGCCAACTCATCTCTCACATTAGTAATCTTTGTGAGATATCCAGCTGCACTATCATTGCCCATCTTAATGGTCTTCATCTTCTCCTTTAGGACCATTTTCCGGTTCTCATTGGTACTCTAGTAGAGATTGGACAATGCTGTCCACATCTCATGAACATTTCTCTTTCCTCTCACATGAGGAATGCAATGGTCTTTGATTCCGTCTAGAATCAGCCTCTTACCCTTGTTGTTCTTTTTATTATATGCTGCCAATTGAGTAGCATCAGTAGGCACATTCACAGGGTTCTGTGTGGTATGTACCATAATGTCCCAGACTTCTGCCTCCTCAAAGATACTCTGCATTCTCTCCTTCCAAATGCCGTAGTTGGAATGCCCATCCAACCTATCCTCCACCCTCAGTCCCAATGACATCCTGCTGTCCTAAAACTGAAAAATAACACTGCTGTAGTAAAGGTAAAAATCTGTTGTTTGTGAAAAATCAGCTTGCTGGAATTTTCTGAGTGAAAAATCAGCAGGCTGTAATTTTCCTCCTTGCTGTCCCAAACTGCCCTTCAGCACTCAAGCTCCGATACCATGTAGAAAATTCTAGTTTCCCACCCCGGTTTTCAGTTTTCAACTTATTACTCCAAAATAGTTAAATGCCCTTTCCCATATCCATACATTCAACAACTGAAAATAAATTTTTGCTGAAAACACAAATTCTGGAAATTTTTCAGAATGCTGTAAATGCAGAAATAAAATAACAGCAGTAACAAACAGTCATTCAACACATCATAACTCGGAAATTTTTGGTCAAGGTGACCCTGGAAAAACCCCCTACAACTCTTGGGGAAAACCAGTTCGAAAGCTCCTTCTTATTTCTGGAAAAATGCTTTTTACAGTGAGAGAAATATTCAGCAAAAAAATCAGCAAGTAAACTTATACAACTTATCTCGTTTTCCGTGCTTAACCACTGCCTCGGAAAATGTGCAACAATGTCGAACAACAATAAATGCCGTACGGATTTCTCGATGTACGGATTTCTCGCTTTTCGTGCCCAAAATCTGCAATAAATGTCGGTACAGCCACTCGAAATCCAGGCTAACACAACAATAAATGCCGCCGTACGACCTCCTCAATTGCCAAAAGACACATAAAACTTGTCAGACGACCGCTCGATTAAGGCAACTAGGTACAAATTTCCACTTGCCGTACGGCTCGCTCGAAATTCATGCCAAAATAAAACAGCCTGCTGCCTCGAAATCTCAGGTCGAAACAAACAGTACGACTTGAACAAGCAAAGGCTGCTGTACGGCCTTCTAGAAAATCGCGCCAAAATCTGCCTTGGAATGTGTGCCAAACTCTGCTGTACGGACTTGCTGAACTGCTGCCTTGGAATGTGTGCCAAGCTGCTGTCTCCTTCTCCTCACTGGCCAGAAATCTCCCTTGCTCTCTTTCTCTCCTTCTCCCAATCTGCTCATGAAAGAATGAATGACCTTTTCCTCCTTTTCCTCCTTTAACCTAACCCTAAGTGACTTTTGGGGAATCCCTAAATCCAATGGCTGAGATAGATTGAGATCTAGGGCTGAGATTAAATGCTCATTTAAATCTCACTTTTCATTTTTTAATTCACCCCACTTTAATAAAGACCCACTTAGTCTTTTATTTCCAAAGTCATTTTTTCCTTTCTAATTTTACATTGACTTTATTTAAAGAAATCTCTCTTGCTCTCTTTCTCTCCTTCTCCCAATCTGCTCATGAAAGAATGAATGACCTTTTCCTCCTTTTCCTCCTTTAACCTAACCCTAAGTGACTTTTGGGAAATCCCTAAATCCAATGGTTGAGATAGATTGAGATCTAGGGCTGAGATTAAATGCTCATTTAAATCTCACTTTCTATTTTTTAATTCACCCCACTTTAATAAAGACCCACTTAGTCTTTTATTTCCAAAGTCACTTTTTCCTTTCTAATTTTACATTGACTTTATTTAAAGTCACTTTAACTTTAGTAACTTTATCACTTAAAGTCACTTTAAAATTAGATTTGACTTTATAATTTTATAAAGTCACTTTAGTAACTTTATCACTTAAGTCACTTTTAAATTAGATTTAACTTTATAAAAAATTATAAAGTTACTTTAGGAGAAAAATTAAATTCTTTTGGACACTTTTCCCTAAGCCAAAGATCAAAGCCTTAGGGAACCACCTGTCCTCCGGTACCAAATTTCAACATAGATGACACACACTTAGGTAGCTCACATTTCACGGTAGTAGTAGTGTCATAGTAAACTTGGATACCCAGAAGTATATGGTCATAGTAAGCTCAGATGTCACAGAAAGGTATTGCCACGGTAAGCTTGGTTGTTATAGAAAAATGTCAGAGAGATTTGGATCGTCCTTTGTTCTTCTTTTCTTGCTTGAGCGAGGGTAGACATATCTCTTCTTATTTCTCTTTACTTCGGCCTTCTGTTCTCCTTGAGTACTTCGTAGATTGCAGAAATGATGACTTGTATGTCGTGTGTTATGTTCTCCAATTGAGGGATGATGTTAGGTCTGTTCCAGTTCTCTTCTTCAATAAGAACTCTACTGTCAACCACAATCTCGACTTCTGGTGTATATGTTCTTAGAGATTAGACCAGAGGCCAGGGAAAAACCCACAAGGGGAAAACCCATCTATCCTTTCCTTAGAGTTTCTTCGTCAACAAGAGAAATTCAAGTCAAACTAACCAGTGAACTAAGTGCCAAGTCAGCCCTTCAAACTCTGTCACGTTTTGTCCACAATATGATCAACCAATCTGCTTATACATGTCTGCCACATCACAGAGATATAGATGCCATTGAAAGCTTGCTTCATTACAATAAAGGTGCCACAATAACTCGCATTAGTATAGAGAAATATATCCATAGGAACTTGCATCTTCATAGAGAGGTATGTCACAAAAGCTTGCATCATTATCACAGATATTCACATCATATGTATATCATAGAAACTTGTTATCATCACAGAGACCCGCATCATATATGTATCGCAGAAATACAGAAACTCATATCATATGTCCACAGGAACTTGCATTATCATCACAAAACTCTTTAACATGTATCTACAGGAACTCACATTAGAGAAATGCGCATCATTATGGAGCTTTAGATCAGATAATAGCAACCTTAGAGCCTCCGATATGTATACTTCAAAGTTCAGATTCCATGCCTCAGATTGAATTCCTTTCCACATAAGAGACCGAATTGATTGCCAAATGGTGGAGAAATGATGCCAATATATAGTTGTTTCCTCATGCGAAATGACACTACTCTTGGACAGGCCGACTTGTCATCTGGAGGGCCGACTTGGTCAACTTTGGAGGGACAAATGACACACAAAATTTCAAATTTTCTTTCTTTTGCAAGGGTCATGAAGAACATGCCATTTTACATTTTCTTCCGACCAAACAAAGCATGAAGAACATGCTTGACAATAAAAATAATAATAATAATTTATTTTCTTTTTGTTTTTACATAAAATAAATAAGTACAATGACAATTATGAAGATTGAAACTAGTTTCAGTCTCGAACAGGGGCAAGCAAGAGGGCCTTTTTGGCATCTTGAATGAGCTATCAAGGAGGAACAACAGATAATCGAAGGGCAACAACAAACAGCCCAACTGCTAGCGCAAGGGTAGCAACATATGGATCAAGGATAGCAAAAAATGACCCTGTTGTTTTTCCAGGGTACTGGAGAATCTAGGGTAGGGTCTTAGAATCACTGACACTACCAATCCAAATGCCATAACAAACTACTTTGCACAGCAAAACAAGTAGCAGTAAATTAACACGTGCACAAATACAAGCAACTTTTTACAATTTCAACAACCCAACTTTGTTATATTAACAAACTGTAATGCAACTGTCTAGGGCTCATGTACCAGGGATAATGGCCCTTATACATCCACTGATACATGATACAAACTAGGGCTTGTTGTGAAACAACTATGACAACCAAATTGCCATGGACAAGATACACTGACTGTCTAGTTGATGTTGCGCGCTTCATAACTGCCTTGGTTGTACCCTGAACACAACTGCTTGTCCTTCTGCTCCCAATCTGCAGCACTGCCTATATCAATGGTCCTGGTCCTTTAGGTCACTGAACACAACTCACCAATCTGCCCTCTAGCTGATCAATCGTCCATCAATGCATCAACACTTAGGGTCTTATGTCGAGTTGTTCACAACTCCGTTTGTGAACAACTCTCAGCTGCCCACTATTGCTCCTCAGCTCCTTGGGACTTCTTCCCTCTATTGCCTTCTTGTGTTGCTCTAATGAAGACAAACTTTGGGTCGAAGGGCTGCCACCTCTCACTGCAAGATTTCCTTCTCCAACAATGAACTTAGGCTGATCCAATCTGCTCACTTAACTCTCCTTTGTCCTTCAAGATGTCAACACTAGATCCTCCAAACTTCACCCTCCTTACAACTGTCAATATCCTTCTTGGAAACTGATCTAGGGCTACTTTGAGCACCTACTTGTTGACCTCCAACAACCTTAAGATGCCCAATCACAATCTGTCCAAACTGGACTCTATCCACTAGAAAAAAGACAACTCAAATATATCAACACATACCTTCTCGAGCTGATGCATCTGCTGTAGGTTCTGATGCCTGGTTAGGGTTGATATCAGTCCGCGTCAACCCTAATTTTCTTTCCTCAAAACCCTCCTATAGCTGCAGTCTTCCTTCCTTAACTTGCTGCTCCCATACGCTGGCTCCAAGGGTGATCTGCTCTTGGTTTTAGGCCTTTCAGCCTCTCCAAACAACCTCCTTCAGACCTCAGCAACTTCTGCAATCACTTTAGTGATCTGCGGCCTATAAATAAAAAATGATCCACACAAAAACTTGCTCAACAAGCCCAAAACTCTTCCTAGAATACTCGACCTGCACTTCTGATCACTTTGACCCTCAAACATTCATGAAAAGACATTCAAACATGCTCTCTTCACCTTCACTGGGGTCTCCTTAGATCTGCGGCCACTTCAGATGTTACGTTTCTATGTTTTGTTGCACTTTGGATGTGTTATTTGAGCCTCAACACCTCCTCTATTTATACACTTCTCTTGGGGCTCACTTTAGCCCAACCGACTTATCCTTTGTGCCACAAGCCCACTTGAAATATATAAAAATTAATATCTTGCATTGTAGAGCTCCTCTCTTGGTGTTCTTTGCAGCCCATAACTCCTTTTAGGGTCCTTTACAATCAATAAGAGTCAAACCAACAAAAGTCAACATGGTTTTGACCCAACTCCTTTGGGTACAAAACCCCCACCTTGGGTTCTAAGCCCACAAACCACTTTTGTGGAGTTCATTCCTCCAAAACCCCGAACCCTAGGGCTTGGAGTACCTCCCAAGCTACAAATCTCAACACTCTATCTTAGTGAGGGAGGTACTTCGAAGACTAGGAAGTAACTCATCATCATTGTCACTGCTGATGACACTAACCCAACTCCTGGCAACCACGACTCTAGCATACCCTGAAGCATGGAATACACCCTTCTCGGAAGTGTCATTGCCACTGGAAGCCTTTTGCTGCTTCTTCTCCTGAAATGCTTTCAGGCCATTCCACGATTCCTTCTTGCCAACTGTAGAAGCACCCTTTCTCCCCATTGACCATGAGCTCTTCTTGGGCTGCATATTCTTCCTCTGAACCTGCAAACTTCCTCTAGAAATCGACTTCTTTTGAACCTTTGGAACCTGGACCTTCTTCTCTCGAACCTGCACTTGCTTGTTTGGAATCTGCACCCGCTCCTATGGAACCTGCACCTGGTCCTACTTCTTCTTCTCATGATCTATAGGCTTGCCCATTAGCCTTTATAGACCATGCTCTCTAACTCCAATCACATCACCTGCATAGCTACAACCTCTGGGGCCGAGTCTCGCCTTTCCACCCTGGAATAACACCTCAAACCCCTTCTGCTCGATCACTGAGACAGACAACACGCTGAACTTGAGCTCCGGTACCCACATTACATACTGAACTTGCATCAGCTGACCTGACTCCATCCTGAATGGCATATCAGCAGAACCTTTGATCCCCTTCTCACTCTTGTCACCCACTGTCATGTGTAACATCGAGTCCCACTCAACTAGATTCTCAAATACATCCCGTGACCCTGTCATATGCTTCTGTTAAGAAATTCATTAGGGAAACAACTTAGGGTTTTCTTAAATTGATTTCTCTTACTTCATTTTCTTGTGACATCTTATTATTAGTTCTTTCAAATTATTATGTCCTTATCATCAAGACAAATGCCAAACAATGAAGATCACAAACACAAAAGAGGACACAAGATGTAGTCACTCAGCCAGGGCAAAATTCCCATGAAGGGGAAAACCCAGTCAAACTCTTCCACTGGTAAATTCATATCAAATTGAGACAACCAGGACCTAAGACCAAGACAAATGATCTCCTTCACTCCACCAAGTCAACCCTTGACATAAACTCTTTAGATCTAGGCATCAAAATCTCAACTTCTTTCCTGCAACTCCTGAAATTCGACATGCACCTTTTTCCCCTGTAACTTGACTCAAATTCTTTGCATGTATAGCACAAGAATACGTAATTTTCGGTTTTTCTTTGCTTGATAAACTTTCTTTTCTTCTTTGCTTGAGTTATCTCTCCTTTTCCTCAATTTGCACTTCCTTTTTCTACCTGAATTGTAGATTAAATGTTAATGAATGAGTTCTCAAATAGGTCGAATTCCTTCTTATTTATACTCTTTGAGTTGGTCGAATCCCTTCATGAGGCTGACTTGTCCTCTCTTGGGGCCAACTTGGCGGAGCAGGCATAATTGACATTTTTGACTCAACAATAATTTGTTTCTTGATTTAAAAAGCCCAACAAGGGTCTATTACATGATGACAAGGACTAAAACTCTAGACACAAAACCTAGAAGCCTACAATGGAGGCTTTGACCTAGAGACAAAATAAACAAAACATGAAACCCATGCTTAAATAAATTTTCTTTTACAATAATTTTTTTTTTTTTGACAAATACATTACATCACGATTCAAATACAATTATGAAGGCTGACACTAGTTACATTCTTCAACAGCTTCGACGCACCACTGTCCACGTACCATGCAGTCTCATCGATGGCACCCTCAAAGAAATGAGAGATCAAAGCAAAATCCTCACTCTCAAATCTCCTAGGTCAGGTTTTCATAATAAATTATATTTATGTTTTTAAGTAAATGATAAAAGGTTAACTAAGACGTCATGTTGCACTTGTCAAAAACCATGCTATGTCGGCCCTCATTGAGTTAATGGAACTCGACTACTGGAATATACCTGTCGGCTTAAATTAAAAGGAACAACCTTTATATATAGGCTCATGCGGGCGGCTTCAAATGAATACAAGTGTTTGCGGATTCCTTTGCAGATTGTGGATAAGCTTGAAGCCACCATTGCAGGAAGTATTTACGGATATCAAGAAGAGAATGAGTGTGTATATATAATACAGTGCGGATATCACAGTGTGGTTACCACATCAGATTGGTTCAATGAAATGCAAGGAACATATATATATATATATATATGTAGAACAGTGCGGTTACCACTACAGAGACTGGGTTTATATATATATATATATATATATATATATATATAATACAGTGCGGATACCACAGTTGGGACATCATAAATATATATACAAAGATAGCGTGGAAATTCCAGCAGACTTCAGTGCGTACATATAAAGAAGAATATAAGTGCGAAAGACAGATAACACAAGTAATTATTGAGAAGAGAATTAAGTCAAACGTTGCCCTGCTGAATTTATAACATGGTATCAGAGCTAAGGTGAGAGTCAAAGAAGGGCACCTAAGAGGTACTTAAGGATTAGATCACAGTCAACATTTCATCTAAAAGGCACTCCAGAAGGAGCTCGGTCAAAACAACACACGATCTAGGCGATCTCAATGTAGC
This sequence comes from Pinus albicaulis, assembly GCA_034641835.2. Classification (NCBI taxonomy): domain Eukaryota; kingdom Viridiplantae; phylum Streptophyta; class Pinopsida; order Pinales; family Pinaceae; genus Pinus; species Pinus albicaulis. The sequence goes on along the minus strand of CM076577.1, from coordinate 128,212,397 downwards.
TTGGATCGCAGAAGTTCACAGGTTCGAATCTCCTTTGAAATTTCGGTGATGAGGTGTAGATAACAGTTCGGTGAGATCTCTGTTTTGTATGGATAAGACAAAGATAAGATCGGATCTTTGGAGCAGTTCACAGAGTTCAGATTCTCTGAGTTTTTCGGAAGAGATCACAAAACAAAGACAGAGCACAGTTCGGATCACCATATGTAGTCTCGGGCTAATCACAGAATCTCAGATCGGAAGAATGGCAATGATATTCTCGGTACGAACAGTGCGGATCACAGTGAAGACAATCTCGGTCTCCTCAGAAAGATATCACTGTATTCTGGACAGTATATATATGACAAAGCTCCAATGGAATCAGATCCTTTTAAGAGTTTGGTTTGCAAGGACATAATAACTCAGTGGTATAGCAGTATGGTTCGGTGATATTACAGAATGCTACCAAGTGTCACATGACTTTGGTACTGCTACAATCTTGGATCTCGTTGCTATCTCTGTCATTATAATGCCGATGTTACACCCTTGGTAATTAGGATGACACTGGACAGTGACAGTAATGATAGCAATGAAGAATATAAGAAGAAGGAACAGTAAAGTATACATCTGTCTAAGTGCAGTAATAAAGGAGGTCTAATAATAAAATGGAATCATGATACGATCTCAGTTATGAGTCAAGAAGAGATCATGAAATGCAACCATGTCAAGAGGTAGTTATCATCCAGAGGCCAAGAAGATGTGACTAGGAAATCTCCTGGAAAGATATGTAGACTCTGACAAAAGTTTGGTAGAGAAGAGGACCCTTGGAAAAACATATGATTAGGAGATGTGTCAATTTGTATGAAGGATGTCGATGCCTACAAGAAGGTGTCATGGTGAAAGATCATCACTAAGGTAACTTTTGTTTTAAAAGGTTCATATGTATATGTTTATCTGGATAAATTTGTGCAGCGCTGTTAATCATGAGAAAGGATGTATGATCCTGGGAGATGATTCGTAGGAAAGCAACATGGCACAATAGTGGACCAAATAAGGAAGTCTGATGAATCACTTTCTGACAGTTGGCATGACTTGGGATGAAAGTGATGGATGATCTGTGCCCTATAAAGCTAAAAGTTGGAGATTCCTCAATATCGAAATCCATGACATCAAGGACAAGGATTCTTCATGAGCAGCTGGGTGTCTTACCATTGCTGCTGGAGGTCCCTGGTTAAGAGGGAGCCTGATGATAAGTTTCTTACTTGGAAGAAAATTGGTAATTCTTGAGAATGAGCTTAGGTACATTCCTTGTATAGGAATGAGTACATTCCCTTGTGGAATAAGGTCCTCCCTGGTTGAGAGGGAGAGATAGACACATCATTCTGGTCTTGGGAAGACAGAATGGAGGATTGGGTAATCATCTGACATTCGATACTCTTTGAGAATGTGTTAGGGCATTCAGGATAAGAGTAGTCAGGGACCGATATTCTTTGAGGGCTAGCTACCCAAGAAAAGAATCGTCCAAGAAGGTCATACTTTGGGAACACCAGAGTGGAGTATGTACCTTGGAGAGACAATGACGAAGGTGTCTATAAGTCATGTGTCTCGCCAGCATTGTAGCCCATTGTCTTGTTGAGAGATGGGGTTGTTAGTCAAGGCCTTGCACTAGGACAATGCTGGTTGATATGATGCTATAACATATGGGTTACAAATCTGACTCTTCTTATGAGATCTCTTCAGATTGAGAATGACCAAGTACCATTATGAATACCTCCCTAGTTAAGAGGGAGTGTTGAAAAAGGTAACTAGGTCAGGTTTTCATAATAAATTATATTTATGTTTTTAAGTAAATGATAAAAGGTTAACTAAGACGTCATGTTGCACTTGTCAAAAACCATGCTATGTCGGCCCTCATTGAGTTAATGGAACTCGGCTGCTGGAATATACCTGTCGGCTTAAATTAAAAGGAACAACCTTTATATATAGGCTCACGTGGGCAGCTTCAAATGAATACAAGCGTTTGCGGATTCCTTTGCAGATTGCGGATAAGCTTGAAGCCACCATTGCAGGAAGTATTTACGGACATCAAGAAGAGACCGGGTTTATATATATAATACAATGTGGATATCATAGTGCGGTTAACACAACAGAATAGTGCGATTACCACAACAGAGACCAGGTTTATATATATAATACAGTGCGGATACCACAGAGACAGCGTATACGAATATCACAACAGGAATATATATATATATATATATATATATATATATATATATATATATATATATATATATATATATATATATAAGAAGTGCAGATACCACAGCTAGGACATCATAAATATATATACAAAGATAGAATGGAAATTCCAGCAGACTTCAATGAGTACATATAAAGAAGAATAGAAGTGCGGAAGACAGATAACACAAGCAGTTATTGAGAAGAGAATTAAGTCAAACGTTGCCCTGCTGAATTTACAACACTGGTGAGGTCATCTATCTCGGTAGAAGTGGTGATACCTGCAACTTCCTTCCCCTTCTTCTTCTCTCCATCTCCTTGCTTCTTTCTCAGACACTTAGTCGAAAAATGACCATACTCGCCACAATGAAAACACTTTATCTTACTCAATTCTTTCTTTTGCTTGCCCTTCATCCTTGCTACAAGTGCCACGTCATCATCATAAGTCTTCTTCTTCGGATGAAGATCCTCGTCTCACAACTATTTCTGAATGACGTCATCCCACATCCTATTCCAGTTTGGAAACGATCCCTTTGATGAACGACTTCCATTATGGAGTGAACCCCTTCAAAGTGATCCTCACCATCTCAAAATTTGAAATAGTCACACTGATGGTGGCAAACTCATCTCGAACTTGAGACAATCTCGTCAGATACGAAGTCACCCCTTCACCCTCTGTCATCTTGGTGGCCTTCAACTTATCCTGTAATACTAGCTGCCGATTCTCGTTCTTATTCTAGGACAGATCCTGAAGAGCTTTCTGCATCTCATGGGCAGTGTTCTTCCCAGACAGATGAGGTATCAAAGGATCTTTGACACCATCAAGGATGATCAACTTGGCTCTCCTATCCATCTCTTCGTACACTTCCATCTCCTTAGGTCAGTTGACTTCTTGTTGTCTTTCTCGGCAAAGTCCCAGATCCCGTTCACCATCAGAACCAACTTGATCCTTTCCTTCCAAGGGTTATAGTTGGACGACCCTTCCAGCTTGTCCTCGAATCACAGACCCATCGACATCTTTGACATTGCTGTGAGCCCTTTAACAACAATGTGACCAACTCTCACTTAAGTTTTACTCTGCTCTGCACACTCTGATTCATTTACCCTTCAAAGTAGCTCTGATACCATGTTTTTCCACGGTACTGGAGAATCTAGGTTAGGGTCTAGAATCACAGACACTACCAATCCAAATACCACAACAAACTACTTTGCACAGTGGAACAAGTAGCAGTAAATCAACACGTGCACAAACAATGAAATTTTTACAACAACCCAACTTTGTTATATTAGCAAACTATAATACAATTGTCTAAGGTTCTCGTACCAGGGATAATGGCCCTCATACATCCACTGATACAAGATACAAACTAGGGCTTGTTGTCAAACAACAATGACAACCAAATGCCCCTGAACAAGATACATTGACCGTCTAGTTGATGTAGCGTGCTTCACAACTGCCTTGGTCGTACCCTGAACACAACTGCTGGTCCTTCTAGTCCCAATTTGCAACACTGCCTCTATCAATGGTCCTAGTCCTTTAGGTCACTGAACACAACTCACCAATCTGCCCTCTAGATGATCATTTGTCCATCAATGCATCAACACTTAGGGTCTTCTGTTGAGTTGTTCACAACTCTCAACTTGTTAATTTTAGATAACAATGGTATGTTGGATGCTTAAGCACAATTTACTTCAATGTTCCTTATTAGCCCAATATCAATTTAGCAATCACATTGATAGTAAATGCATATAGAACATAAGCAAAATGCAGAAGACAAGCTAAGACAAGAGGACACAATATTTGGCCGATGCCAGGGAAAAACCCCAATGCGGGGAAGACCCTTTGATCAATTCTTCTTATTATTCTTCAATAGTTCAGGAGAGAGAGAGAGTACAAATATCAAAATAACTTGCCCAAAACAGTCCTGTCAAAATCAGCAGTCCACTGCAGCCCTAACCAAAAATTCAACGCTAGTCAAAGGGGCTCCAAAATGTCCTCCAAGCAGCTCGGTCAACAACAGTCCAATTCGGCCTTCCAAGAGAGAGAAAGTCAACCCAAAACATTCTAGTCAAACCCAGTCAAAGGCTGTTGTAATTTTGCAGTCAAACCTGCAGTGAATGCTAAAGTCAAACCAAGTCAAGCTGTCCCAAATGCCTCAAAAATTGTGCCAATAAATGCGGCCTTGAGAAATTGGAATTTCTGCCCAAAAATCAAAGTCAACGGAGGTGGTTTGACCCTTGGACAACGCTGCCTTGTTTCTTTGAAATTCGACCTGCGGTCATTGTTGGAAAGTGTAACTAGGTGCGGTCTTCATATTGAATATGTAATTATGTATTTATGTAATAAAGAAGACAAATAAATAAAATGTATTTTTGTTATGCTTGCTTCATGGGTTTCATGAGCAAAGGTTTTATTATAGGTCAAAAGACTTCATCTTGATGTCTTTTAGGGATTTGTCATCTTGTCATAAATGTATTAATTAAGGGTCATGTATATGAAGAGTCAAGTCAATGAAGTATGCCTCAAATACCTTGTCAAAGTAGCTCAACAATATGGCTCAAGAATGGTGAAATACTTGATGTAAATACTTTTCAAGACAACCTACAATACACTCTACAAGTCGGCTCATATACCTCTCCTAGTCGGCCTAAAAACAATGCACATGTCGGCTCATGAACCGTCACACCCTTTCATTGGTCATGTCGGCTTATTTATAGGCTCAAAAAACTATATATACCGAAGTGTACTGCGCAGAAAATATAGGAACAAAATTCGCATTAGTCTGTGTTTTTTAGACTGAATTGTAAGAAATTCAGATGAGGATCTGTGGAATAAATGCGAAGGTTCAGGACTGTAACTAAGTGCGAAGATAGGACTATGCTGTGATGCAGATCAACAAGAAATAAGTTCAGATATCTCTATGGTTATCAGTCAAGTCTGCATTGTAATTATGGATCGAAGTTCATGGCTATCATTAAGTGGAATAAGGTGTTGATAGGAGGCCAAAGGGAGAAGTCACTTGGAAAACTAAGGAAGGAGAGGATTGTTGAATAGAGACCGAGTTTCTCTAGATAACCAGTGCAGAACAATGCAGAAAGAAGGAATAAGAGAGTTAGAGACCAAGCTCTCTCATCCTAGTGCAGGACGAAGCAAAAAAGAAGGATCAGCCTAAGGAGTCAAGGAAGAAGCAGTGACAAGGTCTTGGAGGCATACAAAGGTCAAGGGTTTGGGTCATGGTCATGGTACTTGTCAACTGAAAGTCTACAAGAAGAATTTCTTGTGGATTTTCCTCTCCAAGAGGGAGAGGTTTTGGCCCTGGCTTACATAGCCTAAATATGTGTCTCTTGTGTTTTGATAATTGACT